>OZ021714.1:16818429-17418429 GCA_963978555.1 Galerucella nymphaeae
TGGCTTCAGAAAATACTAAATGAGATTAGACTCGGCATTGCAGTTCACACTTGAGTGTTCTATAACGTTGGAATGCAAATCCTAATTTATAACAATGTTTAGGAGCGTTTGAATCTATTTTAAAATATTTTTTTATGTGACAACCTGTATATGAACAATACAATTACTGCCTTTTCCAAAATACAAAAAAAAAGTACAATAAATTACAAATAAGATTATAAACAGTGTTATCTCTTTTTCCAGACTTGATATCTATAAAACTTTCTTAATGTAACCCCCTCAAAAGTTATTTTCGCGTTGCACTGTAATCTTCTGTACCATCTAAATCAAAAATTTCCCTGCTAACTCTCTTGATAATTTTATTTTACCTTCAAGATATGTAAACCGTTGTACATGCTCGACGTACGATAAGTTGCATACCTGCGTGGCGTTAAATTAGCAATTAAAACGTTATCTTTCAATAATTGCTACGACCTTCATAGCTCCGTTTGCGCTGACTAATTTTAATCATAATAACCCGTGATGATGTGTAGTTAATTTATCTATAAAAATCAGTGGCGTAAGAGGATAAACATTGACACACTAAAATTCATTTATGTTACGTAATAATCGAGTTTGAAAGAATATTTTTAAAATTCGAAATGCAGTTTTTATATATTTTTTTGAGAATCCGTCATAATCAATCTTTGGTAAATACTCTTATCCTTATCTGGTTTAATAAGAAAGTTAACCTTACATTGACATTTTTATCTTTATATGACTTGCTTCTATATATACATGAAAATATCAGAAAACTTGTTCACTGCGGAATATTTTCGAAATTTAATGTTGACATTCGATAAACACGTCTGTTTTTTTAAACAACTACCAGATAGCGCTAATGACATTGACAAGGCAGAAAATTTACCACAGATAAGTAAGACAGAGTGGGAAACTGAAAAGCGCATTGACACATGTCTTAAAGGAAGTGACTAATGACCCGTCGATCTGGAATTGAAAAAACGAAACTTGTCGATAGATCTTAGATACGCCCCTGATATTAAACGATTAAAAATTATATTGTTGCTATATAAATTAATATCTCCGATGTCAGCTGGCGATGTTGCCATACAACAATAAAAAAAATATTCTACTTGATTGAAATTTTAAGCGAAAAGGTTATGGAAATGGAAAAATATTGTTTATTACTTAATTTTACCACCATGTGGCTTTATTTATAGAATATGCAGCTGTAATAAAATGTACAATGGAGCTTACACAAAAGGGACACCCATTTTTAACATGCGTATGTATTTTGCAGACTTTTTATACAAGGTGTTTCAATAGTTTTTCTATCCTCACTTTAGCCTCTCTTCCTCTGTCTATGAAATTCAACAATCTAGCAATAACCTTGGAACCACCTCGTATGCTTGTTCCATTTCAATGAATATTATAGCAGTCGGCAAAGCAAAATCATAACGATTATCTCGCTGATAATATTTATACTCATTTTTATTAAAAAAAAAATAGAATAGTGATAATTTTGCGCAGTCGCGAGTGATAAGAGAACGCGTTAGATCAGCTGTGCTGTTTTTTCGTTCTTCATTGTTTTCGGCGCAGTGTTTGCCGCACTAGTACTGCTGTTTTGTAATAATTGCGCAATCGTTGTAGGTTTTTCGATCGTTTTTTTTAATTTATTGTACAAACAAAATGAACAGTTTCGTTTTCGAATCCGTCGCGAAAGAAAGTTTATCAACAGGTAAATCTGGAGCATTACGACGATCCGTTATCTTGGATGTGAAGTTTCTTACGTCATCAAGTACCGAAGGGGACAAAATTTCGTGTGGGGAAAATATACATAATGATAATGATAGTGCTGTTTGAATACGTTTACGATTTTTTATTATGTAATGTTTTAAAAGGTTTTTTTAATAATTTTTTCATAGTAATTTTAATACTTATACAGTTTTTTTAATGGGAGTGGTTATTTTCAGTTATCTTGTTTATTTGATGCTATCTATTTCCAAATCCTGTCCTTTAATGTGAACAATAATCTGAAAGATAACACTTTCTTCCTTATAATATCCTGAAGGATAATTTTTTTTGGATTTTAATAGTAAATATCCATTTTATAAGCACTTATTTCGAGTTTAACTATAGAGCATCCTTCCAGAGTTTGAAGGACACTTTTGAGACCATAATTATTATGGTAATGTTTGTTTGTAAATACAGGGTATAACAAAAAGGCAGGTTATAAATCATACCACATATTCTGGGGCTAAAAATAACTCGATCCAACCCAAGTTACCCTAGTACAAAATGTGCATGGGAGAAAGCCACTTGTCAACTTTCATTGTAATATGTCAAACAACCGTCGAAATATTTGAAAAAATCAATTTTCATTTGGTAACTTCGAAAGGTTGTAACTTTTTTCGCATGCACATTTGTACTAGAGTAACTTGAGTTGGATCGAGTTATTTTTAGCCCTAGAATATGTGGTATGATTTATGACCTGCCTTTTTGTTACACCCTGTCTATTTGACACCAATTTTATCAGAATATCCTCTAGGATTATCATGTCGAAAAGTCTTTAATAAATTTAAATGTCCTGCTGAAAAATCGTGAAATACAGTCCACCTGAAATATGAAGGATATCATTTAGGACGGTGTGGGTTATATTAAAATGATATTCTTTTGGAATATTTACGTTTTTTTGACAAAGAGATGTGTTTAAAGTATATTTTAACTTGAAATAGCAACATAACTGTTTTTATCTATATTCGTGAGTTAAAATTCATAAAAAACATGTACCAAGTAATTAAATAGTTTGAAATTGATATTAAATTTTCGTTTTCAACAATAAAAATGAAATAATTATATAGAAATTGTTGTTGTTGACAGCTTTGATCAGCGGTAATAAACAGGTACTTGATGATGTAAGTAAAAGTTTTGTTGAATGTTCTATGTGTGTTTCGTCCAGGTGCTACCGCTTAAGCTTTTGTCTAGCTGGGAAAATATCCACCAATCTTCCAAAGCGACTAAAACCAGGTTCTTTGTCCAAACAGAATTGAAATATGAGCGAAGGTGTTAGCCCTTGGAAGATCAATCAACATGATATCGGCGTGACAACGTTGAAAGATAGAAGAGACAGAATAACGAACGCTGGAAAATATTCCGAACGTTATAAAGACGCTTTTTCACATGTACCGAATGAAGATAAGTTTCCGTTAAGTGTAAAGTGTCGCGATACTATGGAACTATATCGGAAGTTAGCTAAAGGGGGGAAACCCCACGATTCTCCCTCGGCTAGCTCGAAATTAACTACGGAAAAAATGAAATTAGCAGTCGGGAAAAAAAGTAGCAACGCTACGAACGATTTGAATAAGCAAGAAAATGCTTTGATCGGTTTTAAGTTGGTACCAGAAGGTACTCACAAACCTAGTAATCCTCTATCACTTTCTCCGGTTTCTAATACTAATAAATCGAAGAAAAGTATGAATATTTATAGTGTAAACACAACTGTACCGCCGCCTAGTCCTAAAATTATAAAATCACCGCAACTTTCACCAATTGCTCTAAGTTCTATTCTAAATGGAAACAATATTAATAACAATAATAATAATAAAGATGTAATGGATAATAGTTTAACCCATTTGCAAAACGTAGAAAATATCATCAGCAAATTAGACGAGCACGAAAAGAAAGAAAACAACCTAAAAAAATTCGAAGAATTGATAAGAAAATTCAGCAACAACAAAACTAAAAAAGCTCCTGAACTAACACCGAAAAAAGATACAAAAGCCATAGACACATCCGGTGATCTACTTGAATCCCAAGAACATATTTTGAGTCCCATAAAACATTTTAGCGAAATTGAAGACTTGCCAGCCAGAGGACTCAAAGAAGAGCAGGAACAACCTCAAAATTTCAACAGAGATGTGCACGAAAGAAAGAGCATGGACACCAAAGAGAGTAAACCGAAAATTTCTAAACGACCTTTGAGTAGAACTGCCTCAGACGCGCAGGAAAAGCCAGTTAACAACGTAAAAAGACAGACTAGGGTTTCTAGAGATCGTAATTCACGCAAAGTAAGTTTTTTATTATTTCATATTTGTTTTATAACAAAAAAACGTGACGAAATCCTACATCCTGGTGTATGTATTTAATTCCTTTATAATGGTAATGATATTGGAAAAAAAATGTTTTTATTTATAAATCGGAAAATGTATTGTTGGAATTGAATTAAACCTTAAAATTGTATCCTTCTAAATAATTAGGGTGTAGATCCGCTTGCGCAATTATTTAAACATTGAAAATTATTTACATTTTATGGTGTTGTATTTTGGTTTGGTAAAGTGTCAAAGGACACCCTGTATTTTATTGCAAATACGTGTCATAAAATGATATTAACCAAATTTGATTCACCCCGTATATAGCGAATGATTTGTAAAGTTTTATATGTGACCTCGTTTGAAGGTCTTTGTTACAAACCCTAAATTTGTATAATTGCTTTACCCAGTATATTTAGACTACATATATATACAGGGTGGCGCACCGAAAACGAAACAGATGCATTTACTGGCAGATGATTCCTTTTTAAAAAAATCCCTCGGACCCGTCGATTTTGTTTTCGAGGGGGACACAAAATTGGCATAAAATCACAGTAACATTTGCAGCCCCCTAAGCGGGGGTGGCACCATCCCTAAAATCTTAAATGGAAAGGGGGGTCGAATGATCAATCATTTAAAAGGTCTTTCAACTCCCTTTACAATGATGTAAAATTCATGTACTTCAATTCAGTAGTTTTGGAGATTTATTTCGACCCCCCTTTCCATTTAAGATTTTAGGGATGGTGCCACCCCCGCTTAGGGGGCTGCAAATGTTACTGTGGTTTTATGCCAATTTTGTGTCCCCCTCGAAAACAAAATCGACGGGTCCGAGGGATTTTTTTAAAAAGGAATCATCTGCCAGTAAATGCATCTGTTTCGTTTTCGGTGCGCCACCCTGTATATATATGTATAATAATTTTCCATGAACAATAATGATTACATCAATAAGTCGACTGTTGAGTATTTTAAATACCAACAAAGTATTTCATGACGTATAAGAAAATTTGCATTGCCGATACTGTTTTTATTGACTATAAATTTACTTCTTTTTATTTATCTTTAATCTTCAATTGATTCATCACAGTAAATTTATTTGTCTAAGGTTCGTCCTATCCAGAGCACTTCATTTTAAAATTTCGTGAAGGCGTGCCCCAAGGTAACTCGTTCGGGCCTTACCAACGCAGGATTTATGTATATATCGATTTTGACAGATATTAGGACTTTATTTATTGAAATGGAATTTTGTGTGTGGACATTTAATTTGTTTTATTGATTTCTTGCCGTCTATATAAGGAAACTTGTTTATGAATAATTTTAAGGACATTTGGCAAACAGTTTTGAGAATTTTGTATCTCGACCTTCATAATTTTTAAATTGTTTAAAGAAAATGAATATGTCGAAATAAAATATCTTTTTTTTATTACTTGTGCAGATATCTCAACCCCGTTATGTTTAACATGCAACACACTAATTTTTTTTGTTTTTTTTTTCTGTTTCAGACCAATGACAGCACCGTGGAGTCGACGCGTAGTGGTTCTGCGTCGATGCGGAACAGGTCGAGAGTGGGCGAAGAACCGACAATCGGTAAATACAAGCTACTCAAAACAATCGGCAAAGGGAATTTCGCCAAAGTTAAATTGGCCAAACACGTTCCAACTGGCAAAGAAGTGGCTATTAAAATTATCGACAAAACTCAGTTGACGCCCGGTTCGCTTCAAAAATTATTTAGAGAAGTAAGTCAAATTTTTGACGTTTCGATTTGTACATTTTTTTAATAATTTTTTCGTTTCTCAGGTAAGAATAATGAAAATGTTGGACCATCCGAATATAGTGAAACTATTTCAAGTTATCGAAACGGAAAAAACATTGTACCTGGTTATGGAATACGCGTCCGGCGGGGAAGTTTTCGATTACCTCGTCCTGCACGGCAGGATGAAGGAAAAGGAAGCTCGAGCTAAGTTTAGGCAAATCGTCTCTGCAGTACAATACTGCCATCAAAAAAAAATTATACACAGGTTAGTCCAATTATATTTTTTATTTACCCCACACTGTATATATAAGTTGTTTCACCCTGTATTTAAAAAAAATCGTTTGTTAAACTCTGTAGTTTTAGTACATTTAACTTATCCTATAACTACTGGTTTACCCTGTACTATTAATTAATTTTTGACCACACTGTATATCAATATTTCATACGTGATAAGTCAAAAAGTTGTTTCACCCTGTATTTAAAAAATTCTTTTATTGAACTCTGTAGTTTTAGTATGCAATGAGTTTGTTAAATTAAAATACTTAAATTTTTCCCCATTTATAATAGTTTACCCTGTATTATTATTTAAATTTTGACCACACTGTATACTCAATTTATAATTCTTCACATCGAAATCAATAGGTACTTAAACAGAAGTACTGACCTTGGAAAATATTCGACACAGGATATTGAGCACCAATTTTGTGGGTGTAAAAAATTCAATACATAAATTTTGGTTTACGGTAGTTGTTAATGGTGTCAATAGTATTAATTAATTTTTTAACTGTTCATGGTGAAAATAAAAAAATAATAAATGTAGTATAGACCCACTAAATATAACAAATTATTATTAAATTTAACAGGTTTTATATTTAATTCTTGTTAAAATTATTTTTCTTTTTATTCCAAAGTAATTTTTTCATATATTTCTCGAATTTCTGAAATAAAACAAACAAAATTACACGCTCGGTTTTAATCTTATCAAAAAAATTGATATCAATAATGAGCTGGCAGAAGATAAATTTTATTTCAAACAATCTTTTAAAACTTATTAAGCGACAATTTTACTTTATACCGTTGTGATAATATTTTTTATTGACAGTAGATGATAAAGTTAGATTTACTTGGAAAAATGAGTACAGTATTTATCCTTAAAATATTGTCATCCTCTCATAAATGCATTTTTATTCTCTATAGTGTCTAAGTAGGACACCAGCTCAAAAAGATAGAGCGTTTAAACAAAAATTTTAATAACCTTCTGAAGTGTTTTTAGACATTTTCTGCATCTGCTTCTATCCAGAACTTTTTTTAGATTTTATTTTGTGTATTTATTCTTTATATCCTTCGATTTTCCAATCCAGTTTCAGTATTTTTTCATTATTTTGGAGAAACATGCTTCTATTTATCCCATTTTCCAATCCAGTTTCAGTGTTTCTTCATTATTTTGGAAAAACATGCTATTTATCCCATTTTCCAATCCAGTTTGAGTATTTCTTCATTATTTTGGAAAAAAACATGCTTCTATCATCCCATTTTCCAATCCAGTTTCAGTATTTCTTAATGATTTTGGAAAACATGCTTCTATTACTCCAATTTCCAATCCAGTTTCAATATTTCTTCATTATTTAGGAAAAACATGCTTCTATTTATCACATTTTCCAATCCAGTATCAGTATTTCTTTATTATTTTGGAAAAACATGCTTCTATTTACCCCATTTTCCAATCCAGTTTCAGTATTTTTTCATTATTTTGGAGAAACATGCTTCTATTTACCCCATTTTCCAATCCAGTTTCAGTATTTCTTCATTATTTTGGAAAAACATGCTATTTATCCCATTTTCCAATCCAGTTTGAGTATTTCTTCATTATTTTGGAAAAAAACATGCTTCTATCATCCCATTTTCCAATCCAGTTTCAGTATTTCTTAATGATTTTGGAAAAACATGCTTCTATTTATCCCATTTTCCAATCCAGTTTCAATATTTCTTCATTATTTTGGAAAAAAACATGCTTCTATCATCCCATTTTCCAATCCAGTTTCAGTATTTCTCAATGATTTTGGAAAAACATGCTTCTATTTATCCCATTTTCCAATCCAGTTTCAATATTTCTTCATTATTTAGGAAAAACATGCTTCTATTTATCCCATTTTCCAATCCAGTATCAGTATTTCTTTATTATTTTGGAAAAACATTCTTCTATTTACCCCATTTTCCAATCCAGTTTCAGTATTTTTTCATTATTTTGGAAAAACATGCTTCTATTTATCCCATTTTCCAATCCAGTATCAGTATTTCTTCATTATTTTGGAAAAACGCTTCTATTTATCCCATTTTCCAATCCAGTTTCAGTATTTCTTCATTATTTTGGAATAAACATGCTTCTATTTACCCCATTTTCCAATCCAGTATCAGTATTTCTTCATTATTTTGGAAAAACATGCTATTTATCCCATTTTCCAATCCAGTTTGAGTATTTCTTCATTATTTTGGAATAAACATGCTTCTATCATCCCATTTTCCAATCCAGTTTCAGTATTTCTTAATGATTTTGGAAAACATGCTTCTATTACTCCAAATTCCAATCCAGTTTCAATATTTCTTCATTAATTTGGAAAAACATGCTTCTACTTATCCCATTTTCCAATCCAGTTTCAGTATTTCTTCATTATTTTGGAAAAACATGCTATTTATCCCATTTTCCAATCCAGTTTGAGTATTTCTTCATTATTTTGGAATAAACATGCTTCTATCATCCCATTTTCCAATCCAGTTTCAGTATTTCTTAATGATTTTGGAAAACATGCTTCTATTACTCCAATTTCCAATCCAGTTTCAATATTTCTTCATTAATTTGGAAAAACATGCTTCTACTTATCCCATTTTCCAATCCAGTTTCAGTATTTCTTCATTATTTTGGAAAAACATGCTATTTATCCCATTTTCCAATCCAGTCTGAGTATTTCTTCATTATTTTGGAAAAAACATGCTTCTATCATCCCATTTTCCAATCCAGTTTCAGTATTTCTTAATGATTTTGGAAAACATGCTTCTATTACTCCAATTTCCAATCCAGTTTCAATATTTCTTCATTATATTGGAAAAAATGCTTCTATTTATCCCATTTTCCAATCCAGTTTCAGTATTTCTTCGTTATTTTGGAAAAACATCCTTCTATTTATCCCACTTTCCAATCTTTTTCATTTTTCAAATGAAAATATCACTGAAATCAATGAATTATTTCTTTTTCAGAGATTTAAAGGCTGAGAACTTATTGTTGGATAGTGAGATGAATATAAAAATAGCAGATTTCGGATTTTCAAACGAATTTACTCCAGGAAATAAATTAGATACTTTTTGTGGGAGCCCGCCGTATGCAGCCCCTGAACTATTTCAAGTAAGTATCACTTCATACTTTGTTGTTTCTAAACTTAATCATGAAACTGTTTAGAGCATCCTAGTCCTTTAAAACAGATTCATTGATGACTTATTACCTTTTGGATTCACTGCGCATCCTTCTGAACTTTTCCTAACGCTTCTACCAACCTCAAACTTTCGCATAGCTGCGCGAGCATCCTGTCATATGTCAAAAGTCACCTGTCAAGACAAGATGAGCGCGCAACTATGTGAAAGTGGTCACTAGTTGAAGAGTTAAGGAAACGTACCATCTAGAAGGATGTGTAATGTGTAATTTTTTTGTTTTGTGTTCCAGGGTAAAAAGTACGACGGTCCCGAGGTGGACGTTTGGTCTTTAGGCGTAATTCTGTACACCCTAGTGTCGGGTAGTCTCCCTTTCGACGGTTCGACGTTAAGAGAACTTAGAGAACGAGTTCTGCGCGGTAAATATCGAATTCCGTTTTACATGAGCACCGATTGCGAGAATCTTTTGAAGAAATTTTTGGTGTTGAATCCCGCTAAAAGAGCCAGCTTGGAGACCATCATGAAGGACAAGTGGATGAACCAGGGGTATGTTGGGTTAGTTAAGTACAAATCAATCGATGTCGTCTGTAGATTCGTAAATCTGTGTTTGAGAGATTAAATTTTAAATATTTTATTGATTTCCAACTCTTTTTAGTTGCTATTATTAATTTTATGATGCTTTTGTTTGAAGTTTCCAAAAGAACTACACCTAAATAATTGTTGGCCTTCAAAAACTTTTTTTACAGTGTAGTTCCTTTGTAAAATATGTACAAGCATGCGATTGACGTAAATATATATTCGTTGAAAACAACAAGGAAGAATTCTTCGTTATTTTTGCCAAGTATAACATTCCATCTTAGACCGCCCGTCTTATTTTCCAGACTTTGCACCATGTGCCTTTGATTTGCTCCTTTGAATGTTGAAGTTTCTTTCTTTCATCAAAAGTCAGCCTCCCATTCATTTTCATTTTTCTCAAAATTGATTGATTCCTTTCTCTGTCTCCCCCTAAAGTCTGTTTCTATCTATCCCCCAGGTGCTTCCATTGGTCCAATCTTCTCTTCTCCCTGTACTTCTTATTATTTTACTACCAGCTGTCTCAAAATTGATTGATTCCTTCCTTTAAAGTCTCTTTGTAGCTGTCCCCCAGGTGCTTCCATTGGTCCAATCTTCTCCCTGTTTTTCTTATCATTTTACTCCCAACTGTCTCAAATTTGATTGATTCCTTCCTCTCTCCCCTTGAAGTCTGTTTCTAGCTTTCCCCCAGGTGCTTCCATTGGTCCAATCTTCTCGTCTCCCTGTACTTCTTATTATTTTACTACCAGCTGTCTCAAAATTGATTGATTCCTTCCTCTGCCTACCTTAAAGTCTGTTTTTAGCTTCCCCCAGGTGGTTCCATGGTTCCAATCTTCTCGTCTCCTTGTATTTCTTATTATTTTACTCCCAGCTTTCTCAAAATTGATTGCGACCTTCCTCAGTCTCCTCTTAAAGAGTCTGTTTCAGCTGTCCCCCAGGTGCTTTCTTTGGTCCAATCTTCTCTTCTCCCTGTACTTACTATTTTACTCCCCGCTCTCTCAAAATTGATTGATTCCTTGCTCTGTCTCCCCTTAAACTCCCTTCTCTATGATTATAAAGCTTATCTTCCCCTTTCTGTCTATGAAATTCCCATCTTTTCCAACTTTGCACCACTAAACTTTGTTTCAGCTGTCCCCCAGGTGCTTTCTTTGGTCCAATCTTCTCTTCTCCCTGTACTTACTATTTTACTCCCCGCTCTCTCAAAATTGATTGATTCCTTGCTCTGTCTCCCCTTAAACTCCCTTCTCTATGATTATAAAGCTTATCTTCCCCTTTCTGTCTATGAAATTCCCATCTTTTCCAACTTTGCACCACTAAACTTTGTTTCAGCTGTCCCCCAGGTGCTTTCTTTGGTCCAATCTTCTCTTCTCCCTGTACTTACTATTTTACTCCCCGCTCTCTCAAAATTGATTGATTCCTTGCTCTGTCTCCCCTTAAACTCCCTTCTCTATGATTATAAAGCTTATCTTCCCCTTTCTGTCTATGAAATTCCCATCTTTTCCAACTTTGCACCACTAAACTTCTTCCCATTGACCTTTTCCACAATATCTTCTTCAATATTCACCGATTTCTTCAAGTCCACTGTTGAAGTTGAACCATCCATCGTTTTTCCGAATTCTTTCGATGTTGTTATTTGTCTTACGAAATTATTATCGTATTTTCTTTACCAACTTTTCCGTCTATTCGAATTTTCAGGTACGAAAACGACGAGTTGAAACCCTACGTGGAACCGGAACAAGACATGAGCGATCCGAAACGGATAGAAGCTCTAGTTTGTTTAGGTTTCAATAGATACGACGTGGAAAATTCGTTGGACTCGCAAAAATACGACGATGCTTTCGCGACGTATCTACTGCTAGGAAGAAAAAATACAGATGTAAGTTATCACTCCATCTGCTGAGCGTTTGAAGAAACTAAAATTTTAATTTTTGTAGCCGGAAAGCGACGGAAGCAGGAGCGGCAGCAGTTTATCCTTGCGCAATATGACAGGACAACAACAGGCTACGCCTCAACCTGCTATACAGAGTCCTCAACATAGAGGAGTGCATCGTTCGATATCGGCGACGCACGCCAAACCGAATAGGAGAGCATCTAGCGGTGGTAAGTGGAATTATTTTATTTTGGCTTTTGGATTTCTTTTTTCTTAATCGATGAAGGAATAAGGAAACTTTAATTTTTCGTTATTTCTTCAATTTATTGCTGTTTGTGCGGCCTGCTTTTTTTTATATAAAAACCTAGTTGTAAATATAAATTTCACAAAAACACCTTCCGAAAATGTTGTAACTACCATCCTTAACACCCTGTATCTCTTGAACCGTTCATTGTATTAATTTTAACATCTACCAACACTGAAAGTTTAAATTTACCAAACTGGCAACTCTGCTACTGACAAATGACATTTAACATCTACCAACACTGGAAGTTTAAATTCACCAAACTGTCAACTCTGCTACTGACAAATGACATTTATTGGTTTTTTGTTTGTTTTTCTCCTCTATTAACTTCACCTTTAGGAAGGAACTTTGGTCACATGTAAATGTCATAAGCGACAAAGAAATTTTAAAGGAGAACACAAAAATCTGAAGGTGACAACATGTTCTTTACTCCCCCACTTGGAAAACCTTGTTATCTTGAGATTTTGCTGTCATTTTAGCTGTCATCTTCTGCTGTCTTGTCTTTTAGACGTTCCACCATTTAAAAAACGATCCATCTTGAAATAAGTTTCTTGTTTTAACATATTTTTCGATACATTGTAGATATTTAGAATTTTTGTTTGTGTGTGCAATTTTTTTCTCATATCTTTTTGTTGTGCGTAGCTTCAATCAGTAGAAAATTTTTGTTTTCTGTAGCTAATTTTTGATTTTGTGTTTTTTACATCCGCTTCAACTCATATTTCAAAAACACACACAGTCTATACAAAATTTAAATGTCAAAGCTTTTATCAGTGACAAAGACAACTGACTTGTGACATCTGTCACTTGTCGTTGTCTTTTCACTTGTCAATTGTACTATCTAAAGCGAAAACATTTAAAAATTGTATGATACACATCACGTTACACTTTTAA
The DNA here is from genome assembly GCA_963978555.1 of Galerucella nymphaeae. Taxonomy (NCBI): domain Eukaryota; kingdom Metazoa; phylum Arthropoda; class Insecta; order Coleoptera; family Chrysomelidae; genus Galerucella; species Galerucella nymphaeae. The sequence goes on from OZ021714.1 coordinate 16,831,326, forward strand.
TTGAATAAAAATATGTAAATAAAAGATTGTGAAACGTTGAAATTTTGTGCACCGTTGAAAAAAAAATTATTCATCTAATCCCAGCCTATTTAAAATTACTAATAAAATCTTGTTTTCGTTAGCGACAGGGCCTGGTTTGGCACTCATACCAGATCTCGCGCTCCAATTACATAAAAAAAGTGAGTCAGTTTGTGCGATCTTTTTTACGAGAATGTTCTATTAACAACAATAAATAATTATAACCGAATACAATTCAGTTGTTCTACAGAAAAAAACGTGCTAATATTAGGGTGCTTTTTTTTGGGACTTTTATCAAATCTTGACACAAAATTTGCTTCAGACATGCGCGATCCATTTCTTAAGACACGCCTCCAACTTAACAACTATTTTGACGTCGTGAGCTCTGGCTAAGCACTTTCCACTCCTGCGCAAAGTATTTGGACTGTCGCATGTCTGTACGCACTTTCACTAACCTTATCTTTTTTTCGGTAGAACGATTCATAACCATACATTTTCCTTAACATCGATTTTCTTCAAAATAAAATTATTTATTTTATTTTAAATTTAAAAAAATCGATTTTTGGAAAAATGTTTTGGTGTTTTAAAACGATCGAGGCATGTCTGCTTATTAACAAATGTATTCGAAATATAACAACTAATATTTGCCTTGTAATTTCGCTATAAAAAAAATACTAGAATGGCAACATTGGTTGTTGCTTTTAAACAAATCCATAGCATGCTTTAACAACTAAAAATTCTGTTGTGTATGTTAAAATGAACAATTTGTCGACGAAGTTTGATTTTCCTAACCCCCTTTTGACGAACGCTCATACTTTCTCCAGAATCCTCTTTGCTTATCTACTTTTTGATAAAAAATTTTATAATCATGATCAAAATTGATCTTATTCTCCAGATTTGGAGCTTTTCACTTATACAAAAAACAAAAACATCACTACACACAAACTTTTATTTTTGTTTTTTTTTTATCACGCAACTCATTGTTTAACATAAAATCTAGCATTTAAAAAAGCAGGTTGAATAAATCCAGCTTAGTAAGTTCCGTGTTATTTGTGTGTTGACTGACTGGATTTTTTTTCTCTGTTCTTTTCAGGTGGAACTATAGGTAGGTGTTTTGTTAGATGGTCGTATTTTTTGTGAGTAAACTACACTGGACGTAAACTGTACATAGGCTTTTGATGTTTTTTTTTTAAATAACATTTACTATATATATATAAAAAAACAAATATTCGTAAGTTTCTTTCATATTTTTTATCCACTGCTTTCAATCAAAAAGACAGGAATATTGTATTTTATATCTAAAGAAAAAAGGGAAGAAATTAACCAAAAAAAAGACTTACTAACATAAAATTTAGAATAAACAGGAATTATATGCATGTCAAAAAAAATATTTCTATTAAAAGCACGCCACTGTATTTGGCAGAAACTGGGAATGTTTAAGTAGGACTATAGTTATTAGGGCTCCTTAAATTAACAACAAACTTTTGAGTAGATTTTTTTTTGGTCCACTGTGTATAAAAATGGCTCTTACACATTGGGAAAGTCTGTGGGTTTTAACGAACATAAATCATCAAATTTTTTCATTTTGCTTAGGCGAGACTTTGAGAACGGGCGCTCAACCGCAAGTACCCACCACTCAAATCAACAACCAACAATCATCAGCTTTCAAACGTCAAAATACCGTCGACAGTGCTACCATTAAAGAAAATAGTGCCAGACTTAACGCCAGACCTGCCAGTGCTCAACCCAAGGCCACGACGGATAACAGTAAGTAATCAAGTTATCGAGAATCAAGAGAAAGAAATCATTTAAACGTTGTCATTATATTTCATCCAAATTCTAATGCAAAATGAGACAATACTTTTATCTAGGTCTTTTGGCAGACTTATTTGCAGGGCAAGATACCACAGGAAGCCTGATTCTTAGAAGAGCTTTTGATTTCTGACAAAATCTACCAGAATTGGTCCATACAAAGGCACTACAAAAGGTCCTAATGAGAATTTTACAGGACCTGGGCATGTGTAGTTCAAAATGCCTAAAATATGGACCAACATCAGATGATTTCTGTTCACAAATCAGATTTTGGTGTCTTTGAACCAGATCTAGGAAGAGCTTTTGATTTCTGACCAAATCTACCAGGATTGGTTCATTCCAAGGCACTACAAAAGGTCCTAATAGTAATTTTACAGGACCTGGACGTGGGTAGTTCAAAATGCCTAAAATATGGACCATCAGATGATTTCTGTTCACAAATCAGATTTTGGTGTCTGAACCAGATCTAGGAAGAGCTTTTGATTTCTACCAAATCTACCAGGACTGGTCCATTCCAAGGCACTACAAAAGGTCCTAATAGTAATTTTACAGGACCTGGACGTGGGTAGTTCAAAATGCCTAAAATATGGACCAAAATCAAATGATTTCTGTCTACAAATCAGATTTTGGTGTCTTTGGACCAGATCTAGGAAGAGCTTTTGATTTCTGACAAAATCTACCAGGATTGGTCCATTCAAAGGCATTACAAAAGGTCCTAATAGTAATTTTACAGGACCTGGACGTGGGTAGTTCAAAATGCCTAAAACATGAACCAACATCAAATGATTTCTGTCTACAAATCAGATTTTGGTGTCTTTGAACCAGATCTAGGAAGAGCTTTTGATTTCTGACCAAATCTACCAGGATTGGTTCATTCCAAGGCACTACAAAAGGTCCTAATAGTAATTTTACAGGACCTGGACGTGGGTAGTTCAAAATGCCTAAAACATGAGCCAACATCAAATGATTTCTGTCCCCAAATCAGATTTATTGAGACCTGAAAGTCCTTGTGCTATTTCAATCTATTATTTGGTCTGCAGCCTTCTTGGAGCCGGAACCTGGACCTAATCTGGACATAATCTACCAGGTTTGGTCCTATTTCCAGATCTTGAACTCTAAAAAGAGCTCCTGGCAAAATCTACCATAGTTTGATCCATTTCAAAAGGACCTACGTTGCCTAAATTTTAGGCCAATGTGTGAATCGTCAATTTACAGTACTTGGACCCTTGGAAGAACCAAAATGTCGGTTCCCTGCTGGCCTAAGTCTACTATTTTTGCATTAGAATACCATCAAGTCTTTCGTTGTTTTTTTCTGTTTTGACATGTTTCTTCTTCTTGTCACTACCTTTATGTCCTTATCCTTTTCGTTTAGTGTAGCGTCTTTTTTGTTTTTGTTTTTTTGTTTTTTGTCACATTAGGTATACAAGCACCGACAAAAGCTCGAACTGTATTTAATAAGAACCAAGCATTATCTTTAGGAACAACCGTAGGACGAAGATCAACGATCAGTTACGATGGCAAATCGGATAGTACGGAAAAAACTAATATGACCGCGGATGCACCGGGGTAAGTCAAAAAGTTGTTTTTGTCATTTTTTGTTTTATATTTTTTAAGTGAAATAAAATTTGAGGCAAACTGTCAGTTTTTGGCACATACTGTATGTTGTTTGGATGAAAGTATTACTTTATTTTTCTAGTTTAGTAATGGGCAACCCTGTATACATAAAATTGTTATCTATTTTTCAAAATTTCATTGATTTGGTGCTTTTTTCAACAATTTCTCGTTTTATTTCACTTCCCACTGAATATAGGTTCGGTTATTTTAAATTTTTTTTGTATTTTGTATAAATCTGTTGCTAGCTAACCTTTGCTAGTACTACTTGTATAAAATCCAGTAGAAATGTGATTCTTTTAACTATTATTTGGTAAATGTTATAAATCCTCGATCGCCCTGTATTTTTATACCAAAATATGCAACATACCCAAATTTTTTGATCAATTTGGAAAAAATTTTATTCAATTTAACCAATTTTTTTTTAAATACAGGGGTGGTCATAACCACAGAACCTGATTAATTTAGAAATTTAGATTAACCTCACCCTTATTTCACCCTTTTATTCCCTTTAAAAAAAAAGAAAGTAACATTGTATTCTTTTGCTAACCGCATGTGCAGACCTGATGCTATCGGCGCCGGAGATACTCTAAGGCCTGGAAAAGGCCACGTGAAATCGGCATCGGTCAGTAGCACTGGCCCGGAGCCAGCCACTGATCCCTTACGTACTAGGTAGGTTGTCATTAAAAAAAAAACATTTTAAACACGGGAATAGAAATGGAAACATACATTTTCATTCACTAATAACGTTTGATTGAAATTATATTAGGGTGGTTTTACACCGAGCGGTTTGGATCCGTCACCGGTAGTATAATCATTTTATGTATGTTTTATTTTTAATTTCCCGTGTCCCAAAGTAGATGTTTTGTGTTAGTTTCTTTAGAGTTCCGTATTGTTTTAATTACTAATCTTTTACGTTTGTTTTTTCGTATTTCTTCATCCTCATCATTCCAGGCCACCCTGTAAAAGTTGAATCGTAATTTTATCGTGCATGTGCAATAATTGTTTATTTTTTCAACTCCACCAACTTGTTAGACTGAAAAATTACGAGGTCAACATTGCCAAGTAGCTGAGGAGGAGGGAATGGAATATTTCAGCTTGCATCTGAATGTTTTTCGATGCCGCTTTTGTGTTCAAATCCCTTCAAATGACATATCCTATATGTTTTCGTATCGTTTTTTTCTCACCATGAACTATATTTTAATTTTTGTAATTTTAGTACGCGCACAACTGCTTCACCAGCAGCTACCAGACAACAGGCCTTCCCCAGGAACACTTCATCGAGAAGCACTTTCCATTCGGGTCAAACTCGGCCTAGGGCAACATACGCCCAAGGGTCTCCGGGCGATTCCCCCCACACTAGACCCTCGTTTTTTTCCAAGTTCAGCCTCAAAGGTTTTACGAAAAGGTAAGTTTAATTTTAAATAATCCATTAGGTTTTTATTTTTGGAAAGTGTGAACAAGATGGTGGAAATTATCCGGCTCGAAGGACCATTATGTCGTTAAATGGAGTAAAAGTAAATTATCACACTATCCAAATAATAAAATATACCTTTCATTATTTCACGCTTACATAGCTTGTTTTATATAATACACTAACAACTGCTTAAATTTCTGGTGGCTTTATCCTTAATCTATGTTTGCTTTTTGTATATAAAAATTTTTTATACTCTGAACATACATTTTTCTAAATAACTAAATTCATTCTGCTGATGAGTCCGAACCAGTTTACTTGTTTTTGATCTAAATTTAACTTGAAAACAATCTCTTATTTATTATAAACATTTTACTTCAATTTTTTTCATAATTACTTACTTATAGGTACTTGATTGCAAGAACATTTTTTATTGTGAATTATAAAAACAGTTGTAAACATTATTAAATTTGGGACGCCCTGTATATATTGTCTCGAAAAACATACAACCCCAACTGCGGCAGCTATCCTGAGTTAGATATTGCTGTAAATTTGACAACTCCTGTATTAACGAAATTAAAAATTTGTGTTTCGTCATTACTCTGTATTACATCAAAAAAACAGTTCTTCACTCATTATTTTTAAACTGTTTCCCCTGTCCGCCACGTTCTCAGCAAAACAGAAGAGCTCTCACCAGGAAGATAGACGCGCTGCCCCCAAGAAGATAGGCGCACTCTTAAAAATAAGATAGGAAAAAAAATAGGCGAGCTATCACCAAAAAAGCAGGCCAGCTCTCCTCAAATAGATATCCGAGCTCTCCCCAAAAATATATCCGAGCTCTCCCCAAAAAGATAACCGAGCTCTCCTCAAAAATATATCCGAGCTCTCCTCAAAAATATATCCGAGCTCTCCCCAAAAATATATCCGAGCTCTCCCCAAAAATATAACCGAGCTCTTCTCAAAAGTATTTCCGAGCTCTCCCCAAAAAGATAGACACATTCTCGCTAAGAAGATAAACTCACTCTCACAAAAAAAGGCGAGCTCTCACCAAACTGAATAGACGAGCTCTTACCAAAAATATAGTATGAACTCTGTGTACCTAAAACTCTGAAATAAGGGACTGTATTACACAAATTATTCTTATCCAATCCTGACCTTTTTCCCGTTACATTTTCTTGGTATAAATATGAGTGAAATAACAGCACATTTGAACCTTTTGTATAAAAAAAAAATACGCTACCGCTATGTAATTTTTTTGTGTACATGTCCATTTTGATGTAATGCTTTGTAATGATTGTTCATTCCTTATTTTATTGGGGGATATGTGTATGCGAGTGGTTCGTCCCTTGAAAAATCTGCAAACTTCCTACAAATTGCAAAAAAAAACAAATTTGAAAGTAACAAAAAAATTGACCTGGTGTTTCTCGTTCAGGAGGAGAGAGATTTCGGGGGACGTACCACCGCACCAAGAAGTTCCTCCTCCAGAGTAAGCATCATGACCCAAGACCAAGTCTTCCAAGGATCGAAAGGAGTCAAGAAGGTTTGGATTACAGAGGAATGAAGAGCTTAGAAAAGTGATATTATATTAGTTTTTTTTTGGTTTTTTATTAACTTTAAATGTTATATACACTTACTGGTTTAATTAATCCACTTTTTCAATTACATCTTTCTCTATCAGATACCAAAAATCCACTTCGATCTTAATTTAGGTACCCTTATTATTTACCAAAACTACAGAAACCATTTTTCACTTACACTTGCACACAATATCTCCAGACTTAATTCAGTGTGATTTAATGAACCCTCCCAATTAATATGACACTCCTAACAAATAATACTGTATCAACAATTTTAAATGCCTCAAGGTTCGTATCTGAGCCCCATACTACTACATAATAATATACATGACTTTTTTTTATCCATAAAAGTGGCATTCATTTTTCTAGTGAGTGGTCTTTCTCAAAAATGAAGTGTTGTTCTGAAAAATTGAATCGAAAATGTTGGGGTTGTCAATTTTTTCAGCTGTTTCTTCTTCTTGCATTTGTACTTGGCGCCCTCTATTAACGCTTTTTACTATAAACTCCTTATTTCTTAAAAAAACACGTTCGTGGAACACAAAAGAAAGAGAATTTTGAAATAGCATTTTTCAGAATACAGCACTTCATTTTTTTAAACACTTTTAACTGTCTAACGGCTTTAGGAAATATTATTTAACGTCCAGGGGTATTTTTAAAATCCCCCCCATATATTTGTTTCATTAAAAAAATAAATTATATTTATAAAAATATACAGTACATTTTTGATAACTGTACCAGTTCAGGCAGCTTATGTCGTGTAGAAAAAATATAAACAAATGTATATAAAGCAATATTATTCTAATCAATTGCCACATATCATAATTTTAACGGCAACTAATTCAAAAACACACTGTATATTTTTAAAATTTTTCCATGATATCCTTGTAATCAAAACATGTGATTTTTTTGTAGTTTAATTCGTTTTTGAAAAAAAAAATGTTTCACTGCAATATTTTGAAAAATAATCAATGCTCTGTTCAAATTTGAACAGATCACTAAGTTAACACTAATATATTAATATTTAATATTCGCAATGCACAAACAATTTTTTTTAAAACTCGTGGAAGTAGAACAAAGTCAAATTGCTTTTTGACCTTGAAAAAAGTATGTAAATATTGATACAATTATAAGTTTTTTTGACATTTACCTAGTTATATCACCAGAGAACACATCCTTGCATTTTGTCAAAATTTTTCCAATGTTTTAAAATCTTTTTACTCCACTCAACTGATTTATTATTTTGATTTTCAAAAAAACTAAAAATATCTTGTTTGTTCTTCATCACTAGTGCAATGATTTTTTTATAGCTTTTAATTTTAAGTATAAGATCTCAGATACTAATTCAAAACTTATCTTTTTTTTAATACAATTTTCGATAATATTGAACACTGTCCAAGAAACGTGTTCAATATTATTAAATTTAAATCTATTTCATATATGTATTTTTCATACAGATTGTCTTGTGATTTAAAACAAAACTTACGTACTATATATATTTTTCAATAACTTTGGACAACCTGTATTACTTATTTAAGACCAAAGTATTAATAACAATTTGTTTAGTTTATCATTGTTTATTAGACTGTTGAATGATGTATATGAATTTATAAGGTTAATATAAATAGTATTAATTATTATGTTGACATTATTTCCTAACACTTTTCTTAGTGTAATTATTTTTTTATTAAATTTCATGAAACTTTGAATTGAGGTCGTAATTGGGATCTTCGGGATAGTTTAGGTAAATAAATTAGGGTTTGAGACACAAAATATACAGGGGAGAACAAGAAATGTTTCGGTTTTAAGTTTTTTGTATTATTTTTGTTTCAACACCAAAAAAAGTGAAATTTAAGCTTGAAAAAATTCCCACAATATAAAATTACAAGATTTTTTATATAAATTATGGTTCGCAACAATAAAAAAAGTGAATTTTTTATTTTATATTTCATCTGGTGTATATTTAATGGATGACACTAAATTTTAAAATCTAAAAATCGTCTTGTATATAAAATAAAATGTAACTCACTTTTAGCTCAGCATTTTCCTCCTCCGCTTTTAATTAGAGTAGTTAGTAGCCATTTTCCTCCTTTTTTTTCTCCAAACAAGCAACGCTCTGTTTATATTTGAAAAGATAATTTTTCAATTCGCTTAACTGCGTTAGAAAATAGAGGAGTTCAGTTTAAGGTCAGTATGGCCAACAAAAAGTGTTTTTTTCTGACAAGAATGACAGTTAAGGTCTACTGTTCAAAACATAATATTTTGCATGTTTTTTATCATTGCGAACATCTATATTGCTTCATGAAAATAATGAATACACCCCTGAAGCGTAAATCTTGAAATTCAACATGAGTTTTTATTTGAATACTCAACATATCGGTGGCCAATAATTCTAGTAACTCTTGGCATGTCACCACTTCATTTCTGTCATCTGTCACTTATGTCAAATGTCAGTGAACACTGACACGACATAACTAGTGTCTGAATAACAGAAATGAAATGGTGACTTGCCAAGAGTTACTAGAATTATTGGCCACCGATATGTTGAGTATTCAGATAAAAACTCATGTTGAATTTCAAGATTTACGCTTCAGGGGTGTATTCATTATTTTCATGAAGCAATTTAGATGTTCGCAATGATAAAAAATATGCAAAATCTTATGTTTTGAATGGTAGACCTCAACTGTCATTCTTGTCAGAAAAAAACACTTTTTGTTGGCCATACTGACCTTAGACTGAACATTGGAAGTAACACAATCACACACATCTGCACAATGGATTCAAGAAGGCTTGAAAATGTTTTTATTTTCTTTGAATTATAATATTATGTTTCCTTTTTTTAGTGATAGAAGTCATCTTGAATCTAACCAAACCGGCCATCATAACAGAGCTTTGTGAGTACCTTTTTTTTTCTATTTTTGTTTTTGTTTTTAGTTTAGGTACTCGAAAGATTTTGTTTCAAGCTTAAATTTGGTTAAAAAAAAAATCAGCTTTTCCGGTGAAAAATTAACACTCAAATACTTTTTATATAAAAATTTTTATACACTGAAAAAAATGTAGTATTTCCCAATAGGTACCACCCCCTACATGGTTGCCGTTTATAAAATAAAGATTGTCACGGTGACACACAACGCCATCTATAATGAAAATATTAATTTGGAATGTTTTCTTCCAGCTTTTTGTTTATCAATTGTTTAAAAACGATTTAAATGAATTTTAATTTATGGATTTTTTTAATACAGTGTGATTCATTTTGTTTGGTAGCACCCCTGTTAAATCCGCATTTCTCAACCGATTTTGATTTAATTTTTTGTTGTTAGTTTCAGTATCAAAAACAGTATTTTGGCACAATTTTTCAAATTTTGTCGTTATATTTGTGATGATTTTGAAACCAGCAGTATAGTCACATTTAAGAAAAAAATGCCTAAAGTACTTTCGTCATTTTTGCAAAGAAAAATTAACATAAAGCTCTGAAAATTTGTGCCAAAATACTGTTTTTGATACTGAATCTAACAAAAAAAAATTAAATCTAAATCGGTTGAGAAATGCGGATGTTACAGGGGTACTTCCAAACATAGTGGGTCACACTGATGTTTATGCCAAAAAAAACTACTTTAAAATTAGGAATTTTCAAAAAATTGTAACATCTAGCACTCGCTTTTCATTACTAATATTCATTTTTTTTCTATCATTTTGATTTTCAGAGCATTAGAACCGGGTCAACAAGTTAAACATGGCAACTCACCTTTACCTGCAGTAGGGTAAGTTGAAAATCTTAAAGGGTTTTCCCGTTTTGAAAAAAAAACTTATTTTCATAAAACCATTGACCGACTGGATACAAAAATCGTAACTAGAGGGAGTTGTTAATTATTTTGTCTTTCAAATTACCCAACAAAAATTTTCTGCGTCTATTTTGCCATGCTCCAATTTTTCCTTCATTTCTTCTTTTTCACATACTTTCATTTTTGGTTATTCTGATTCACATCCCGCTTTCATGCATGATTAATTTAGCATCCTAACCTATTTTACAGCGTTGCCGTATTAAGTGTGCCGGGTTATACAAGTAACAGCTGAAAGATAGAGAAATAATAATTATGCGCGGTCATCACCTAGGGGTACTTATTTCCCTAGATTAGCCGAATGCTCATTGTCCCCATATTTTAACCGCTGCTACCAGAAGCGCAGATTAACTTGTACAAATGATATTTTTCTCTCGTTTTCGTTGACATTTTTTCGAAGTAATGCACACTAGGTAAAACAAAACACTTTCATCCGGCAACATTGTCTAAAAATTCCGCCATCCTCGGGAAACAAGTATACACCCCTAAGTGATGACCGCGCACGATTATTTTTTTTCTCTCTTTCATTATATCCTTGTCGTACTTGTATAATCCGAGGCGAGGGTTCCATAAGGATTTTCGCAATCTTCATAATTATCGAGATAAACATTACAATTTTCAATGTTGAAGAGAAAACTATATCTTAAATTTGCAGTATTACCTTTTTACACAAAAGTGTAATACGTTATTTTTTCCACGACTTTTAGAATTGTTTTTATTTTTGTAGAATACAAGGTGCTCCTAACGAAGAGCACGTCAAACCACGTTCTTTGAGGTTTACTTGGTCGATGAAAACGACCTCCAGTCGAGATCCCGCCGAAATAATGGCGGAAATCCGTAAAGTCTTGGACGCTAATAACTGCGATTACGAACAACGCGAACGATTCCTCTTACTTTGCGTACACGGCGATCCTAATACTGATAGTTTGGTGCAATGGGAAATAGAAGTGTGCAAACTTCCACGATTGTCCCTCAACGGAGTACGATTCAAAAGAATTTCGGGTAAGTTACATTTTTTAATTGAAAAAAAAATCCTTTCAAAAAAATTGTTCGTTCTCCCATGGTGGGCATATTTTAAGTAATTAACAATAATTAACGAAAGGCTTCACGAATCAACCAACCCTCTATAAAAAATTTATCGAACGCCTATGATGAAAAGAAATTTTTACAAACTCATAAGTTTATGTTGAATGTACATTTCTTAGGAAATTTATTAACCCCCTTGAAAATTTAATCGTACGTCCGTGGTTGATTGTAGAGGAGTACAGTCTAAGGTCAGTGTGGCCAACAATAAGTGTTTTTTTCTGACAAGAATGACAGTTTAAGTCTATCATTCAAAACAGAAGATTTTTGAATGCTTTTTTATCATTGTGAACATTTATATTGCTTTATTTAAATAATGAATGACTTTTTAGCTGAATAGGAACTTTTGGAATTTAACCATTTCATTTCTGTCATCTGTCACTACTTATGTCAGATGTCAGTGAAAAAAGCAATTAATTATAATATGACATTTGACATAACCAATGTGGCCAACAAAAAGTGTTTTTCTCTGACAAGAATGACAGTTAAAGTCTACTGTTCAAAAAATAAGATTTTTGCGAAATTTAACATGACTTTTTAGCTGAATACTCAACATATCAGTGGCCAATAATTCTAGGAACTTTTGGAATGTCACCATTTCATTTCTGTCATCTGTAACTACTTATGTCAGATGTCAGTGAAAAAAGCAATTAATTATAATATGACATTTGACATAACCATTGTGGCCAACAAAAAGTGTTTTTTTCTGACAAGAATGACAGTTAATGTCTACCGTTCAAAAAATAAGATTTTTGCGAAATTTAACATGACCTTTTAGCTGAATACTCAACATATCAGTGGTTAATAATTCTAGGAACTTTTGGAATGTCACCATTTCATTTCTGTCATCTGTCACTACTTATGTCAGATGTCAGTGAACACTGACATTTGACATACTTAGAAAAGGCAACAATTCAAAGCTAGTAGTGAATCTTCTGCCTATGTTTTAGGTACCAGTATTGGGTTTAAGAATATTGCTAGCAAGATAGCAAACGAACTGAAGCTGTGACTGCTTGTTAAAGAGCCCGAGATAGCGAACAGCGAGCCAACGTAAGAAAAAAATATATGTACGTAGCGACTTCCATCTCAATTTTCTTAGTGTTCGAAAAAAAAAATGTGACTACCATCCGATAGAGATATTTTACTGAATTTTTTTTTCGAATAACGGTTTACTTAATATAAGAACAAAAATCCAGACTCTGTTTGTGATAAGTGGAATTGATTAAAAGAGATTCTACGATTGAATTTTATGCGAGCCGTATCGACAGTCGTTAAATATTTACTTATTTTTTTTTATGTAAATAATATTAAAATGTTGTAAAAAGTGAGTATTTTTAGTTGCGCAATTTTTTTGAATGATTTTTATTTAATTTTTTGTTTTCCGGCTCGCAAATTGTCGATACGCTTCGTATATTTACTTTTGTTTGTAACTAATTTTTTTTTTGTCTCCAATACAATTTTTTTTTTAAGTGGATTGACATTAACAATACTATAGTAGTGAAAAGAAAAATAATAATAAAGTGTATTATTTTATATTGATTCATAAATATTTATTGTATTTAGTTTTGCCTTTACTTAAGTACTTTTTTTTTCGAGTTTTTACGCAAAAATTGTGTGCACCGAGCGTTAATTTTGTGATTTTTGAGATGGCCAAATACTTTTTTATCAAAAAAAAAATTCAAACAAAAATCGTATTATGGTATTCGAGTGAAAATATACGATTTTCGAATGAATTAACAACTTAATCGATTAATTGTACCGATTTTTTCCAGTCGTGGCGTCTATACACAAACAAAATAAAAATGAACATTTTTTAGTAGCGCGTCTTTCTTTTCAAAAAAATTAATTTTTTGTAAATATTGTATGAAAGGTTGAATGTTGTAAGTTATAGAAATAATATTTTTAACAAAATCTATCGTATTGCTCGAGATGTGCGTCTATAGAGATGAATTTGATTAAATTTATTGTAAATACGTTACTTTTAGTAAATGTTCGTTAACTGGAATTACCCTGTACAGATCGCGAAAATCCTCATGGAACCCTCGTCGTACACAAGTGCAAAAAAAGCTTAGAAGAAAGAGAAAAAGAATAATTGTGCGCGGTCATCAAGGCGTGTACTTAATTCCAGATGCCCCCAATTTCAACCGCTGTTGCCAGAAGCGCAGATTAATTTGTACAAATGATATTTTTGTCTCGTTTTCGTTGACACTTTCATCTGTAAAGTACACTGTTGCCGGATGAAAGTGTTTAGTTTTACCTCGAAAAAAAAGTCAACGATAACGAGTCAAAAATATCATTTGTACAAATTGATCTGCGCTTCTGGCAACAGCGGTTGAAATTGGGGGCATCTGGAATTGAGTACACGCCTTGATGACCGCGCACAATTATTCTTTATCTCTCTTTTTCAAGCTTTTTTTTCGCAATTGCGTACGACGAGGGTTCCATAAGGATTTTCGCAATCCGTTTTTTTTTGTATTTAAATCTAATCGCACTCGTAAATGTGAATTATTCAAGTTTGCTCTCTATATTGGTACGTTTCTTGTAGTACTACTGCATTTGCATTTATCAGGTCGACGGAAAGAAAACCATTCGATTTGGCAGGAACTTCGGCCGATCGGCAAAAAAGTGAATTTTCTGATTAATTATGAATGTATAAATATGAATCAAATGGAAGCCATTTTCCTTAATCGACACTAAATCAACTTTAACGATAATTAACAACTCAAAAAATAAATTAAACCTCAAAATTAGTTTCCAAAATCTATCAGGGGGGGCTCGAAAGATGCAGGGTCTCAAAATAACACTTTTCCTTGCGTTCAAATGAACTTTTGTGCCACCCTGTACAATATTTACACTAGAACTCGGAAAATGTGCTACTTATAGAGATTTCTTTACAAAAAATGTCAAACGCGAACTAAATTTTTTACCAAATAGCGTTGGAAAGGTCCTTGTAGAATTAGTAGTTCAAATGCACTTTTAGTTTTATTAAATTCGCTCTGGTTAAATGAAAAAATGGTTAGTTATGTTTAAAAAATTCAAACTCCATTTTCACTTTTTCGGATGATTTTAATTTGACTGGTGATGACCAGCAAGTTGAACCGAACTGTCACACTTCAGGTTTCACTTGCGCACTGCCATGCTGGTCATAACCTGTCAGATTAAAATCATCCGAAAGTGGTATGAAAATGGAGTTTGATTTTTTTAAACATAACTAACCATTTTTTCATTTAACCAGAGCGAATTTGATAAAATTAAAAGTGCATTTGAACTACTAATTTTACAACGACCTTTCCAACATTTTCTAAGACGTCTTGTATATTTTAAATTCGCCATTTTCCTCAACGATTATTAAAAATTGAAGAAAATCGTCAATTAAATGGTATTGTAAAAGTAATGTGGCATATACAGGGGATATTTGAAAATTTTAGTACCTTCCAGAACTTTTTATTGTTACACCCTGTACATTTATGATTCGAAGTAGGTTTTTCAATTAAATATTTTGCCAAAACGTGTTCCTATTTTAACTTTTTTTGTATAGAATTATACAGGGCTGATTGAAACTAAAATTTTTTATTTATTTATCGTTAAAGTCGATGGTAGTCCAGAATTTTTTTTTTTAAAACTGTACATAGTTAAAGAATACATCAGAATGAGCAAATACTGTGATGTATCGGAAAATATTTTCTCTAATTTCTATTAAAAAAAAAATAAAATATATATTATACTCGCAATTGGGAATAAATAATTACTATTTAAGCAGATTTTAATGATCAACAAAAATATAGAGGATCTATTTTCCATTTCCCGAGAGGAGTGTTATTACGGTATCTCTTTTTTGACTCACTCTGTATCGCATCTGTATAGTAAAAAAAATATATATTACATATATGCAATAATTTCAACATTAATTCTGACTTTTTTAAAATTTACGTTTTTTTTTTGTATAAAATTTCTATTTTTCTCACCGAAACGATTGCCAAGATCTTCCGCAGGAGGAATTCTGCTGGTAACCGTTTAGGATTTTCAACGAACAATTCCATACACCATCCGATATAAAAATAACAAGTATCTATTAAAATTTCACTGTTTTCGTCAAATCTGTACATCTTGTACGATTAAAAATTGCTTTTTCTTCTTTTTTTAGCGTCCACCTCACCAACTAGTACAACAGTTTTCGACTGTTACTTCTAGATGGTGCTGTTTGTAAAATGAAAGTGACGTTAGTGTATGGAATTGTCAAAATAAACACGCTCATGCTTTAAAATACTCGATTTTCCTGTGAAATGTGAATGTAGTAAACCCATTAACATTAAAAAAAAATGTCAGATCTGTTCATTATGAGTGTACTTAGATAAACAAAAAAAAAAGAGAAAAAAAACTCCATTTTCACCTCTTTAACTGAACCTTACTTTTTTTAGTTCGGCCTTAAACGAGCTACGAACGCTATTAGGTTTATTACTGTGAAAATATTCGTAAAGTTATTATGTGTCGAATCGACGCGAGTTTATATCTTTCTTTAGCTGGATTTAAGTTGATAATGAACGTAATAGTGTCGTTGTTTCGTTTTAACTTTTAGGATTTTCCAATGGTTTTTTCAATTGTTTCTATTTTTGATTTTCCTACTAGGAAAAGTAAGGTTTCGTTTCATTGGATTTATAATAATATAGTAATGAAATATAATAATTGTTAGAACAACGGCTTAGATTAGTGGATTACGCTGTAAAGAGGCATTTTTTGCTTTCCAATTAAATACAATTCTTTCACTGGGGATGGGCACTTTTATGTTAGTTAAGCTATTGATGATTTATAATAAAATTGAACTCATTTATATCTGTGTTTTATTTTTAATTTTACCCTTTTTCCCTATACCTGTACCTTGGAGCAGTATACACTCCATAAAATTGAATGAATTTATTATTTGAAAGAGACTACCGCCATCTAGGTTGTAAATCTTATACTGTGAATAATAATTACAGTTTTCTTCATAAAAATATTAGTACCTTTTATGTAGTGCTGCTAGATGGCGCTACGATACAACTTGAGATATTATTTACAGAAAGCATTGAATGAGAAAATTAAATTCATACTTATTCAAAATATCACAAAATTTGATATTTTTAAAAACTTTAAATGCAAATATTAGGAATACTAGTGCCATCTAGGTTATTATTCTTGTACTGTACATAGTGAGTATAGTTTTCTTCATAAGACTATTCGCATCTTTTATCTAGTACTGGTAGATGGCGAGACGATACAACTTCAGATATTATTCATTGGAAGCACTAAAAGACCTTTTACACCGAAATCTGCATCGAAATGTGAATATTTTCGACAAAAATCGCAAAAATGATTTTTAAAAATCTCAAATTGCGTTTTTGAAATTTTCAAAAAAAAATCGAAATTTTATTGGCTCATCTGATAGAGCCCACCACGTAGACTCCAAATCCGATGGAGTTCCTAAGAACCAAAATTTTTGCTCTATCTCGCACCGTTTCCGAGATATTCGCGTTCAAAGTTTTTGTGTTTTTTTTTGAGGCTTATCAGTCGATTATGCAATCAACTAGACCGTTTACACCGAAATCCGCTTCGAAATGTGAATATTTTCGACAAAAATCGCAAAAATGATTTTTAAAAATCTCAAATTGCGTTTTTGAAATTTTCAAAAAAAAATTGAAATTTTATTGGCTCATCTGATAGAGCCCACCACGTAGACTCCAAATCCGATGGAGTTCCTAAGAACCAAAATTTTTGCTCTATCTCGCACCGTTTCCGAGATATTCGCGTTCAAAGTTTTTGTGTTTTTTTTAGGCTTATCAGTCAATTATGCAACCAACTAGACCGTTTACACCGAAATCCGCTTCGAAATGTGAATATTTTCGACAAAAATCGCAAAAATGATTTTTAAAAATCTCAAATTGCGTTTTTGAAATTTTCAAAAAAAAATCGAAATTTTATTGGCTCATCTGATAGAGCCCACCACGTAGACTCCAAATCCGATGGAGTTCCTAAGAACCAAAATTTTTGCTCTATCTCGCACCGTTTCCGAGATATTCGCGTTCAAAGTTTTTGTGTTTTTTTTAGGCTTATCAGTCAATTATGCAACCAACTAGACCGTTTACACCGAAATCCGCTTCGAAATGTGAATATTTTCGACAAAAATCGCAAAAATGATTTTTAAAAATCTCAAATTGCGTTTTTGAAATTTTCAAAAAAAAATCGAAATTTTATTGGCTCATCTGATAGAGCCCACCACGTAGACTCCAAATCCGATGGAGTTCCTAAGAACCAAAATTTTTGCTCTATCTCGCACCGTTTCCGAGATATTCGCGTTCAAAGTTTTTGTGTTTTTTTTTAGGCTTATCAGTCAATTATGCAACCAACTAGACCGTTTACACCGAAATCCGCTTCGAAATGTGAATATTTTCGACAAAAATCGCAAAAATGATTTTTAAAAATCTCAAATTGCGTATTTGAAATTTTCAAAAAAAAATTGAAATTTTATTGGCTCATCTGATAGAGCCCACCACGTAGACTCCAAATCCGATGGAGTTCCTAAGAACCAAAATTTTTGCTCTATCTCGCACCGTTTCCGAGATATTTGCGTTCAAAGTTTTTGTACTTTTTTTGAGGCCTATTGGTCTGTTTTGCATAGAATTAGACCATTTACACCGAAATCTGCATCGAAATGTAAATTTTTCCGACAAAGATGATTTTCAAAAATCTCAATTAGCGATTTTGATATAAGCGAGTTTCATATAATCCCACCATCCTCTCCCTTATCTGGATACTTACTTAAGTATTCTACAGTGAGTATAGTGTAGGTATACTATAACTAGTGCCATCTATTTAAAATCTCTCGAACTATCTTTTTGTCGAAAATATTCACATTTCGACGCCGATTTCGGTGTAAATGGTCTAGTGGTATGCAAAAACGGTGCGAGATAGAGCAAAAATTTTGGTTCCTTAAACCCCCGGAGCGAGTTTCATACCTACAGCTAGTACGATGCTGGTATACTATAACTAGCGCCATCTGTTTAAAATATCTCGAACTAATCTCATTTTTTTATCACAGAAATTAAGAAATTCACGAAGGAAAACGTTCAGGCTTTGGAATAAAACACAAAAATGAATTAAATATAATCATTTATTTCAAATAATTGTTGTATGTACATTGTTAAGTTGTACACTTACTTCATAAATATTATACCTAAATACACTTCTAAGTGTTAAAGTTATTTTAGTATAAAAATTGTCCTAAATCAAAATCAAAATATAGAACGGTACCAAAATGTCAAAAAATCAAATTTTCAAAATAGTATTCTCTCTAGAGATATTTTTCTACTAGTTGTAGAATTGAAATTTTGACATTTTGGGTAGCCAAAGACATATACAGGACGATTCATACAGTTTTTGGATTATTTCAACAAAATAATGAATAGCGCGTTCAAAATTATTACCAAAAAAATGAATAAAAAGTGTACTAGTCTTAAAAAAAATACTACTTCAATACTGCAAATGAGAAATTTTCTTTTTAACTTTTACATATAAGTCTATAAAATGTCAGTTGCAATCAAAGGGATCATCGATTCTAATTGTTCTCACCCGTCGCAACTGCGCAATAGGAACAATCTACGATATTAATAATAATTAAGAACTATTAATTAGTATAGAAAAATATAACTTATCACAATCAAAATAAAATAATTTTTCTTTTCTAAAAACTATTTCTATGTAATATTTACAGAAAGTAATTTATACAATATTAATAACAATAACGTAAAAGTAACATTTTTATAATATATATAGAGACAATTTAATCGGTAATGCAGTTCCCAAAAATATTATTTCAAGATGTATTCAGGAGAAACGGGGTTAAAACAGGAAGAGTGATGGAAATTGGTGAAAAGTGTGGAAAAACAATAAATTAATTAAAATTACTAGCCAGGGGTTGTAGAGAGTGGAAAAAAAAAGTTGTAATTGAAGGAAAGAGGGAACTGCATTATCAATGTAGTTTCTGTTAATTACAAAAGTTATAACGATGTACGATTTAAGAAAATTGTGTTTAAAATTATCCAAAATCCAAGAAAGGTTCTGAAAATGATGATTTTTCACTCAAAATCGGTCTAGAAGCAGAAATATTTTCAAAAATAAACCACTACTTGTTAGAAACGTCCTCAAAATTTATCAGTTTTCCATTAAAAAAGATTGCGAGATCTGTTATGGAAAAGTTCCTGCAATGTCAGCACAAAACAGCATCTACTTTGTACTGATAATGACGCAATTATCTGTCAAAATTCTAGGACCCAGTGACTTCGACAATTGCGGAACTAGCCAAACATTTCACCCATGCTCAATCCCTTAAGAGATGGGAGGGAATCAAAAGGATGCAGTTTTGCCAGGATCACCCTGGGCGACCCTACTTTTACCAGTAGGATTTCTGACTGGCCACTGTTAACTAAAGAAACACCTCAATACTATGGGGCTAGTGGACAGACCTCTATGCAGGGTGTGAGTTATAAGAGAGTGTGTGTTCGGTGAGTCTTGGCCTACACCTACCGATATGAAGGAGATGTCTCCTAGTGACCTGTCCACCTTCCTGGGAAGGACAGGATGAACGATGACCTGGGAGGAAAACTCCTCGGGAGGATGTACAATGGCCTAAGTGCTGTGAGCCTTCACTCACCCTCCCTACTCTGCAGATACAGATCTGTCAATGGTGTAATCACGTTTTAATTGAAATCAAATAAAAGAAGAATTTTCCTCAACCGAGGGGTTTGTTGATGATTATTAATTGCCCCTGGTATGATTGAAATTAATATTAATTCAAGAAAAATTGTAAAAAACCAAATAAGATGAAGTAATGAAAGGTGAAATTGCAGAAAAGAGAGAGCAAAGTTGGATTCGATGGATAAAAATGTGTATAGAAACACGAAATCGACTCGTTATACTTTTGCATAATACATAATATACTTAAATTATTCTTGAAACATTCAAGTCTTTTTTTTTAAATTAATTTAACGTCATTCTATAAAATTGACAATTTTAATTATAGTTTAACGTCAAAATTTTATATGTAAATCACTTTAATACTAAAAAAACATTTTCCATTAAGGATGAAACGCTCGAGATTTTACCAAAATATTTTAAATGGTTTTTATTTGAATAATTTTTTTTTTTTGGAATTTTGATTATTTTAATTTTTTACGATTTAATATTAAAGTAAGCACTCGATTCGAAGCAAAGCTGTATAATTATTTCTACAGTTTAAAAATATTTTTTTATATACACAATAAATGTCCTTCTATGTATACCCTGCAAACCGACTTTATTAAAAAAAATAATAAAGGAAACAGTTAAGATATTTAATCGAAATATTTTATAGGAATATCGAGAAAATCAGTTGCAAATTTAAATTTTTTTTTCAATTTTAATTTAATAAATTATAAAAAATTTTGTTTAATATATTTTATGATATATTAATTTTTTTGTTTCAAATAATCATGTAAATTTAAGAATAAATTAAATCAAAAGTATGCAACTGGCGTTAAAATTTGAAAAAATAAAAATAAAAAAATTGTTCCAAAAAATGTACAAAATATACAAAAACTGAAACAAATCAATAACAAATAAATATATTCCTTTAAAACATTTTTTCCGCGCTCCCTAGTACATAAAAAATAATAAATTAACATTTTTCTAAAGGCACACCCTTCTAGTTTCCAACCCAAAACAATCTCAGGACTTTTTCTTCTTCTCTCTATTAAAACAAAACTAATTTCGAAAACAAAAATAGTTTTGTTAAATAATAGTTTTTTCATGTAAATAAATTCATATCACAAAATAAAATTCAAAAAAAATATATAAAATAAATTAAAGAAGTTGATCAGTTTTTTTGATCGTATTGTTGTTATTGGAGTTTACAGCTTTGTAGTGACAGTGTGACAGGTCGAGACTGCTTTTCCTTTTGCTCTTGTACAGGAACACCAACAAGACGACCAGAACTGCCACAAACAGCAGCGAGCACAACACTATTATTATGATGTAAATTAGGAAATCTGAAAAAAAAAACAATCTTCATTAAAACAATTCACAGAGACCTCCAACAGGGAAGATTCGGAAGCTAAGCTTCATATCATGCTACCAAAGCTGCATTTACTATAAATAAGTAACCCTCGACGTAGTTCAACCAAGAAAACTTAGACAATGACGACCACTCCAAGATAGCATCTCAAGACTCCAAGTTGAGAACTCAAGGAAAGAAGAGGAGCACCTAGAGGAAGTCCCCCATAGAGGTAGTGCACAAAATCCACACAACAGAAGACAAAAAGCAAGACACGAACGATGAAAAGACTCCAACGAATGAGTTAACTGGTGATGGAAAGAAGAGGAGCACCTAGAGGAAGCTCCCCATAGAGGTAGTGCACAAAATACACACAACAGAAGACAAAAAGCAAGATAGGAACGATGAAGAGACTCTAACGAATGAGTTAACTGGTGATGGAAAGAAGAGGAGCTCCTAGAGGAAGCCCCTCATAGAGGTAGTGCAAAAAATACACACAACAGGAGACAAAAAGCAAGACACGATCGATGAAGAGACTCCAACGAAGGAGATAAGTGATGATGGAAAGTTTCTCTTGGAATATATTGACCTTGAGGAGTGTATTCTGGAAGGAATTGGCTTAGTTCAGTCTTTGAAAGAGAGCTTAAGGTATCTCCAGACTTTCCAGACTGTTTTGTTTGATTTAAACAACAATAAAAATAAATTTGAATATTTCTTACCATTTTCTTTGCCTGTGCGTGTAACTGAAGGTTCGGTAGTGGTAGTTGTAGGGGATTCTTCGAAAAATTCGGCATTTCTGTCTCTAATAACAACCGGTACGATATCATTATCGATTTCGACGCTTTTATCGATAGTCGAAGCAATTGTACTTGTCGAACTAGTGACAGGAATCGTCGTAGGTATTCGTTTCATTTTATATTCGTCCAAAATTTTAATAAGATCGTTCATCGAAATGTTATATCTCGTCAAAATGTCTTGTTGTAATTTGACGGTGTTGCATTTGCACACTTCGCATCCTCTTTTGTTGAGTTTGTAGCCGTTGATGCAGGTTTTATTGCAGTTGGCCAACGGTTGGCATTCGGCGATCGTTGTGGTTGTAGTCGCGAGCGGCTCGCACAAATCGCTGATGCATTTAATGATACCGTTGTCGCACGTGCAAGTACTGCAGTTATCTTTGTCTATCCACATCTCCAAGTGGATGTGAGAAACGGTGTCGGTAGTGCACGAGTTGTTACGATGCACCAGGTTTTCTTTTACGTCGCAATAGTGGGAGATGCAGCTGTCCATACCGTTACTAAAAGTAAAAATTAAACATTTTACCAAAAAGACATATTTAAAATGTACGAAATCAATCACCCGATATTATGCTGAACAGTCGTAGTAGCTGAGGCCAACAAATTAATAGAAAAAAGAAGATATTCCATAGAACTAAATAAATACATAACTTTGACAAGTGACCGGATGCTGCAAAGCAAGAGGCCAAGATTTGACAATAAAATGACGTTTCACAAATGTAGCAAACCTGAAAGTGTAAAATCCACTAAAATACTAGTTTTTTTTTTGGTAACTTACTTGCAAGTACACAAAGTACATCCTTCATCCTTGGTCCAGGTTTCGGAGTGATTGTGAAATTGATTATCCACAAAACAGGGTGCAGCATCCTGTCTGTTTTGATTCGAACAAAGCGCTAAACCATTGTCGCATCTACACGTTTGTAAAGGCGAAATGAACCATTGTTCGCCGTTCTCGTAAGCTGTACCATCGTAAATACATCCTTTTATTTCTTCTGCTTTTTTGCATTCGTAGAGGTCGCAGCATTTACCAGGAATACCTTTACCTGGTTTCTTAATGACAGCCTGAAAATAAAAAGTAAATACATTCGTTTTCGTTTCTTTTATTTACTTACTATCTTATTGTATCCACACTCGGTTTTACATGGAAGACACACACAGTGATCATCAAGTTCGCCTCCTTCGTTATTTGTAGATTCGCTGTCTGCTGGACACTGCTTGCATTCTGTTATTTTACAACATCCCTCAATGTGCACCACTGGTACTGATTTTTTATCGCACAGTTTCGGAAGAGGACAAAGGCGAGGGTCGCAAACGCATTCACCGTCAACCTAAAACATTTTTTCATTCAATTCACTCGATACTGCTTCATTTTTGTTCCAATATAGTACTAGTTGTTGATATAAATTAAGAATGAATAAAAACATGTAGCTCAGACACAAAAACAACAATTCACAGCGCCATCTACTTACCAGATGCTTAACTTTATCCAAGCATTCACATTTATAACCATTGATTACAGCTTCCTTCGCGCAAGGGCAGGTTCCATTAATCTTTTCGGTATCGTTACATCCGATACACTCATAGATGGGGCAGCACTGGCCTGGTAGTTCGCTGCCATTTGTCGCTAACTGTAATTGAGTGAGGCAAGTTGGTTCTTCGCAAGTGGAGAGATCGCATTTACAGGTATCTTCCGAGAAGATACTATCGGGCGGGCAGTCCTCGATAGATGGCGCAGCATGTATCGCTGAAAATAAAATAATTAGTTTTTACAAATTGAAAAAAATTGTGAAATATCGAGTTAAACAAATAAATTATATAAATATTGTGATACGGGTGTATTACTCTATATTATAATATTATTCGAGTAATAAGGATTTTCTTTTGAATACACTAATTTGCTATTAAGAGTACCGGAAGGAAAAATCAATGCAGAGAATAGATTTTGAATTATGCCAAATCTATCTTCAGCTTCGTAGCATGCATTTAGCTTTTCAGATAATCTGAGAGATGCAATTAATTTATCTACTTAATCTTTTTTCGCGTAATCGGAGAGATATAAAAATATACAGGGTGCAGAACTAAAGTGGAATATAAGTAATATCGTGGTATTTATGATACGAGGTAACCTATATAATGTTTTTTTTTCTTTTTTCGCTGTATTTTAATAAGTATGATTACAAATAAATCCTTTGAAGCGCGAAAGGGATCCAACGGGCGTGAATTTCATTTTTTCGACACATTTAATCATCCCGCATTTAACCCCTCTCTTTTACTCTCATTTCATCCGATGGCATGTTAATCTAAAATTAGTTTAAAATTTAAATTTGCCGGCAATTTACTCACGTCTCGAGTTTTATTAACAAGATATCTAATACTACGGTCAGTAGCGGAGCAATATCTTTTTAAATGGAATGCAAAAAACGTTTTTATATTTTTTATTTCAACTAAATGCTACAAAGAAAACTTAATAGAGTTATATTGATACTAATTGTCATGTTATTCACGTGCTAGTCGACCATTACAGGTAATATTGTTAAAAAAAGCTGCTCCTTTGAAATACTGCACTGATTTGAACAGGATAATTTTAACGGAAGGATTTCGTTGAATTACAACTATCGCCAAGGAAAATCTCGGCACTTGAAATATAAATTAATTCGTCTTTAAGACAAATAGAATAAGAAAGAGAAAGCGGAGTGAAGGGGATGGAAGTTGGGGGAGTTTTGGGGGAGACTTAGTTACGCGGTATTTGAATGATTCAATTTGTTTTACAGAAACTTCAAGAGTTTTCTCATGAATCGGATGATTAAGTTTAGTGGTTCTAAATAAAAATTACAAACAATCTGTTCTTATTCTTTGAAATTATATTCAGTTCTTAATATGTATTACTTTCTTCTAGGTAGTGTTTAATGTTCCATGAGTCGTAAATATAAAGCTGGGAGAGGGTACACGTTAAAGTAGGTCGTCTATTGAATGGAAAACTCGTGCAATTATTCCGAGATAGGAGCTGTAAATTTTTCCTTAATTTGCTGTCTTTGGATAGTGCTTTGAATAGGAAAATGTGGTTCTTTATATAAGAAAGGTAACGCTATTTATAAATACCTTATTACGACTGATTATTTTGAAAAACAGACAAATTGTAAATTCAAGGTGCAAGTTTAGTTATTTAAAAAAATTGCGATTTGTTTCGTTAATGTGAGGAAATGTCATACTTATTAAAGGCTACCCACACGTATGTTTATAGAGAAGTTGCTGTATTGTATTTTTTTAACCTTCTAATGTCATTTATAAAAACAGCTTTTGTATTTATCATGTGAAGAGTGCACAGTGGAAAACAAATTATTGATGTGTGTGTCTTGTTACGCCTACACTGAAAATCAAAAAAAGAAAATAAATCAGACGGAATTCACGGTTATCAAATGAGTTTAGGTTTAGGTAATGAGGAAAAAGGTAACGCATAATTTAGTTGATTGAAAAATTTTAATAAACATGGAAAATGTAACGCATTTTGGGTTGCAGAAAAATTATTTTTATAAAAGGTTACGCATGTTTGGGAGGTTCACTAATCATTTTTCCAACACGGAGAAAGGTAGCGAATTTTTGGGAGGTTCACTAATCATTTTTCCAACACGAAAAAGGGTAGCGCATTTTTGGGAGGTTCACTAATCATTTTTCCAACACGGAAAAGGGTAGCGCATTTTTTGGAGGTTCACTAATCATTTTTCCAACACGGAAAAGGGTAGCGAATTTTTGGGAGGTTCACTAATCATTTTTCCAACACGGAAAAGGGTAGCGCATTTTTGGGAGGTTCACTAATCATTTTTCCAGCACGGAGAAAGGTAGCGAATTTTTGGGAGGTTCACTAATCATTTTTCCAACACGGAAAAGGGTAGCGCATTTTTTGGAGGTTCACTAATCATTTTGCCAATACGAAGAAAGGTAACGCATTTTTGGAAGGTTCACTCATCATTTTGCCAATAAGGGAAAAGGTAACGCATTTTTTGGAAGGTTTACTAATCATTTTCCCAATACAGAGAAAGGTAGCGCATTTTTGGGAGGTTCACTAATCATTTTGCCAATACGGAGAAAGGTAACGCATTTTTGGAAGGCACACTCACCATTTTGAGAGGTAACGCATTTTTGGGGCAATTGAAAAATGATTTATTTGTAGTAAAATATTGCATTTGTTTCGAAAAAGTGTACATATGTCATACATATTAAAGGCGTGTTCGCCTATTTATGAAGAAGCTGCTATATTGTATTTTTTTAACCTTCAATTGTCATTTACAAAACAGTCCAAGCGTTGCTTTTGTGGAAAACAAATTATTTATGTATGTGGATATTTTTACGCCTACACTGAAAACCAAAAAAATGAAATAATAAAAGACTGAGTTTACGGTTATCAAATGTTATAGGTTGTAAAAGGTACATAATAAAATTTATCAAATACGGAAAAAGGTAACGCATTTTTCGTGTAGTTGGTACGAAGTTCTAGGACATCTAGTATACAAGAAATAAACTGCCTCAACATTATATTAATACAAATTTCACACCAGTCGGTCTAATTGACGTATTTAGTGTGACATATGGTCGTAACTCTACTACAATTATCATAATTGAACGAAATCACCCCACATAATCTCGTATTTAACTCAGATTTACATAATCAAGATGGAAAGGATGGTAGGATCTGCGAGATCAATAATATGATTAAATTATCAATTATTTAAAATAACCAAGCTTCGTCTTTGTCTATTACTTCTAATAACGGATTTCCCCGTGAAATATTTATGTAACTGTCACATTTACAAAGGATTTAAACCACCCATCTTTCTGTAAAGTACATACTTGAAATATTTGATCTTTATTTCAATTTCGTTCTGTATATATTTTTATTCAAGTTTATTCTTTGATGTCAAATTATAGAAAAATACAGTCAAGATAAAATTTCTGTTGTTCATCATTAGTTATATTTCATTCTTGGACAGTGGCGTGATTGAGGGTGAAAATGTAGTGGGGATAGGGATCATTATCAATTGCCCCTTAGTGTCTGTACCCGGTTAAAAACTTGTACAAATTGGTACAGCGGTACTATGAGAAAGCACTAGCAAAAACACAGTAAGCCATTCTGACTGGCTTTTGTCAAAAGGGCTTGAAAATTAATTAAACTCAAAATAAATTGAAAATTTTTTAATTTTTAGTTGTCCCACTTCTGAATATTTTTACGCTTATTTGTAACGAAATACTTTCTTTATCAATGCGCACTTTATGAAAAAACTGGTGCTTATAATATCAGGATTACAGAAGGTCTTTGTGAAACAGTAAAGTAAAATATTTCCGGATATAATTATATTAAAATTTAATTTTTTTATTAAAAGGAGTCCTCAATTGCGAGAACACAAATTTCGTATTTCAATTTTAATTATTTCTGATTTTATATTTTCTAAAACAAAAACAAATCCTACTGACTGTGCCAGTTAAGTTATTTTTCTCACTGAAGTATAGCATTAAATCAGAATTAAGCACAGAAAAATGTATTTTGTGCCTTAGAGATACAGGAAGTATATTTCCATTTTCTAAGGTGACAGAAACGTGTCTATACAGTGGTAAATAATGAAACAAAAAGTACAAACTTTCCTTGATATACTTACGAGCTCATAAATCTTTCATAAAAAAGGAAAGAGATCTCCAAGTTACGTTTTCCGTAAATAAAGCCGCATCTCCAGAATGTATAACAAGTACAAGTAAAGTCACTCTTCAGATTAGAAACTAGATTTAAACAAAATATCACTAGATCCGATGGAAAAGTGTAATTTTCAGTAATGTGGTACTCCTGTCTTTTAGATTAATTGAACTTCTTAATATTACGAAAAATATTTTCTGAATTTACCTTAAAACTATATTTAAATAATCTGTATAGAATAAAATTTATCTAATACGGAAAAAGGTAACGCATATTTTGAGTGGAATGAAGAAACATTATTTTACTAATAACGGAAAAGGTAACGCATTTTACGGGTTACAAAAATTATTTTTTACTAGGGAAAGAAGGTAACGAATTTTTTGGGTTGTTGAAACATTATTTTACTAATAACGGAAAAAGGTAACGCATTTTATGGACGACAAAAATTATTTTTCTACCAGGGAAAAAAGGTAACGAACTTTTTGGGTCGTTGAAAAATTATTTTTTTGTTACAGAAAAAGGTAACGCAAATTATAAGTATAATCAGAGCGTTTACAGATGCTTGAAATAATTGTCAGCTTTCTAAATTCGTTTAGTGGTTAACATTTCACCCTGTATATCAGTGAATAATGGTAATTTCATTACTTTGAATAAAAGATAGGAGCGTGAACACTTTTTCATGACTCTTGACATCAACAAATAACTTTTTGTACTAAAAATTTACTTTCCAATTCACTTATATTTTTTCTACGACGTTACACCAGCTGTAAAACCAATTTCTTTCGATATTTGCATCTTTAACGTTGAATTTGAGATCGTTAGACTGCAGTTTTGCATATCGGAAATTATTTAAATTTTAATGTTTATTTATTAAACCGTGATTAAATTCTTGTAAAATTACTTGTTCGATTTTATTTTAAAATGATCGTCCCATAAATTTTCCGGTTGTAAAATTATCTATGGATTTTAATGTATTCTCATGCGGGAGTCCTGTTGGGACTAAGTGGTCTCCGTTGGGTTCGCTGCTCTATTCGACCAGTGGTGTAGAATTATCGGTATTTTAAAAATATTTTCGATAATTGAGTTTTGTGTTAGCCTGATGATGGTAATAACCGAAACTAGGTGCTAACTACATTGGAGAAAAGGAGATTTAATTTCACACTTCACGCTAGTCTTTCTTTTCTTATATAAAACGTGGTGAAAACATGTCCATTTCCAGCTTTTCGTCTTTGAAGGGAGAAAATAAGACACGGGAGCATCAGACTTAGACGAATGAAGCCCCTTTTGGGACTGGCGTGATGGAAGGATAACAACGTGGCATTATTTCTACCATTTATTGTACATTCGAAAACGGACAATAGTAAATTGCTCTTATTAAATTTCTAAATACAAATAAAAAGGTATAAAGCGGTGATAATTTTTAGTACTGCAATGGTCACTATTCAAGTCCTTTTTATTGGTGGTAATTGAAACGAAATTTCGGCATTTCCATGCAATCGATACGGCCATTTCAAAATAAAACGTACTGTCGTTTAATATCCAGATCACGAAATTAGAATATGTTTGCCCCAAAGACCAATTCTCCTCGACTCATTGGCGGAGTATCGCAAAATTTTCCTATAAGGCATCATCATTTTTACATGGCGCAGTCATAGCAAGTCCTACGCAATCAATAAGGAATGTAATTTCACCACTATGAATTAAATAATTGTTAAACAAAGTATTACAGGGTCTTTTTTTTATGCAAAGCTATGAAATTTCAGCGAGAAAAAAAAATTAAATTCTCCCACAAGCCGCAAGTGAAACAAGAGCGTTAAAAAACAACATTATAGCGCCAACATAAACGTAATTAATTTAAATTAACAACGAACAAGGGATTTGAACGCTTGCCGGTAATTTTCTTGACCGCTCGCCCTTTATATACCTCGATTTATACATGGCGCAGTCATGGCAGGTCCTACGGGACTGGACAAAACGACATTTACTTGTGTTCGCTGGCCGTGCGCTAAGAATAACATTAGTGGAAATGTAACGAGAGTCTTTTATGTCTGTAATTTAAAACTGTCAAATATTTAATCCCTGGAGATTTGTCCAGGAAGTATTTTTAATGCTTTTACAAATGATATTTTATGAGTAGCATCTAAGGTTTCGTCTAAAATGGAGTTTTTTTAGGACAAAGGATTTCTGAAAAGACTAAGAAAGGATGAGGTACTGAAAGCAGATGAGATTGACTAAGTTTCAAGAGATTCAGACAATTTTAAAGAGCCTGAGGAAGTAAAACCTGAAAGGAAAATGTTGAAGGAAGACTCTATTATTAATAATAATAATAATATCTATTTTTTTGCAGTTAATAGTAATTTTTTTTGAATGTATGACCCGTTCGTCTTGAAATTCTCACTATTCAATGTCGTTGTTGGAAATTTCCGAAAGCGAGGAATGAAATAATGGCTATACTTTTATCTCTCAACGCGGATTTCATCCTTTCATATCGAATGAGACCGTTTTAGTTCGGTAGCAAAGACATACGACAGTTACCGTTACAGTGAACGCGAGTAGAGGTGGATTTGTTATTTTAAAAAATAGGTACGTCAAATTTTATAATTGAAATTATTAAAATTCAAGCTTGAACATGAAGTAAACGTAGTTAGGGTGATAATAATATTTAGTCACAAAGATAAAGTAAAAAATATCAAATCCAGCAGTGAATAAATGAATTATTATTAGATTGACAGAAAGAAAAATTAAAATAACCCTGGGAATCCCAAGGAACAAGAATAACATCCTGTAAGTTACTTTAGAATGTGTACCTCTAAGCTTTGCAATATCCCAAGATTTCCTGAAAAATCGCAATACTGGAAAAAGCTGTCATATTACTTCGACGATTTGTGTCTGAGACTTTGGTGAGTTATACTTCTTACATCGTGTAAATGACAATGTTGTATTAGGGGACAATAAATGACTTACAAAGAAAATATTGATGATTTGAAGAAAGCTTTCAACATTAGTCCTTAAACTATTTAGTATTAAAACTATAGAAGGGAAATTTAAACCATTTGAATACACACATTGCACATCCTTTCATGTTTTCAACAAATACGTATAAATCCGTCTTTCCCTTTGTTTAAAATTCGGTACTTGCACTAAGTTCTGACAATTAGAGTCGGTTATGTGGGTTTGTTAAGCTTTAGCAAGAAATTAATGGTCAATTAGTTACAGAACTGAGACATGCACACACAAACCCCCTTAATATATTTACTACCTTCAGTGTCTTAACAAAAAAAAGGGATGGAGTTCTAAATTTTTAAATAGGATAGCTTAGACCTTTCCTAATAGTTTTTTCAAGATTTTTTTTGGAAAAGGGCTTACTTTATTGAGAAAATTTCTATTTACCAAGGGAGTACCATACAATTTTTAAAAGGGAAACATTAATTTACAAAAATTTCAATCTACCATGGATGGGTAAAGTTTGTGTAAGGGAATCATTGACTTGGTATAAATTCGCATTTAACATGGGCGTGCGATAAAAAATTTTAAGGGGGTTAATTTATTTGGATAAATTTCCCTATAAGCATTTTTCCAGCGGTTGAATTTATTGTATAAAATTTCTATTTGCTAAAGAAGTAAGAAAAAAATTTTCAAAAAGGGTTCAATAGTTTTTGTTTTCTGTCGGCTCTTCTCAAGCAACATACTGTAATTTCACCAACAAACAAAGTACTATTATTTAAATGACTGCCGTGAAACAGGCTTATTATTTATGACCGCAATCCTACCAACACCAGCACGCAAATATTCTTATTATGGCGGCATAAGTCTTAAGAAGATCATTAACCACTTTGGCTTATTATGAATGACGTAGAAGATTTAGGTATTCAAGAAATATAAACTGTAACAGCTGAGTGACATTCAAGAATAATTTTTAAACATTTATACGACAAGAACAATGAATTTACATTTGAATGAAATGGGTTATTATGGTTAACGTATATACAGAGTGAATTAAGAAAATACTGAGCTTGTAAAAAATACAATTTACACTTACTGAATTGGAGCTCCAAGAAAGGAAAGTTTCCATTCAAGTTTCGCGATAAAATATCTCATTTTCAGCCCCTGAATATGTGGTATGATTTACGACCACCTTTTTGTTACACCCTGTATAAAAAGTTGAGAAATTTTAAAATTACTCGCCTTAGGTTAGCTAAAAGGTAACCGAGGTGTAAAGAAATGGTGGGCAGGTACATATCCTTTGTCAAATGATGATAGTAGAGCCTGTTTAGAGCTGGCAATGAATTTTCCAGATATTTAAACAGTACTTGGAAAAGCAAAATCTGGATGGCCTAAAGCATATCGTGTAAGGCAAAGAGAGAAATTGTTTGAGTTAAATACTAATGATGTGCAGAACGCCTTTGGGTTGGTTTAAATTCGAAAATGTAATTAACAACGATATACAGAAGATACTCCTTTGATATACATTTTCTAAAAATCCTTGTTTAAGTCGAGCAGTCCGTTTTAATTGGAAAACAAAAATTATTTAAATTTAATATACAAAACGAGGATAATAAAGACATTTATTGATAATAATTTATAGTGTAACACTCTATACAGGGTCAATCTGGATATCCTACTGCAAATAAAGCACATGTTATTGTAAAAATTTTGTCATATTTACCATGTATTAAAAGTAAATTCACATAATAATTTTTATTTCTTAGTGCTTGTATCAAAATTTAGACCACACCTGCACCTCTAAAAATTTACAGAAAACATTTAATATCTGGATAACGGTAAGGTTTAGGTACATGAACTTGCCTTATTTTTTCCCCTGAATGCATTAAAATAGAAAAAACAGGGTGGTTCTATTTAAAAAAATGAAGAAATTTGATATTTATGAAGTTAAACTTTGAACACTTTTTATACACACCATGTATGAAATGAAAAATTTTTCAACATAGATTCGAATACGTTTGACCTTGCTTAAGGCAACCGAAGAGAAACCATTTTCATATCTTCAAGGGTCCTCTCGTAAAGAAATAATTTATAAGGGTCTTCAACGGTCAAATTTTTTACAAAAAAATCAATAACTCAAAAAGTGTGCATTTTTCGGAAAAAGTTTTTAAACAAAAGTATACTAAAATATTACGTAGATTTCAAAAATTTATTAATATACAGGGTGTTCCATTTAAAATAACAAAGTTACAGTCGAATTCCGGTAGAATCGTATCCGAAAACCCAAACGTAGAAATTTTCATGATTTTACTATAAGTATTTTGCCATATACAGATAGTTTTCACTCGTCGTGGGACACCCTGTATATTTATTCAATAACTCGTTCTATTATTTTACTAAATTCAACTACTTAAACTGAATACTATCGGAATCAGTTACCACATAGTCAAACTATCGTTCATATCCCTATTCCTCCTCATCAGCAACACTACTTGTGTGTGATCCGACTGATATTAGAGAGTATCTACACATTTTAGAATAGACCAATCTCTGGACATAATATCTCTGGTGTTTATATCCAAATCTGGCAGGAACGAACAATTTGTAAACAGACTAACCCTAGTATGTATATATGTATGTATTTGGGGTAACATTCACTTGGACCTGAAAGATCTATTGTGCCTTCTTACTCCTACTTAGTTTCTGAGGAGAGTCTTTGAAATTACTAGCTCCTTTAGTACTATTTCCTGGAGGAATTTTAGGATATCTGCAGGCTTCAACTTAGGTAAATTTTCCTCTTCTATCCAGTAATCTCCCAGGTACTGTGCTCTGTGCTATGCAGTTCTTCTTACATGTCACAATATCTCTTCTTTCTCCACTATTTTAAAGGAAGTCATAATAGGGCCAGACCTTGGCCAAGCAGATGGCAGCCTATCTGAACACAAACCCTAGAGCTTCAGATAGAGCAGGTTCTGAATTACTCTATTCATGGATAGAATGTTGTTAATTCTTGATGCAGCAGGTATCTCTCTAATACTTTGGCAGAACTTTCCACAATATTTCTTTTCAATTTAAAATTTGTTTGTCTCAATCTCTGATCCGTCTCGATTAGTATCACTATCAATTTATATCTCTGCTTATACTAAGACTGTACTAAACGAAGGGTTATGTACACTGAAAATTCAAATTAATAGCTCGTCATTATAGACATTTGCATGAAAACTAATAGTTTCGATGAAACGTTTACACGGTTACAGATCAAAAGGGAATCTGTACCTGGCGCTCGGTCGTAAGCAAACCCATTTTGTAAGCCGTCTTGATGGTTTCGGAAGTTCTGAATTCGAAAAAAAAAAGAATGAGGAATACGCGGAACGTAATCGTTTGAGCGATGATTTCTCATCTGAAAATGTTTGACTTCGGAAGTTTTATTTCGTTTCAAAGAAGTTAGATTTTAGGGAATCTTTAAAAGTTGAAGTATTCTTAGATGAGAAGTTTAGTTAGTTATTGATATAGATGCTTAGTATTCATTTTAACAGTTACTCTATTACTTTTATGCATAATTTTTGAAGAATTGTTGCCTCTGTAGTCCAGGGTAGAAGCCTTTAAAAATAATGAAAAGTGAAAAAAAATTATAATAGAATGTAACCCATTAGAAAAGGAGGGAAATATGATAAAAATAAAATAATTTACGGGCGATCTGAGGTTGGGAAGGGGATGGGGGTGAGTTTTTAAGGGTAAAAAACGGTTTTTCTCGATTTCCAGCAAAACTAAAAGTCCTATCGAAAAAAGTCAAATGGAAAAGTTGTAGATAATAAAAAGATCTAAAACTTTTGTATTTACACTTTTTTCACATAACCTCAAAATTTATGTGAAAAATTCAAAAAACCAAGTTTTTGGTTTTTTATTTTTATCTTTTACAAAAATTTTTTTTTTTTAACGAAATTTTGTGAAAACTTACCTTTTTATGTCCCAAATACGCTGTAATTTATTTAATTAAAAATATTTATTTTTTCACCTTATTTTGAATTAATATCGAAAAAACACCCTAATTTTCAATCGAAAATTCACCCGTCAAAATATCAGCTTTTTTCAAAAAGTTGGTGTGGTTTCTGTTCGTTGA
The DNA here is from genome assembly GCA_963978555.1 of Galerucella nymphaeae. NCBI lineage: Eukaryota > Metazoa > Arthropoda > Insecta > Coleoptera > Chrysomelidae > Galerucella > Galerucella nymphaeae. The sequence goes on from OZ021714.1 coordinate 16,866,274, forward strand.
AATCTCTACTTTCCGATGGTGAAAAAAAAATATATGTTACTATGGTAAATCTTCTCAGAAAACGCAAAAATTAAAAAAACTCGAATCTGTTTTTTGAATCATTATGTATAATTTTGAGCAATTTATTAAAATTTACACTTTAATTACTAGAAAAACATAAGAATATAACATGAAATCTTACATTTTCCTAGATTATAACATGAAATCTTACATTTTCCTAGTAATTAATGTGAAAATTTTAATAAATTGCTCAAAATTATACATAATGATTCAAAAAACGGATTCGAGTTTTTTTAATTTTTGCGTTTTCTGAGAAGATTTACCATAGTAACATATATTTTTTTTTGTTCACCATCGGAAAGTAGAGATTTCAACGAACAGAAACCACACCAACTTTTTGAAAAAAGCTGATATTTTGACGGGTGAATTTTCGATTGAAAATTAGGGTGTTTTTTCGATATTAATTCAAAATAAGGTGAAAAAATAAATATTTTTAATTAAATAAATTACAGCGTATTTGGGACATAAAAAGGTAAGTTTTCACAAAATTTCGTTAAAAAAAAAAATTTTTGTAAAAGATAAAAATAAAAAACCAAAAACTTGGTTTTTTGAATTTTTCACATAAATTTTGAGGTTATGTGAAAAAAGTGTAAATACAAAAGTTTTAGATCTTTTTATTATCTACAACTTTTCCATTTGACTTTTTTCGATAGGACTTTTAGTTTTGCTGGAAATCGAGAAAAACCGTTTTTTACCCTTAAGAACTCACCCCCATCCCCTTCCCAACCTCAGATCGCCCGTAAATTATTTTTCCTTTCATTTTTATCATATTCCCCTCCTTTTCTAATGGGTTTCATCCTATTATGATTTTTTTTGGTTTTAAAAATTATCGACCCTGGACTACTGTGAATTTGCCATAATAGGCAGTAACATATTGTATTCGTTTTTCTTTTTATTTAAGACCGGTTGATGTCGTTTCGAGAGATATGTTTTTTTTCCGACTTTCTAGAGATATGAGATCATTCTGAAAATATTTCCGATATTGGGGAAATATTTTTATTATCGAGGGTCCTTTTATGAGCGGTGGATATTGGGTGATTATAGATTACTGAGACAACAAATCAATATAGTACAAAAAGTAATAGAAAAATTCATTTTTCCACACGTTTATTGAGATAAATTAAAAAAATAATCATTTCAAAATTACCAATTTTTGTTTTCATTGGAATTATCGCCATTAAAAAATATTTGCAGGGTTGTCAAATGTTCTTACTTTGGTAAACGAGAACAGTAAGCTAATTTGGAAACGTGGCTGCTAAAACAATAGAAAAACTACTTCCCTAGTGATAGTTTTAAGTTAAACTTGTGCAACATCCAAGAATTGTGAGTGATCTTCGTATTAGCCTGATTTATACTCTCGTAAAATGTTTTTTTTTTGTTTAAAACTAAAAGACAAAAAGTGACAATTGTAAATTTAATTCTGTGAAATGTTGAAAATATCCCGTTTCAGTAAAGAAAGTGAACTGAAAAGGTAAAGAAGCCGTAAAAGGCGAACTGAATATACATTTTTCACGTAGTTCGGATGGGCCTTATGATAAGGTTCCGGCGGACAGTGCCTACCAACGACTTCACAATCGCAAGGTAGTAACAATGAGAGTGAGTTGATTAAGTGTCTGATAATATTGCTGTGGTCGCTTTTTATGAATTAACTAGCGAGATATGAAACTTTTTTGCTACCGTGCAAAGATACCGGATAAATCGTTTAAAATGATAAATGCCAACGCCCAACCGATGTAAAACGATCAGTGGCGTGCAAGCTGTTGTTGTATTAGAAAGTTTAAAATATGTGATCAAACAAACGTAAACACTATAAAGGGTGTCCCACGACGAGTGAAAACTATCTGTATATGGCAAAATACTTATAGTAAAATCATGAAAATTTCTACGTTTGGGTTTGGTTCTACCGGAAGTCGACTGTAACTTTGTTATTTTAAATGGAACACCCTGTATATTAATACATTTTTGAAATCTACGTAATACTTTAGTATACTGTTGTTTAAAAACTTTTTTCGAAAAATGCACACTTTTTGAGTTATTGATTTTTTTGTAGAAAATTTGACCGTTGAAGACCCTTATAAATTATTTTTTTACGAGGGGACCCTTGAAGATATGAAAATGGTTTCTCTTCGGTTGCCTTAAGCAAGATCAAACGTATTCGAATCTATGTTGAAAAATTTTTCATTTCATACAGGGTGTGTATAAAAAGTGTCCAAAGTTTAACTTCATAAATATCAAATTTCTTCATTTTTTTAAATAGAACCCCCCTGTTTTTTCTATTTTAATGCATTCAGGGGAAAAAATAAGGCAAGTTCATGTATACTTTCCTTACCGTTATCCAGATATTAAATGTTTTCTGTAAATTTTTAGAGATGCAGGTGCTTGTATTAAAATTTAGACCACACCCGCATCTCTAAAAATTTACAGAAAACATTTAATATCTGGATAACGGTAAGGTTTAGGTATAGGAAAGTATACATGAACTTGCCTTATTTTTTTCCCCTGAATGCATTAAAATAGAAAAAACAGGGTGGTTCTATTTAAAAAATGAAGAAATTTGATATTTATGAAGTTAAACTTTGAACACTTTTTATACACACCCTGTATAAAATGAAAAAATTTTCAACATAGATTCGAATACGTTTGACCTTGCTTAAGGCAATCGAAAGAAACCATTTTCATATCTTCAAGGGTCTCCTCGTAAAAAAATAATTTATAAGGGTCTTCAACGGTCAAATTTTCTACAAAAAAATCAATAACTCAAAAAGTGTGCATTTTTCGAAAAAAGTTTTTAGACAAAAGTATACTAAAATATTACGTAGATTTCAAAAATGAATTAATATACAGGGTATTCCATTTAAAATAACAAAGTTACAGTCGACTTCCGGTTCTGCCATCTTTGAAAATATTTTAGATGAAAATATCGTATCCGAAAACCCAAACGTAGAAATTTTCATGATTTTACTATAAGTATTTTGCCATATACAGATAGTTTTGACTCGCCGTGGTACACCCTGTATTTACATACGCCACTGTGCGGGCACATGAGGGAGCCTTCACTTAAAAAAAAATTAAAATCAAAACCATTCGTCAACATCTTGTTCTTTTTATTTAAAACATTAGATCCGCTCATATTGTAATGCTAATATTTGTATTATCGCGCAATCTTTAACAAGACGTTTGTGCGGTAGTCTGTCAAAATATATAAAAGACCATCCTTTTGTTCACTCTACATTTATCAGCGAGTTGAATCGGAATAAATGATATATACTGTTAGGAGCAACTTAAACGCGTTTGTCATAATAAGAAGCCACCGTGAAATATTTATAATAATAGTTAGTTTAATCAAATCTTATTGTTAGTGGAGAACAGCTGTGGGTATTTAAGATCGATGGAATGCTGTTTTGGCATTCGCATATTTTAAAATGTAAACTAAATTTAAGTATTACGGTGGGTTTTGTTATCTACATGGATCGTATTGTTTCGTAAGTCAAATTATCGCAATTTTTTGGAAGAATTAACCGATTTTCGAGATGAATTATCTCAAAAAAATTCTGTTTTACCTGAAATATTTTTTAAATTCACCTAAACACACACAGAGTTCATGCAAATAACCTTCTTGGTATGAGTCATCGATTCTAAATGTCCTTCTAACAAATTGCTTTGGAATAAATAGAAAAAAAGGCAGGTTCCTAATCAAAATATAAGAATAATCAATAGGAAGTGATTACATCATTCAAAATAGGATGCCGACGTACCTTTCGTATTGGCAATATGTCTTACGTTTATTTCTAAAGTCCCACTAACAATTCTCGTCGTAATTTTTATTCTGAATGCACACGGGGGTATTCGACTTAAAATACCTACATTTTATATTATTTGAATTTTATCTACTTTCTTTGTTTCGCGATATGTCAGCCAAATCTCACGAATTTATCGTTTATTCTTATTATTATTACCAAGACGGCTGTGACCTTAACCGTATATTATAATATATAACTATATAATATGAAAATACAGGGTGGCTCCAACATTATTTTTCGAAATAAAGAAAATATATATAGCGAATATTTTTAAATGAGTTTTCAGGAAAAAAAATAGATACCAAAGTAATGAATATCATCATATAGTCTGTAAATAATGAATATACCAGAACATGAGAAAAAAAATCTAATTGAAAATAGACTAAGAAAAAAATTTAAGTATTTTAATCATTTTACAAAACTAAGCAGTGTTTTTCACTTGAGATACAGGTTGTCCCAGGATATAAACCCAATATATAAACAAAAATCCATGCTATGCACATTTGGTGTTCACCTAGTTAACAATTTTGGAGGATTTTAAAGTTTATGATGACTTCCCTGTATTTTGGAATCCGGGAAGCGTAGAAGAAGAAGAAGTAGAAGAAGAAGAGTTGAAACGTGGTCTGTGAATATTAAATTCCGGTGCTCCTAACGTCGCGTCCGATGGCAATCTCGGATGAACGAGCGCAAATGTTCCGCATCGCACCCGGTATCTTTCAGTCGTCAAGTTCATCATCCACATTTTTTTTATTCATTCCAAAAGGTAACAGCAGTTCCAGTTCGAGCATAATGAGAGATAAAAAAATTGTTAAATCGTTGAAAAAAATTAAATTTATTAAGTTATTTATATCAGAAACTTAAAATTTTTTTTTTGAAATTGCGTTACCTTAAATAATGCGCTGTACTAAATTAAGAGTCTGAAGGGGCACACAGGTATTTAGCAAGTGCATGTTTGTCAGGAAATATGTTCTCGATATTAAATTCTGAGCTTCAAGTCGCTTTCTGTACCTGTACCCTGAAGCTATGCACCTGTAAATTTACTACATTTAAAAATAGGCCAATACAAAACAATGAATTTGAAAATTTTGACTTTCTAGACATATTTTTTTCTCTCCGAAATTAAAAAAACACTTCTAGAATGAAAAAACAACAGCCTAACATTCCTTGAAGAATGTGAAGATTGTTAAGTCGAGGAGCAGGTCGACAACTGTATGGAAATCCAAAATTTCCAGTTCTTGATGTATTTCCACTGACAGGTCTATTAGTTTAAGCGATTATGTGGAAATTCGCATATTTTCCAAGGAGGATAAACCTATATACATGATATATCAACCTTCAAAGAAGCATTTTGAAATAAAATTGACTTACGAAGGAATTCAAATTACACGGATTCAATCGAGTTTATAACTTTGCATTTAAAATAAATTTAGTATGAAAGAATTTAGAAGCAACAACTACTACCCTGGATATGTGCCCCGAAGGACGTTAAATTGCACTTCAAAGTTAAACAGGGTGAAAGTTAAAAGTTTGATATCTTCTATTATATTTTTGATGTCGAATATAGATAAGTCAATTGAAAATTATAGGAAATTATTGAATTCTATTCGATTGAAACGGTATTAAAATCGTGGGTGGAAAAGTAATCGCTTCTGTTTGAAATGCAGATTCTGCCATTTTAATTTGCATGGGAAACAGGGTAGAAAGAGGGGAAAAAAAGTTAAATTCTTCGAATAAAATGGTTAACTTTCCTAGTAGTTGAGGAAAATTCAATTATGAAATGAAAATTTCGTCCAGAAGACGGAAATAAATGTTCTAACCACGTACTGTTACATAATTGCTTTATTTTATTAATATTACTATAAAGGGTGTTCCGAAAGACCGGAGGGACACACATTCGAAAAGTTTTGTCAAAAAATGTGATAAAAATCGAAAAAAATCTTTGGACAACATGTATGTTATTATTTAAAGTGCGGTAATGTATGTCAAAGCTCGCCTGCAAACTGGGCTAGTTGAATACTATGTTTTATCTACGACTAGCCATATTAAAAATAATTTTACATGTTTGAGTTTTATCGAAAAATTTGCCGTCATCATTATTTATATAATATTTTTCTGGCAAGTTCTCTTTTGTTAGAAAACGACATATCATCCATGTAACTCTATAAAAAAAAACTACAAAAGATACAAGCGTTCGAAGTTTGCTTGGAAACTCTAAAAAAGGAAGAGTATATTGAGTTTCTCTATAAAAGCGACTCAATTTTCAAAATGGGCCATAACGGGACCCGTATTTGAATGATAGCCTCGTCGTAAAACCAACCCTAAACTGAGATACACAATTTATATATGTTGACGGATGTTAGAGTGTTAATAAAAGTGTTTTTTTTTTTAAATATTTACAAGGTTTATACGATCAAATACATTAATTTCAATATATTTATAATTGCATTTCTTCTACAACCCTCGTATAATCTATCCTAAATGTCCCTAAAGAGTGTGTAGGCTTCAATTTGGGACATTCTGTATTACAATTCGTTATATTTATGTTATTAGTTGTTGGAGGTGAAAATGAAAGCTAAGAATAAAGAAAAACTGTTGGAAAACATATAAATGGTAAATAATTAAGCATAAATTGTTGTGTAAAGAAACAACTACTTCTAAGTTCTCGTGAAATCTTCACATTTGACGTCTGGCTAAACAAAAAATTAATGATGAAGGTGATTACGTTAGAAACAAATATTTCCGCCCACGTAATGAAAACAAAACAGATGTATTGGGCTTATTCCAATTAATGTCAAAATATTATGTAAATAACATAAAAATCGATAAGTTGGGTGTTGAAATTTAGTTGCCGGTTCATTTCCTACGCACAAAACACACAAAAACAATCGGCTACCTAAGAAGCGTGAAAAATTATACAGAAATTTGTAGATCAGTGTCGGGTTTTTATATATTTTTTAAGCAGGTTATTTATTTCAAATTTATTGGAAGATTATTAAATTTTTAAAATTTTAAGTCGTGATATTGTTGAGTATGTATACAGGAAGGGATCCACGTGAAACATTTTTAAAAAAATTATATAATTTATAATAAAAATTAAATACAAAAATATTTTGTTAATTAACAAAAATTATTTAGTTTGTTGAAAAATTTTTTAAATTAAATTTATAAATAATGTAGATCGAGTGCTTCTTGTATTGGAAATTTCATCCTCCTTAAGAGCCCATTTTTTATTTATTTATTTGTTAATAATTTTCGAGAAATTACCAAAAAAAAATAAAAAATATTTTTCAATTAATTTATGGTATTTATGGTATATTTAGTATGTATACAGGACGTGAAACATTTAAAAAAAATTATTTAATTTATATTAAACATTAAATTCAAAAATATTTTGTTAATAAACAAAAATTATTTAGTTTGTTGAAAATTTTGTTGAATTGAATTTATAAATAATGTAGATCGAGTGCCGTTTGTATTGGAAATTTCATCCTCTATAAAAGCCCCTTTTTTATTTATTCATTTGTTAATAATTTTCGAGAAATTACCAAAAAAAAATAAAAAAAAAATATTTCTCAATTAATTTATGGTATATTTATAGACAAATTTTACTCTAAGCCTGTAATCCAAGAAAAAACGACCAAAAAAAAAAATTTTAAAGTTGGACTCAGCTTTCCTTCACCTATTAACAAAAATTGTCTAGTTTGTTGAAAAATTTGTTAAATTAAATTTATAAATAATTTTTGTATTGGAAATTTCATCCTCCTTAAGAGCCCCTTTTTTTATTTATTTATTTGTTAATAATTTTCGAAAAATTACCAAAAAAAAATAAAAAAAATAATTTTCAATTAATTTATGGTATATTTATAAACAAATTTTACTTTAAGCCTGTAATCCAAGAAAAAACCAAAAAAAAAATTCAAAGGTTGGAGACTCAGCTTTCCTTCCCCTATCAACAAATGCGATCGATGTAAATTGTAAAGCATAATGACCCTCTGCAGACTAACCACCACAGGCACCACACATATACGTTTATTACGAAAAATTATGCCACTTTATATTAAAATTTTATTTAGCGCAACTTCTATGTGGTTTACGACGGTTTTAAAAGGGCTTTAATAAAGAAAAATTAAAAACGAAATTGTGGAATAAAAAAAAGGGTAACAAAAATTTAAAAAAGGGGTTATAGATTTTTTCTTTATCTTTTTAGGTTATGCCCAGTATATGAACATTTAAAATCAAATAGTATTGAATTTATTTAAGTTTTTTTAATATGTCTAGACGTAGATAATGTATTAGCAATATTTCACGCCTTATGAGGTTATTGATTGAATCGAGAGGACTCAGGATATATTTTACGACTTGATTACTTTTTATCTTCACGTGTTATTGAACAATTCGAGATAAATTTATGCTCAGTTCGTGATATGGAATACCATTTCCTAACAGTTAAGTATATAATATTCAACATTTTTTGCAGAATTTGCTTTAAAATACTGTAACGAAGTTAGTTTCTCACTAGAGCTCGCATTTAGAACTGAAAAAGGTCGGTTTTATTGGAAAATAGATTTCATTGTTCATTTTATGCTGTATTTTCGACTCTTTTCACTGGGGAAAAGCGATGTTATAGTGCAATCAAAAACACAATATACTAACTCGTCTGGAAAATATTTCAAAAGGAAATTGATGAAAAAAAAAATCTTCCTCAATTGTACGCGAGTGGATGATTAAAGTGAAAAAAACACAAATAAATTAATCCCCTTTGAAAATTTTATGGTACGATCATGGTAATGGTAAATATTCACAAAAATTCCATCGTGAGCCACTGGTAATAGTGAAACTTTCCCTTCAGGAAAATTTTATAATACTCATAAGATGTTTGCAATTTTTCTCCAATTTAACAAATAATTGAACCCCTCGCGAAAATTTTATAGTAAGCCCGTGGCAAAAACAAATTTTTACAAATAAATGAACCTCTTCCTTAACAATTCCATGGTAAGCCACTGGTAAATTGAAAACTTTTATTCAAGTTGTATAAATTTTTTCACCTATAATTGAACCCCTCGCAAAAATTTGATCGTGCGTCATACGCAAATAAAATTTTTAACAAATAAATCAACCCCTTACAAAATTTTTACCGTACGACCCTGGTGAATAGAAATCTTTTACAAATTAACTAACCCCTCCCGAAAATTATATACGATGCATTATTTTTTTACAAATTAATCAACCCCTCGCAAAAAAATTATCGTACGCCTCTGGTAAATGAAAAACGATCCAAAATCCTTAAAATTTTAACCATTGAAAGAAGGTAAGCCACTGGTAAATTGAAAACTTTTATTCAAGTTGTATAAATTTTTTCACCTATAATTGAACCCCTCGCAAAAATTTCATCGTGCGTCATACGCATATGAAATTTTTAACAAATAAATCAACCCCTCACAAAAATTTTACCGTACGACACTGGTAAATAGAAATCTTTACAAATGAACTAACCCCTCCCGAAAATTACATACGATGCATTATTTTTTTACAAATAAATCAACCCCTCGCAAAAAATTTATCGTACGCCTCTGGTAAATGAAAAACGATCCAAAATCCTTAAAATTTTAACCATTGAAAGAATTGAATTCATCCATTTACCCACCAAAAAATTGCAAGTTTCAAAAAAAAGATAATAATATATCTTCTCATTTTGTTTCATTCGATGCTGACGTTCAATTATAGGTTAGAAAATCCCTGAGTGCAAGGACGCTCATCCAGAGTCTGGAACAAGGTTGATGCTGACGAGAGCGAACAGTTGCCAACTGGTAATGTTTCCAGATATATAGTCGGCAATATTACCGAGCACTGGAAATGTTTGTTAGATTTTTTGTCGTTTCATCCAATATTTCTGTGTCAATTCTAATAATTAAAAAAAATAGTACATTGTTTACCGGGTAGGAAAAGCTTAACATTCCTGGACGACTGTGAAGATTGCTAAGTCGAGGCGCAAGCCGAGACTTAGCAACACAGAGTCCAGGAATGTGGCTTTTCCTACGAGGTAAACATGCTATTTTTCCGCAAATCGTTTAAAATTCGACAGATATTGATTGATTTAAAAAAAAACGCGATAATTTTATTCCCAAATAAATGGTGCTTTGAAATTTCTAATAAAATTACTTGGGTTACTATGGAAACGTATTGAGGTTGAATCAGGTTGAATTGTCAAACTTGACGCTTATAAATTTAATTGCTGGTGTTCTCGAGAGTAAAATGATAATTGATGATGAAATTTCCATTCCTGGGACTCCTCCAGAGCTGGTTGAGGCAGTGAATACTGCTTCATTAGAATTATTGCCAAAGAAATCAAGAGAAAAGTACGAAAATGCATACAGACGTTTTATGGATTATGTAGAACACTAACAACTGTACGGAAATGACATTTCCTTACAGTAAGGAAGTCCTGACTTTTTCTTCAAGAAATTTTGACAGGAATGTCAAAATTTCCTAGCGATTTGCTGAAAATGTTATTTTCCTCATTCCCAAGACATGATTTTCATTTAATTACCAAACTTTCCCCACTTATTGAGCCTACTACTTTCCAAAATAAACATGAACGAATCTCGTAAACGTTTATCCTATAATGGGACGCCGTATTTCGAGGTTATATCTTGAAACACGTATACATACAGTAGGTATACACCCTTTAATGCTCTTTTGCTTGTACACGGTAAACAACATCCTGTGGATTTATACGTTGTCATTAAGGCTGTACACTCGGAAACTATGGACTGAAGGAGGTTGAAAGCTTTATGAGATGTTTCATTTAAGTTTATACTGCATAAAGTTCTTGTATATGAAAATGGTAAAGATAAAGTTTATAATAAAACATAGAAGGAACCACTAGATAGGAACAATTCAAATGTTATATTTTGCAATTTTTTTTTCAGTGTGTATATCGAAGAGCGTTTGTGGTTGGTGCTAAAAATAAGGCTATTAGCCTACTTCATCTGGTTTTGTTCAGAAATTCATGATTAATGAGTTTTATAGATTCCATTAATAGAATCTATTGTTCTCTTCCTGGTATGAACGGGCGTTTTTTGATAAAAAAAAAACATCAATGCATTGTTTATCTTTTGATAGCGGAAAAATATATTAGGAATGGTTCAATTCCAGATAACAGCCATTCAAATGAGTCGGAAAATAATGTTTTTCGATCACAGATTATCCACAAATTACTTTGGTCGATGGAAATAGGCCGAAAGCACCACGTATTCATAGAAAATATTTCGACAAACATGACTCTTCCATTTATACCGGTAATTTTTAATAGGACTTCCTATATATTATTAAAATTTTTGAACTGGAGATATATTCAGTTTAATGCAATCTTTCAAGCAGTGGAAATTGCAATTAGGGACAGCCTGTACTACATTCTCTATTTAAAATATACAAATAATTAGAATTTTGTATCATTAATATTATTTTTAATAATTTAAAAATGGTTATAAATATTTTCAGTATATTTAAAGACATAAAAAGAACCTGGCAACATTGTTTCAATATTCACCGCGAGCTATTGCTAATTGTCTAGCTCATTATTATCCAAAGACCTTGTCTTCGTTTTGTTCTCTGTAACCACCAGATGGTCTCAAAGATTTCCCATCGGACGAATTGGATTTAAAAGATGGTTTTATACCCTTTTTAGATAATTTAAGCATATTCTATGGAATATTAAGAAAAATACTGCTATTATTAAAAGAGTCTCGAAGAGATAAAAGAGAAAAATATGACAATTCTGACAGTGTTTGCTAATGTTTAATAAATCTTATTTTTAAATTCAAAAATTATTATATTCTCAGCCCACGCCACTGACTACAGTTATAGTTTCAAACTCTTGACAATAGAAAATACCTTAAACTCGTCCTGGCACGATGTGAAGCTACCTGCTCGACACAAAAATTAAAAACTTTAGGAAACACTTACTTTTAAATATGGCTCATAGATGGGACTTACCTGAAACAACAAAAGAGAAAGAAATTAGGACAATTTCGGTTTTATTTTTATGAATCGTGATAGTTAGAATGTTGAAATATTGTTAATAGTCCTTATTAATCCTTGATTTTAATATCTCGCAATAAATTGATTTACTTTTAATTAATGACAGAAGAGATTGTCGTCTAAGAACACTTAAAAGGAAGCTATCCACCTTTCATTCTTGTCCAATCATTAATTTATTTTTCTTAAATTTGATTCACATGAGCTACAAGTTCATTGAGTGGCTGAAATTTTAATTAAATTTAATTGTCAAATAATAATTATTGGACAATTTCAATTGCTCGTTAGTTGGTGAAGTCGACTGTTAAGTTGGCATTTCTCAATGAGTGGAGGAGAAAAATTATTAGGTATAATGAGCTAACCAACAACTGACGTAGAGGAGAACTTTTAGAGTATCTATAAATATTGAAGAGAGTCATAAAGTTACAATTTATATCTATAATGATAGATCTACGAATATATAAAGGCAAAATAAAATATTTGCGACTGGGGAAAGAAAATACTGAAAAGGAAAATAGTGAGAACAATAATTGGACCAAACATAACCAAGAGATGGAGAAGAAGGTTCAAAAGAGTAGAAAATATCTACAAAGGTTCTTTTAAATTTGTAACTTTTGTAACTAGATCTTCACTGGGATAATTCTGCAGACAAAGTAACAAAATTTAATGTACAACGGCCCAATGTTATAATTATCGTTTCGGAAAGGGTGGAAGTGGAGGAAAGATAAGTGAGGTTAAGATTCTATCTAAGACAGTTGTTTTTGATGTAAAGAACAGATAAAATTCATTGGTGTAGATGAACGTTATTTTTTATGCTTTTTAGGGAATGTTAATGGCTAACAGTCTTGAATAGTTTTTCCACTAGAATAGTGGAAAATAAAGAAGTTTCAAAAGGACATTAGTTACAGATTTTTTATAATCAGACAAAAGTTGATGGTAAAAATATTTTTTGATTTTAAATATTCAACTTGTGGTGGAATAAACTAGAGGCAGATGTTCAATAAATCCCATTTAATAGTACATAGGCTTAAACAGATGTGGGGAAGATATTCTTTTATATCTGATTTATTATATTATCCAAAATATGGTGACATCTGGTTCTCAATAATTGTTCACATCAACTTTTTTTACTATAAAAAAAAATTGATAATGTATACGTGAGAATCGAAGGGATAGATAAGAATTTTAAAGTGACTTTTTAGGGTTTTAATATTTTATGCCCATGGGAAAGTGTTTTCTATTTGTATACAGGATGTTTTTATACTACTACAAGTAAAAAAAAACTTTAATATATTACTCACTAAGAACGAATAGATTGAATGAAAAAAAAAGTATATCATCTTTACTTATATTTTGATCCGTCTTTTGTCAATCCAAAATCTAATCACTACCAGTCTAGACCGATATAAGACTACCCAGAGATTTGAGCAACAAAAAGACGAGTCCAGAAGCGGACCGACCCGAAAATAATCTTTGTAGTTCAATTTTAAACGTATAATAAGCTGCGAGAGCACGTTCAGAAGGGAGCTAGCGCTACGAGCCTGGTGGTGGCATATTTATGATCTTAAAATGAAATTCGGAGAACTATAAAGATTATTTTTATAAAATTTTCGAAAATATAGGGCGATTACGTGACTGTCTCAAGAAGGATCTAACCTAGACGACGGAAAGAGAGGGTATGGTATAAAGGAAAGGGCTGCAATAGGGTGCCGCAAGCAATGCCTGCCTGTTAGGTCCTTTGCGGAAGTACGATTATTAAGGGAAAATTTCCTTTTCAAGGGATTAAGTATAGCGTACAAGGCCGGTTCGGACGTATATCATTCTGGAAGACTCTATTCACAAGACCTTCATTCACCGTTATCTACGTGGTTATAATTAGTTTTTGGACCAAAAAAGGGGGATGTTAAAGAAAAAAATTTATTGTGTATATCCGAATTTTATATGACTTTTGAATAGTTTGGAATAATGAACCAAACTGCTTTTTTTATATCAATATTCCTATGACGATTTGTACAACTGTTATGAAACACTCTGTATATTCGTTTATATAATTCGTAAAAGCACTATACAATACCCTATTTATCACCATTTGTCAGTGGCTTTGTTTCCCCAGTACGTAGTTCAGCATGGAGTTGTCCAAACTTAAATTGAAGTGGAAATCATTAGCATATATTTATACTCCCAACATGTCTAGTAAATTTCAGAACAGAAACGAACCCATTTCATTTGTACCCTTTGGAAAATTCTACTGATTCACTTAATAAGAAACAAAGTACAACTTTTATTTTCGTATATAAAGAAATGTATCAACTTAATTCATTTTTTAATCCTTAATTAAATTTTTCCTGGTACGCTACTGGTGGATTAGGAACTGTCAGCGGATAGAAAAGATAATAACAAAAGGAATGCATGACTGACATCGTTGGGTAGTCGAAGGCTTTTGGTCGAGAAATACTGTCAGTTGTAAAAAATGAGAGAACAAAAAACAAAAACATAAATAGGAATCACCAGGACTGTTCCTTGGCTAATCTAACATTAAAATTCAATGAAAAATCTTTTTATTACTCATTTTCTATACACTTCTTTATCACTTAGCTTTCTATACACTTCTTTATTACTTGGCTTTCTATACACATTTTTATTACTTGGCTTTCTATACACTTTTTTATCACTTAATTCATTATTCATAATCGAACAACTTGTTAACATTTATTACCCAATCCCAATCGTTCGTGGGACTATAAACAAATCAATTTCTATCAGATTTACTTTCTAGGGAAGGGATTAATGAATTTCTGAAGGTGTAGGTGGTAAGCATGACGAAACACGGACAAATGGGACCGAAAAGGTACTTCATTAATTAGGGTAGCTAAGTGACCACTCTAGGGAAATAATTCGTGTTGAAATGTTAACCCAACGGCTCGCAACTACTTTAATACGTAGGTTTGAGTTAGCTTACGACCCAAAATCTTTGAAATTTTTTTCTAAAAACTGTATGAGGCTTCAGAACGTTGAAATAAATAGAAAAACAATTGCAGTAGGATAAATAATAGTTTTTTTTATAAATTCAGAACAAAAAACTGTCTATCATAGTCTAGGAATAGTATGTAGGTAGGAGTTGGAAATACCCAGTCACTCAGTTCTATACACTTTTTTATTACTTGGCTTTCTATACACTGTTTTATCACTTAGCTTTCTATACACTTCTTTATTACTTGGCTTTCTATACACATTTTTATCACTTAGCTTTCTATACACTTCTTTATTACTTGGCTTTCTATACACATTTTTATTACTTGGCTTTCTATACACATTTTTATTACTTGGCTTTCTATACACTTTTTTATCACTTAGCTTTCTACACACTTCTTCATTACTTGGCTTTCTATACACATTTTTATTACTTGGCTTTCTATACACTTTTTTATCACTTAGCTTTCTATACACTTCTTTATTACTTGGCTTATAAAAGTATAAGTTCATTATTAATATAAACTTATACTATTTTCAACTTATACGGTATATTCGTAAGAATTGTGATAGTGATCGCTTCTTCTAGGTGGGCTCCTCAGGACATGAGCTATTCTTCTAGGTAATCATTTGTATTAGGGTAATCAGCCGCTGGATGATCGACCTCACGTTCCTCTAAACATGCAATATGCTAATGATTTCTTCTTAGAAGTTTAACCTGATTTAAGAGCCGGTGTTGCCGTTTACAAGAAAATGTTTCAAAGTTAGGGAGAATGTAAAGTGACATTCTATTCAGTTTTAATTTGAGAGTAAAATTCAATGAAAATCTTTTGAGAATTACTTGTATTACTTAGATTTCTATACACTTCTTTATTATTTAGCTTTCTATACACTTTTTTATTTGTCAGCTTTGTATAGACTTCTTTGGTTTACGTTTTTTATTTATAGTTTTGGCAACAGCGCCGTTGATTGTTTATGATAAAAGTAAAACAAAACCAAAATCGATAACTGATAAAAGACCTGCATAGTTATTATTCATGGCATGGCGGCTTGCATGACATAAAATTGGTAATTTTGGTTTACTATACAAAATATAATAACATTTTGGTGTTATTTATGATTTGCTGCATCCAAAATGTTTATTTCATTGAAAATTATTTTGAGTAATAACTCAGAGCGTCTACCTTTTACTGACGATTATCCTTTCTGATAATAAAAAATGTCAAATTTTGTATTTTCAGTGATCCAGTTATTTGTATGGGCATTAATTGTTTTCTCAAAACTTTTCTTTGAACAATTGAAATATCCAATTTCCATCCAATTTTCGCACAATTCTAATTCGATTTGACCCTATATAGCTATACTTGTGTACTTTCAATATTCATGGTTGGTATGTGTATATTGTTAGAGCAGTTAAAAATACGGATAACACCCAAATTCTGAAATTGTAACACAGACAACCTTTTCACCATTTGCACCATAACAATACAGAAGTATGTTGATATGTTCAAATATTTTATGACCGTACAACACAAACTTTGACATATTTTCGAAAGTTGTTATTTCTTCAACCACTTATTTGCTTTAATGATTCTTCTGAAGTAATTCGAAAATATACGAGATATAGAAATGTTTTCATTCGAAATTTGAAATACTTTATAGGATGCAGCAGCTATAGTAGAAGGTGTCAAAATGTAGCATTAGCTTTATGAACAATATAATTTTTTAACCACGTTGTCCCCGTTTTTTTAAATCTTCTAAAAATAATAAAAAGTTTTCAAATATAAACAGTTTTGATTAAAGAATAAAGTTATGGTGCAAATGACTTTTAAATGTAATTCAATAAACCAAAATTTAATAAATACTTCCCATGAGTGTATGGCACATTTTTATTTTTCAATTTCTGCTGCTATCGCTAAAAATGTTTAGTGCCATTATTGCTTTATACATTTTTAGCGAATATATATGGAAACTTTATTATTAAAAATTTCTTTTAGTTTAAATAATAATAAAATATATTTACCGAGAGCAAAGTAGTAGATAGTAATGGCATAATATTTGTCCTTGTTCATTTTAAAGAATTAATTAATATTGTTATTATTGGTATAATCAGTCGGCCGTTATTATTGAAATTTTAACATAAATTTACATGATCCTACATGTATGGAATCATCACAAATAATGGGGGAAAGTACAGTTGAACATTAATCACGAAAATCCCAATTTCAATATTGTCGGCTTTAACTTTTCAATAACGATGGAATTCAAAGGGTTTGATTATATTCCGTTTTAATATGTTAATATTTTATACATATTGAATGGAAACAAACCTTCGTTACTTTTAATTGGACTAGTTTAAAGCCATGACCCAGGGAGACGATCAGACATGGAGGTCTCTTCGCCATGACCCAGGGAGACGATCAGACATCGAGTTGTGTTCGCCATTACCCAGGAAGACGATCAGACATTAAGCTCTTCTCTCCATGACCCAGGGAGACGATCAGACATCGAGTTCTGTTCGTCATGACCCAGGGAGACGATCAGACATCAAGTTCTGTTCGCCATGGCCCAGGGAGACGACCAGACATGGAGTTTTGTTCGCCATGACTCAGTGAGACGATCAGACATCAAGTTCTGTACGCCATGACCCAGGGAGACGATCAGACACATCGAGTTCTGTTCGCCATGACCCAGGGAGACGATCAGACATCAAGTTCTGTTCGCCATGAACCAGGGAGACGATCAGACATCGACCTCTTCTCTCCATGACCCAAGTAAACGATCAGACATCGAGTTCTGTTCGCCATGACCCAGAAAGACGATCAGACATCGAGTTCTGTTCGTCATGACCCAGGGAGACGATCAGACATCAAGTTCTGTACGCCATGACCCAGGGAGACGATCAGACACATCGAGTTCTGTTCGCCATGACCCAGGGAGACGATCAGACATCAAGTTCTGTTCGCCATGAACCAGGGAGACGATCAGACATCGACCTCTTTTCTCCATGACCCAAGGAAACGATCAGACATCAAGTTGTGTTCGCCATGACCCAGAAAGACGATCAGACATCGATTTCTGTTCGTCATGACCCAGGGAGACGATCATACATAAAGTTCTGTTCGCCATGACCCAGAGAGACGATCAGACATCGAGTTCTGTTCTCCATGACTCCATGAAATTTTTGAGAGAAAGATTTTAACATAAATAATTTGGGAAAACATTTGTTTTAAAGTTGGGACAATAACAACAACTCTAGTAAATTTCATTTTCCAAAAGAGCATAAGAGAAAATTTTATGTCAGGTGTAAAAAAGAGCGATATTTTTAACAGATAATGAAGTGAGCGAGAGAATTGCAAATGAGTTGTTCTAAAGTGGTAGTAGAACCGTTTTATTCGCAAGCTTGCGGGAGCTGCATTAGTGAGAGGTTCATTGGGCCGATTCAATGAAATGTTTTCCGGTATTTTATTAAATAGGTCAGGTTTGAAGCATAAAAATCAACTCGATGATTGGTTTTTAGGGTAATCGATATGTGAAATAAACTGCCAACGATATTTCTCTCGATAATACTCAGCGTATCTGTTTATTTTATTCTAAAACAAAACTTTTTACAACCAACTACAAATGAATATTTGCAACTTTGTCGAATCTAAAACTTTACGTCACGTCCATATGTTTTTAGAACTTCTGTTCAACTAATTCGGACCTACATGTTTCGAAAAAAGCTATTTAACTTTTTAATTCGACTATTTACTTTGAAAATAATGGAAATAGTTTTTGTTTTCCGTCGGGAGACGATCAGACATCGAGTTCTTTTCTCCATTACCCAGGGAGACGATCAGACATCAAATTCTGGTCGCCATGACCAAAGGAGACGATCAGACATCGAGTTCTGTTCACCATGACTCAGGGAGACGATCAGACATCGAATTCTCTTCGCCATGACACAGGGAGACGATCAGACATCGATTCTGTTCGTCATGAATCAGGGAGACGATCAGAAATTAAGTTCTGGTCGCCATGACTCAGGGAGACGATCAGACATCAAGTTCTGGCCGCCATGACCTAGGGAGACGATCAGACATCGAGTTCTGTTCGCCATGACCTAAGGAGACGATCAGACATCAAGTTCTGTTCACCATGACCCAGGGAGACGATCAGACATCGAATTATCTTCGCCATGACCTAAGGAGACGATCAGACATCAAGTTCTGTTCACCATGACCCAGGGAGACGATCTGACATCGAGTTCTGTTCGCCATGACTCAAGGAGACGATCAGACGTCGAATTCTGTTCGCCATGAATCAGGGAGACGATCAGACATCGAATTCTGTTCGCCATGACTCAGAGAGACGATCAGACATCAAGTTCTGGTCGCCATGACCCAGGGAGACGATCAGACATCGAGTTCTATTCGTCATGACCTAAGGAGACGATCAGACATCAAGTTCTGTTCACCATGACCCAGGGAGACGATCAGACATCGAATTATGTTCGCCATGACTCAGGGAGACGATCAGACATCGAATTCTGTTCGCCATGACTCAGGGAGACGATCAGACATCGAATTCTGTTCGCCATGACTCAGGGAGACGATCCGACATCAAGTTCTGGTCGCCATGATCCAGACAGACGATCAGACATCGAGGTCTGTACGCCATGATCCAGGAGAACGATCAGACATCGAGTTATGTGTAGTTAAATTCACTTTATTGTATAATTTTTTTCAACTCAACTTTTTCATGCACTGTATAACAATTGAATTGATTTTCCTCGGCCAACTTTCGTTCTCTAACCTTATTTCCAATGAAAATCACTTAACCTGATCTCAGACTATGTGCGGCGTGAAAAATTCAATTTTGAAAAGCGGTCAGACTCGGTTTCAGCGTCTTTATTGAGTTTTATACTTGTTCGGACATTTTCCCGTGTCGGAGGGACAAAAAGAAAGTCAAGGTAGACGTTAGTTGGCTATATGCTGGATTCCTTCCGCCAATGCACTTTGAATATTCCATAAATGATTTTGCAAAATGGAAAATAAACTTTTTGCTTGGGAAAGCGTTCGTAAGAAGAAAATTATACATTTTACTTGACTCTATTGTTACTGTTATGGACTTTTTGTTGAACAAACTTAAATAAGATGCCGGAATGCGGTGAAAAACTAATTTCGATGTATAATCTCTATAAGCAAAAAAGAAGTGTCGCGACTTGGGAAACATCTAGTCGTTGGAAGTTAACAGAGAGACAATAACTGATCGAAACTAAATTTAACTTTAGTCGTTGCAAAGTATAAAATACAAAAGTTTCTTGTTAGTCAACGGTTCAACTCTTGGGAATTACCACTTTTCAAAAGGATCTCGTGAATATCGGCTCGGTAATCCGGCAATTTTCGGTGAACAAACGGGCTTTACACTTTTTTTTGTTTGGTATTTAGATAATTTCGCTCTTTTAAAAATTACCATACAAATAATAATAGCACGCCAATGGAGTCATGAATTCACATTATCGAAAACAATATATTTATTTACATATTTTTTTATAGAAATCGTGAACATATCAATAGGAATTTTTTATTTGCGGAGAAGTGTCATAAATTTTATTTTATTTTTTTTCCTACTAGGCAAATAAAAAATGTGCCGCTTGGAGAATAATGTTTGTAATTTTTAAACCCATGTCTTACGATTCGATTAAAATTCGAAGAATCGAAAACCGGACGAATTTAGAACTGTCCAATATTATGTCTCACAGACTTGCAATATTTGTTCGAATTTATGAGGGGTACACCTGGAACAATAACTCGGCCCGACATGCAAACACAAACACCTGTTCAGACCCGTTTTATATAACCAAGGAATATTTTTTTTAATCCTGTCGTTATCTAATCTTTCATTTTGTTTAAATTCACCTACGTGGAATGGGAAGTTTCGTCACAAAACTAGTTTTTTTAAAGGTTTATGTTAAATTATTTCGAATACATGACATACAAAATGTACTCAAATTTATAATTCTGTAGTTGAAATAGAAAATTTTATACGAAAATGTATTTGTAGTCCAATTTCTTAACACCCTGTGAATAAGTTCGGGAAATTTGTATAGTTTCTTGCAAAGACCATCCTTTTCGACATATTTTAGTTTTTATTTCAAATCGATATCTTGATTTCTTTAGAAGATTTCTTATCCAAAAAATCTTTCATTCCTCATTCTTAACCTCACTTACCTCACACGTGAACCTTGAACTGCCAAAGAAGCTAGCTACCAATAAAACTCGAGTTTCATGATTGACTGTCATTGTTCTATTGGGAAAAGTAGAATTCGATAGATGGCGCTCCGAAATGTCAATGTCATCTTGATTTTATTTTGCTGTTTTAGTTATTTTCAGTGTGTGTTTTGTAAAATTTTTGCTTTTTCTTTGATTGTGGTTTAGTATTTTGTGTTGTTAAACTAAATTTTGACTCCTAATATTTTTATTTTTGAAGTAATAGGTAAAAACACAGTTTTCAGCTTGTCACTGACACAAAATTAAATAGTCAGGTGTTCTGGTACATGGCTTAGAGCCTCCATGATAAAAAGTATTTCGAGGTATGCAATTATTCCTAGTATTGAATGTTTTCTCTAACAAATACACCACGTATATGTTAAGATGATGATAACAAAGTCACACACATCGTTAGAAACCAACTTAATATATAGTAACAATAAAAAATAATAATAACAGTTTGTTATTCGACAAAACAAAACGTTTTTAAAGATCCAATCTCGAATTGTTTACGATTACACGTTTCAACTACTTTAAATCTCTCACAATTTTATAGAATAAAATAACGTTTATACAAATACTATTTTCGATCGAGTTATTTTAATTTTTTCAATTATGCGTACGTTGACCTTTTTTTTCTAAATACGCTCGAAATAAAAATATAATAATTGAAAAAGACACGATAACATACAATAACACTTGTTGACATTCCGGGGCCAGTCTACGAATGTGAATTGTCGACACCTTTTGCCCACTGCACGAATATTTATATACCAGCTGCGCACCGATAATTATTTCTTAGGGTACAATGTTTTCCTTTATTCCGACAAGGAGATATTTTACTTTAAAAAGATTTTAGAGGTGCTGCCAGTCGAAGGTGAAGATGCAGTAAGTTCCTTGCTAATTTTTATCCGTTGCCAGTGGCGTCACACCTTATTTTATCGTTTATAAAGCATATTTAAAGGTACTTTATAAAAGGGTCTGTTTTAGAGCAATATTTTAAAAAAATAATTAAAAAAAAAGTTGTTTGGGTGAGTTATTGTTAAAATTCTGAATTAAAAAATCACAAATCTTACGAAAACTTACAGTTTCGTTGTCCGACTACGAGAAATAGGAGGAAAAAAAAAGTGTAATTGGCAAACTTCGAAATCCATTCAATTGTTTTCACGAGCTAATCGTACAAAAAGGTTCTCTCACGAATAGAATCTCGTTTAGGTGCTATAGGAAAATACACAATTGGCTGTTACTTTTCTAAAAGTAGACCTTTAAACTTAGATTAAACGACTTTCGAGCTTGCTGTTTTACACCTAGTGTTCTTTAGTTCAGAAGCCAGAAGAAAAAATGGGAAAATTTCAAAAATAACGTTATTATTATTTTTTTAATAATTAAAACAAATTACTTGACACCCTAGCCTCAAGCCCAGCTTTTGATGATATTTCATCGCTTTACTCTTTAGTCCCACTACCTCCTTTATAAATACAGCCTTTATACCTCGGTTAAATCAAAAAGAGACCTTATTAATAAATGAATGAAATGTCTCAAAGACTCAAACCCATAAGCTATTTTTTCTGTGTATGTTTTCTATGGATTCACACCTTCCTTTTCGATGTATGACTTTAGTTCTCCACTTCTGTATTGCCGCAGTTCCCTTTTAATTAATAAACAGAAATTCTATTCTCAATTAAAGCCCTCATATGTCATCATCATACTATTTTTAATTATTCACCTCTCGAAAATGCAGGGTTGGATCAAAGAGCTGTTGATTTGGAAGGGTGTACCATATTTGCATTGTTTACTATCTAATTGGGGGGTTCAGAATTTAATTACAGGAATTTTTCGAACCAATTTTATAAAAAAAAAGAGTGAAAGCTCTAATGAACAAAAATACATTTATTGTTAAGAGCTTTCTTTCAATATTAAAGGTAAGCCTCACGCGTCTTAATTGGAGGAAAAAGTCAAAGAAAACTTCTTCAGACAATAGTTTTTAGGAGAATTGTTCTAAATACATTAAAGTGCAGCTTTAAATAATGTCTAATTGTGAAAGGATCAGAGTTAGGTGAAAAATTGTGGATGCAAAAGTGATTCATGTCAGGAAACCAGAAAGACTGAAGACTTGTTGGAGCTGAGCAAATTATCTCAGATGAGATGTCTCTCAAGTTGAATGTGGTCCAATTTGTTCCTGGACAGATTCTTCACATGGCTTCGTCAGTGAACCCCATTATCTTTGTTCGCCTATTTGGACAGTTTTTTTTAGCCTGTACCCCTTTTTCCAGCCTTACCTGCTCTTCTCTTCCCTTATTCGTTTAGAGTTTGTGTTTTTGGTGTAATATTATTTATTTTTTAAAATTGTTTGTACCATTTGAAGGTAAATATGAACGTTGTATACTTGTTCGAACAATAACTTCAATTAAAAATTGACGGCTTTCATATCCTCCCCAAAGGATAAACAAAAAATAAAATGATTAATTTATTTGGAAAAAGAACAAAGAGGGAGAGTTTCAGACGTTAGGTTTGTCACAAACAAAAAGATTAATATTTCACTGTACAGACCATGAACGCGTAGAAAAAAAAATAGAAAAAAATTCGACTATAATATTGTAGTCTACAAACATGACAGGTTTCTATTCATATTTTTATGAATCATATAATAAAATATAAAGAAATCTGAGTATTTTGAAGCACATCTAAGACCTATTCTAAGTTACCTAATTTTAATAATTTTTTAGGTTACGCCACTGTCTACAATCGTAATTAATATGATTAATGATAACAGCTATTGTCAAAAAGTTCTAACAAAACGAAAAGATATATTATTGAATTCACGAAATCAGTTACAGGATTCCAGTTAAATAATATACAATTGCTCCTTCTTCTCTCCCAACAATTATAATGAGTGTTGGAAAGTTGACGACAACGTCAGGTAGACAAAATTGTGCTCTCTTTGAAATTTAGGACAGTTATATAATGTGTATAAATGTCGTTGTGGCATATTCTATTCCAAGATGTTTTGTTTTATAACCAACATGATTGATTATAGAAAAAAAACCCACAGGGGTAGTTCAAGTATTACGCAAGCACAATGGGGGGTGGGAGAGTCTTTTTTTTTGCTACAAAAATAGAAGCCACCTCTTAACCCCTAATAAGATTCGTCAAAAGTTTTCCGCTATATTTATTGGTACAGTAAATAAATAGTAGTAAATACCAAGCAAAGTTCTGTCATATTTGACATGTATTAACACAATTTATGTCAAATTTGATAGAACTTAACCTAAACGCGTTAAAATTTTGCTTGTTTTTGACTATTTTTGGTTTAAATCACGAGAGAGGCAACACTACCAGTGGTGTATCAATAAAAGGGCCAAATCGAAAGCAAACTGGTCTATTTTTTCCCCCAAATATGAAGTAAATATCAAAATGTTTTTAATATGTTTCGACACGGGAAAAATGTATAAATTTATGACATGCGACAAGAGGTATTAAATGCATTGGGTCGATAACTCTGAAATGAAAATAACTTGAATCAATATTTGTGCAGCCTTTGGTTTGTTTCTGATAAATATTAGATTAAATTTCAATTAAAATGCTTCCAATGCAGGATAAAAAAACATCAAAACAAAATATTGTTTCGATGACAAAAACTAATTTTATCTAATGGCGCAGTGTTTGGAGTTGAGAATCTCCTTTTGGAATTTGAATACGAAATAAAAATAATCGATTTTTAATTAAAACATTTCAAATAAATACATTAAAATGTGCGTAGCCGCAAAAATGGTTGGCCTTTGAAAAATTCTTTTATAATTAGATATTATATTCAAAGAAGTTTCATCTACAGCCAATTTTTATTCATAGCATCATTTTTTATTCTAACTAAGCGTGAAATTCTCCTCACAATGCATTCAAACGTGTGAAAGTAAACAATTACAATTTCTATTTGAAAAAAAAAATGGTCTTGACCCTAACCTTAGTAGTTTAGAAACATTGTAGTTTATTATAATTAACCTTGAATTGTTATAAATTTAAATGCCAATAAAATTTCTCTATCGTTTTATTTAAATTGGATATAAATACTTGTTTATTACATACCAATTTTCAATATAAGTAACAAACTTTGAGAGAACTTTGGTCGAATCACCCTGTAATTGCATTCAATCTCAAAATATCCATCAACGTTTTAAATTGTGAAGAAAGTTTTGAAACGCCCACCGTATAGTACCGACTTGTTGCCGTGTGATTGCCATAAGTACGTTGGTTCCTGTCGAGTGATTATTTTGGGCTGAGAGTTTATATAGTGCTTCAACGTTCAAATATTTTAAAAGGGTGTTTGTTTTGACAAGAAAAAATGTTAAGTGAAGATGAATATAAAATGCAGATGTGCTACTAATCTCAATTAGTCGACGATTCCGCAAAAACATTATCAAAATAATCTGGTTAAATTTAATTATTTTTACAGCACTTGACTTTTTTGACGTCCTGCAAACATATGCATTAACATAAATTTTTGATTTATATTTTTTTTATTCACTTTTAAAATTATAAAAAATATATATTTGACACCCTTGAAACAATCCCTTTGATTTGATATGTCACACGGTACAGTTTGTTTCGATCTTCTAATTTGACCCCCCCAAAAAACTATCACATGCAGAATTTATTCAATTATAATAATGTTCCCCTCCCCACAAAATATACGTTTTTTTATTGGAGCTTACGAAACCCTTAAAAAGTATCAAATTTTTAATTTTTTTTAGGTTATTCGACTTTAAATAGTTCTCACTACATGTAGAACATAATTATTTCAAAATATAAAGATCAATACCTGTCAAATGACACTGCAAATGTTCAAATTTAACAAACGCTTTGAAATGACAATTAATTTTCTTAAAATCTCGTAAACAAGACCTTCTATTTGGTATGTCACATGGAACAGTTTGCTAAACATTAGTTTTGATTTTCTAATTTGCCCCCCCTTTTTTGGAACTCCCAAATTTACGTTTTTTCTTGCGAAAATACGTCTTACCAAAGTTTTTCTTATTAAAATCTCGTAAACAAGACCTTCTATTTGGTATGTCACATGGAACAGTTTGCTAAACATTAGTTTTGATTTTCAAATTTGCCCCCCCTTTTTTGGAACTCCCAAATTTACGTTTTTTCTTGCGAAAATACGTCTTACCAAAGTTTTTTTATTAAAATCTCGTAAACAAGACCTTCTATTTGGTATGTCACATGGAACAGTTTGCTAAACATTAGTTTTGATTTTCAAATTTGCCCCCCTTTTTTTGAAATTCCCAAATTTACGTTTTTTCTTGCGAAAATACGTCTTACCAAAGTTTTTCTTATTAAAATCTCGTAAACAAGATCTTCTATTTGGTATGTCACATGGAACAGTTTGCTAAACATTAGTTTTGATTTTCAAATTTGCCCCCCCTTTTTTGGAACTCCCAAATTTACGTTTTTTCTTGCGAAAATACGTCTTAACAAAGTTTTTTTATTAAAATCTCGTAAACAAGACCTTCTATTTGGTATGTCACATGGAACAGTTTGCTAAACATTAGTTTTGATTTTCAAATTTGCCCCCCTTTTTTTGGAACTCCCAAATTTACGTTTTTTCTTGCGAAAATACGTCTTACCAAAGTTTTTTTATTAAAATCTCGTAAATAAGACCTATTTCGTATGTCACATGGAATAGTTTGCTAAACATTAGTTTTGATTTTCTAATTTGCCCCCCTTTTTTGAAACTCCCAAATTTCCGTTTTTTTCACTTTGAACAAGTTTTTTTTATTCGGTACTTGAAACTGGAGCCTGTTCTTCCCATATTCTGTATCAATGGTGTTATTTTTGAAAAAGAAAATCCAAAACAACGACCAGCTTGTTAATTTTTAATAATCGCCTTTAATTTTACAAAAAAAAAACACCCAATGAATACCTTTCAATCAAGCAGCAGAATCTGCCAACGATGATGGATCAGCGGCGATTTGCCGTCTACTCGATCTAATGATATAACGCCTGGCATCAAGTCAAGAAAATGAACATATGTCCGCGTGGGACACCGGAATTTCATTAAAGCTGTCTATAAATTATTTTATTACCGTTATTGTTTGGTCGAGTAAAATCGCAATAAAAAATTAAGACACCATTGTTAATCCAAAATCACAAATCTGTCTTTTTTCCAATTCTTAAAAATCGACGCTTCTGTATTTATTATAAATTTCAATTATTGTATAAACATGTTTTCCTTGACTTGATATCTACTGACCCATTGCGAGATTTATTTTGTAAAAATTTTGAGGCGCGTGGTCGGGTTTTGTAGTTTTTTTTTTATAACTCACTCTCGACGGAATTGCAGCTTGTGCCAATGGTAAATAAATAAATCAAAATGAAATGCAAATGCAGTAGATACAAGGTACAAGTCAGCTGTGTGTGTGTGTATGGAAATTACTTTGAAATATGTATGTGTCGGCAGAAAAGGTAGTATGAATGAGAATTTTTAAAGCTGGACCATTTCCCGATCTTTTTTCTATTGACCAGCAGAGAAGATATAAATCATTTTATTTTTGGATAACTATTTTCAATCAGCGAACAACGAATAAAGTTTATAAATTCAGCTTTTGATTTCAATTTATTATAATAATAACCTTACATTTCGAAACCATGTCGTCAAATACGTTATGTTTATACAAACAGGTATAAGCAGTCATGGCCGAGCGGTTAAGGCGTCTGACTAGAAATCAGATTCCCTCTGGGAGCGTAGGTTCGAATCCTACTGACTGCGAATCATTTTTCAATTTTTTTTCAAATACATATTTACGTATTTTTTGCACCTCTTGAATATGGTAATGTTTGGAAAAATAATTAAACCTCCGGTGGCTATATTATATTAACACCATCCGTCAAACAAACAGTGAGAGCATATAAATCACACTAACAGCATGAACAAACATTATAAAAAATGTTGTTTATAATAAAATATTCTCGAATCACTTAAATAAATAATACCGAACTGTCGTAAACGCCATAAACGGTCAGTATCTAAAAAGGTCACTCCCAAAAAAACAAAAATTCCTAACCCACGAAAAACCATAAAGATTCAACTGAAAACCCCACGCAAAGCAATCCATTTTATAACATTTGAAATATTTCGTTTAAATTCATTGGTTTGGAATTAAAACAATTGATGTTGGTATTGGAGTTGCGCCAAAATATTTTTCAAAGACAGTTACCGTTCAACTAAGAAGCAACAACTACTTTCCAGGCCCAGGCCATAGTCCCCGACAGATATACCATCCCCTTTGGTCTTTGAAGTGTAATTCAATATATGTTGGGGCCTATAGCCCGGGAAGTAGTTGTTGCTTTTTAGTTGAACGGTCACTGTTTTTGAAAAATATTTTTGGCTACGCTTTTAGTGCATTTATTTTATATTTCAAAATATGATTCGGAATGCTATGACGACTCAAGTTATTTGGCAAGTAAACATACACAAATTAATGTTATTATTGTAGTATACATTCCTCATTACTTGTTGTTTATTACGAATGTTTAGACTGTCGAAAATATAAATTAAAATCAGTTGAAAAATATTTTGCATTTTTCTTTTATTTGGGTGTTGAGAATGCAGTAGTATTGACAGTTTTAATTGACACTTTTAAGTCGACATTTTTAAAAATAATTCATTAAAATTTGTTTACAAAAATGCTGATATATATATACATCCCGTATAAGTTCAAGAATTGGTCTTTTCTTTTGGGAGATGGGATGCTTTTTATACAGGTTGTACCAAAAACATTTAAAAGTCGTCGTCTTTTTTTATTTCCGCCATAAGATGTTCAACAAGAATGGCATTTGTTTTTAGACGCCTCTGTACATATACTGCGATATACGACTTTACACACCTACAACACTTTATGCCTTTCAAATGAGTCACTGATGATCTTATTGTAGTTCCACAAATATAACTGGGTAGTGCGATTTTTTTTTATAATTAAAAATAGATACACCGCTGCAAATTTCGACTGCAAAATACACAATTGCTACAAGGATAATGTGAGAAAAACTACTTGAAAAAGAGAGGTCAGCGATGAGCGTGTGTTCAGTGCCCCCTATTTTAACCGCTGTTGCCAAATGTACTTATCATCAACAGTATATAGATTTTATTTTCTTTTCTTTGCCACATCCGTCTTACGATTATACTTTTGTAAAATAGTTAACCTAGTTAACTGATTTAATAAAAAAATTGAAAGAAAACATGTTTCTGACACAATTGTTTTGTTTGAATTGCCAGTTGACAAGGTAGTTTAAAATTTATATCATCATAAAAGATGTTTGAATTGTTACAAAATATTTACGAAGCAAGAAACATTAATTGTAAATAATTTTATCACATATTTACGATATTTTCTTTTATATATTAAAAAAGTTTCAATATTTTTTCCCCATAAAACAATTTTTCAAAATAATACCCTCTCCTTGACCTTGATTCGACCCCAAGCACTTATTTTATTATCATTTAGAACTTTTTCAACTCTTTTCTATACATTTCGGCGCAGATAAAAGATTGTCTATATCAACAAAATGCATAAACAATTTTAAATGGGATAATTTTGGAGGCTGACGAAAAAACAACACCTAAGGTAACAATAATAGTAACGATGAGATCAGCTGAGAGATAAACGTTGTAAATGAATGTCATAATGGTGAGTCATAATGCACGATTGCAAGCCAAATATATTTTTGTTGAAAACAATCAGTAGAAACTTGTTTATTTAAAATTTAAATAGTTGAATTACAACCTCCAAAATTAGTTTTATTTTTCTATTTTTGAAGCGTTACAGCATCGAATTTTTATATAGTATTAGTCAATCGAAATACAGGCAAGTACTTTATCCCTTTCCCCACTTAATTATTAGGTTTAGAGAACTGGAGTGGGCTCCACATTATGAGCTTTCTTTTGTTTTGTTTATTACTACAGTTGAACAGTATTCAAGGTCAAACTTCTATATCTTTCTAGTCCAAAGACCTAATCACATTGGGGCTACATTTAACATCAAAAAATAACATTAATATAATCCCAAGTCCTAAGTAATTATTATCCGCTCATAAAAACGCAAAACTTCCCAACCTCATCGAAAACTTTCGATAACTTCACTGACAAACTCACTTCATAAGTTATCCCCCCCTCTTGTCACGTGCCGAGAGCTATCGTGCTTTTGTTTCACACCAGATACTTCTCAACAAGCAAAGGACCCTTAAAATGGGACTCGATACTTCGTCCTACGCGGATTGCATCCCTAATTTCCAGACAACTTAGGAATTGAATCGGACACAGATTTATTTGTTGAGTCAGTCCAACTGTTCTGGAAAGCAGAGAATCGAAAACAGACCAGAAGGTTTTCGAACTTGATAATACTGGTCAGAAGTTTTCTTTTTGTATATTTGTCAAATTTGACAATAAAAACCTGGAAGCTGTACGCACCAATCTATTTAGATCCATTGCACTTTTCAATAAATATTTTCTACTACCTGGTGGTCAAGTTTTGACCAATAATAACCTAACCTAAATTTGATGGACGATTGAAGATGTCACATTTAAATATATAGAAATCTAACAGTGCGGCCTAAAAGATACCAATTCGCAGAAGATGGTTCCTCCTTGTGTTAGGCGAGTTCGAAACATTTGTGGCTGTCATTCTCATTTTATTGAGTAGTTTGCTAGTTCGGAGTAGATAGTGGAGAATTACAACTTTCTTGGTAGTTTTGTTGGATAATGGAGATTGTATTGACGGCCTGTTTAATAGGTTGAACATAAGATGTTGTTGTGGAAGATTAACCAGCTGTTAATTCATCTTTTACAACAAGAATATGACAGATGCAGATGATTTCCGTATCTTTAGTTGTGTAGACACTACCACTAAATACCCCATTGAATCAATAATTGCTTGTGAAGCATGGAGAGCGAACCAAAAGGTGCAAAAATTGCATGTAAAACGCGCGAGCTGGCTAGGTTCAAGGCCAAATGTTACATAGTTCCGATAACTGTTCCACACTCACCATTAATGATGTCTTTAATTTATTTTTAATACAATACTTCGAAAAGGCTTTCTACAAATAAGGGCTTTTATAATTTTTTTATATATTTTTACTCCTTTCAAAGTTATTCAAGTTTAAAGTTGAATTGGTAATAATCGAAAAAAAAGTCAAAATTGAAAAATGTGTTACTAACTTAACCTTGAATAACTTTGAAACGAACAAAAATATCAAAAAATTACAAGAGCCCTTTTTTGTAGAACATCAAATTTCCTATCACGAGCTATAACATTCAAGAACAAAAGATCATTTTGTACCATATTATTTAAACCTAAAATAAAAGTTATCAATGCAGTTTTATTTTCAAACCATTCAGTAAGAAACAACAACTACTTCTCAGACTATATACTCCTACAGACATTGAATTACACGTCCAAGTTCAACTGGGTTGGGATATATGCGCGATGTAATCAACTATTCTGCTTTGTAATCAGAAGGGAAATTAAAAAGAACACTCTTGAATTAATATACTGTAAATTTCCATGTAAAATTATTTTTTGTATGACATTAAAGCTTCACTGAACGATTTATTACTGTAGTAGGTTTTTTTTATTGGAGGGTTTGGAGATTCATTCGACAAGATTTATTCGGGAGATATCATAAATGTGAATTGTTTCATGTCCGTGATGATATCGGCTTTTTTTTCAATCGCCCTTTGATAATAACAAATGTTGAGTAAGGCGTACCATCATTAGATGTACAAGGTGGTCTCGAAAATAATCAAAATTTTTCATTTTCTGCTTTTTATTTTAGTCCAGATTATTAAAGTTGTAATTTTAGAAATTTTCGATATATTTTACTGTCGAATTAACGTGGGACAAGCTGTATATATAGTTTATATAATTTTTGGCATAAAAAAATTTATTTTACAAAAAAGTGCCCGTTTTACGACTCAAAAACAACTACTCCCCGGGCAATAAATTACTAGTTAATCTTAAATTATCAAAACTTAGGTTAGGTTAGGTTAGGTCATCTTTAGAAGACTCTTTTCAAAAAATTTGATGATGTTCCAACTAGATATCTCCCAAGTCACAAGAAAATGTTGAACAATGCACCAGCAAATGAACTGCGGTCCAAAAAAAAACTATTAATCATTTTTTCGAAAGCAATAAATTAAAACCATGTCATTATGTACTAAATATAGAGAAATGAACGAAAATAAAGTGACATGTCAATTTATTCGGTCATATGCATTGCATCTCCACAACCGGTTACAGTAATCAAGTGATTCTACAATATTTAATGAAGTTTTGATGGTACAGGATCGGATTCAGTTATTTTCATCTACATATTATCTACATTTATAACTCTAATCTACTATGTCGTTAAAATAATTTACAACATTAATTATTCCCATCAGTGTCGTTTTGTTTCAAGGTGTTTTATAATGAAATATATTGTTAATTTTATATAGGGCGTGTAGCTGAATGTGGCTCTGGTATATTTTCGGCTGAGGTACTGCATCATTAGTGTAAGACTCATTATTCTTTGGGGAAAAAAACAGCAACAACAACGTTGTTGCCATTTATATACCTTCACGCCAATGAACGAATAACTTGTCAAAAACCGAGTCTTGTTCGAGAGTATCGAACACGTTTTTCTACAGAGTGTAGTGTGTATTATAGACCAGGGATATTTTTTAGTAGAAACGAAGTCGATATCTAAAATGTGAAGTAAGACAAGAAAGATCCACTTTCAGAGTGTCTATTATATAGTAAAGTGAACTAGAAAAATGGTAGTGATTTGTCTATCTGAAAAACAGATTTATCAGTATCGGGAACTCATAAATCCCGTTAAAAATGGGCTCGACAAACAATTAAAATTGTAGATTATACAATTGTGAACGTTTGAAACAGTAAACAAAAAAAGAAGATTATTAAACGACTGGGCTATTTTCAACAGCGTATTAGCACGTTGTTCTTGATTTATTTCGAGTGTTAGTGTCAATCGTGAATCACTAAAAAAGTTCTTTTTTGTTTTGTTTTGTCGAAAAGGTTTTAAAACAGATTGGCTTTTTTGTTGGAGCCTGAAATAAGGACATCGTTTCAATGGATGGCATTGAAATAAATGCAATTTTTTCATCGGATATTAAAATGTGTCAATTTATACACTGTAAGGTTACTCCATTGAAAATAGTGAAAATATTTAAGGAAAAATATTGATTTTTATATTGTCTTCCCTCCAAGTCATTGGTTTTGATCTAATATCAACCCTAGGTCTTCAAGCCTTCTCATTTCCTGAAGCTCATCTGTGGTTCAGAGCCTTATGCACCACCAAGACCTAGAGCGTTGGTGAAGACCTAAGGTGAGATGAAAATGTCTTCTTGAAGGAAAATAATTTGTCTAGGCTAGGCTAAGTAAGAGAAGAGTGGAATCATAGTAAGTGTAGTTCTAGAGCAATTGGGAAAAAACAGGACCAGAAATCTTATCATTATTTGGATGGTTTTCAGGATGGAGTTTTCTTACAACTTGGCTGTGTAGGAGAAATACAACAGGCTAAGAACTATAGAGCACTGGATATAAAGGAATAAAATGAGAAAATCTTCAAGCTATGTTCTATTGTCTTATGGGACACCCTGTATACTTGTATGTTACATATAATAAGCGACCTATTTTAAAAAATTTTTAATTATCAAATATAATTATATCTAATACAAATAGAAATTCTTTGACTGGAAAATCATCATGTAAATTATGAATCGTGTTGATAATGAGTTGATTAATTTATAATGAATGACAATCTGTCAACATTAATCCATACATCTGCTATTGCGTGCTATATTTCATTATAGTAGAGGCGATAAGTGAGAATAAACAATAAAAATTCATGTTTTCTAATTAAAACTGTGGAAAAGTTTTGTTTTATTTGACAGCCGACAGATGGCGTTCGCGAAAATTTTGATGATTTAATCAATTTTCCAACCCACTTAAATATTTTTTCACGCGTCTAATAATTATAAAACCTTTCAGCAAGTTTCTGCTGTACTATTTGAAAAAAATGTTTGTTTGGAAACGTCTACGACTATCAACAAGTAAGTAATTTGTCTGTCATTTAGAAATCAAGTTGAATCTTTTGAACTTAACCGCTCTTGTGTATTTTTTAATCTAGTCAGCGACTAAAGGCGGACGTGACGACGCTGCGTTAGAGCATGGAGAATGAAAGTCAACTCGGAATACATCGCTCATATCAACGCGGGCCGTATAAAACCAACACGCGGACTGGATGTGGCCCACGGGCCGTAATTTCGAGATTCCTGCTTTAAATTATAAATTCACTGTGGCTAGAGTTCCGCCTAGCATTTCTATAACTATATTTAGCGAGCCTTTAGTAAAAATATTTACTTTTTACTGCAAATTTATAAGAAATAATAATTTTTAGCTCCAGAACTATCTTTACCTCTCGTAGTAAGTTTGATTCAATTTTTTTTTCGGTCATAAAGAAAGTCAAAATCCAATTATAGTTCAAACACGCTCACACCGAACAACGGGCGAGTTTAAAACGAAAGACCTCCCTGATTGTAGAGCCACTTAAAAAATATCGTTGAAAAACCGGTTGACTTATTATATTACTTCTTGTTGTTATTATGTAAGCCGATATAACCATAATGCCAAGCATAGTCTTTACTTTTCACCTCTGCTGTTTCGTACAGGGTGCTTCGAATGCGAACATTTTTGTTTGTTATAAAAAGCAACCATATCAACGAAAATGTTCTGAGAATCTTCCTTATTTGGGGTGCCCAGAACGAAAAAAAAAACAGTTTTTTGACAGTTGACGTTTTTTGACAATTGACCCCCCCAAAAATATCACTAAGCATGTCCAAGGAATAAGTCTAAGTCAGTTTTTTTCTCCTTCAGGAACAGAAATTCGTGTAGTGCATTAAAAGGGGAATTCTAGTTTAAAATTCTTTAGACTGTCTAAAAATTTGCACAGCTTGGCAACATTGAAATCTAGTCCAAAATTAATATTGTTCGTATAAGTACAAGTAAGAAATTCTTTGATAAAATTATATAAATTTTAAAATACTATTCTATTCACCTTGTTGATTTTTTTTCATTTAATTTAATTTTCATTTTCATTATTATTACTAAAGTTTTTTTATTTTTTCAAAAATTATGAAACGGTTTTTGCGGTCGTCGTCATAGTATTATGATTCTATTCGGTGTAATAAAAGCTAATAATAGGAACAGTTGACTGGCTAAATTAATTTTTTTAAATTAAAAATAAAAAAAAATAAACGTGGATGAAATATGAAACGTCAAATTCCTAAGCGAGGCGGTTTTTTGGTGGTCCGCTTTGATGTTTCGGGAGAAACAAATCTCCCACGATATTGTTGATTGTCGTTAACAACATTGTATCTATTTAATAGATAGATTATAGAGATGGACAGCTACACTGTCAAAATATTGAATTTCATATAAAATGTTGTAGATTCTATACGGATCATTGAAATTTGATAAAAATTTTTTTAGGTACTTTAAGAACCAAAACAAACATTCGGTATAAACGGCTGCTGAATCTATCGTCATCTACACTGTTAAAAAAAATAAAAAATATTGAATTTCACAAAAAAATTTGTAGAATTTATACGCATCATTGAAATTTGATAAAATTTTTTTTGAGTACTCCAATAATCAAAACAAACGTTCAGTATTAACGGCTGCAGAATCCGCCACCTTTTACACTGTTAAAAAAAATAATGAAATATTAAATTTCATAAAATATGGTGTAGATTTTGTTAGCATTATTGAAACTTGATAAAAATTTTTTTGGGTACTCTAATAACCAATACAAACATTTATTATCAACGGCTGCAGAAACCACAGCTCTCTACACTGTTAAAAAAAATAAAAAAATATTGAATTTCACAAAAAAATTTGTAGAATTTATACGCATTATTGAAATTTGATAAAAAATTTTTTGAGTACTCCAATAATCAAAACAAACGTTCAGTACCACGGGCTACAGAATCCGCCGCCCTTTACACTGTTAAAAAATAATGAAATATTAAATTTCATAAAATATGGTGTAGATTTTGTTAGCATCATCGAAACTTGATAAAATTTTTTTTGGGTACTCTAATAACCAAAACGAACATTCATTGTCAACATCTGCAGAAACCACCGCTCTCTACACTGTTAAAAAAATAATGAAATAATGAATTACACAAAAAATGTAGATTTTATACGCATCATTGAAATTTGATAAAAATTTTTTTGGGTACTCTAATAATCACAATCAACATTCAGAATCAGCGGCTGCAGAAACCGCCACCCTCTACACTGTTAAAAAAATAATAAAATATGAAATTTCAACAAAAATGTTGTAGATTCTATCAGCATCATTGAAATTTGATAAAAAAAAATTTTTGTGTGCTCTAATATCCAAAACAAACTATCAGTATTACGAACTATTGAATAATTCGCTATCTACACTGTTAAAAAAATTCAAATAAATTTCTTTTCAGTGCTGTAGTTACAAATATACTTTTGATGACTAAAAAACATTGAAGACTAGATAAAAAAGAATTTAAAGAACTATTTCCTACGCTTACATAATAAATATATAATTTTCTAAATATAAAATCAAAATTTCGACCACTTTATTTGCCAAAATCTAAACAAATCCGTAACTTAGCTATAATCGGAACCGTTCATTCATGAAATTCCGCATTCGCGTCCTCTAGGTCAGTTGTATAGTTATTTTGGAAGGTTTTGTTTATTTAAGTTGGCACATACGGTCGGCTACGACGCACACAACACTCGTTTAAAACTAAAAATAATTTTATATACTGTAATTTTTGAATTTGGAACGTGCCAGATAACATCGGAAGGTCAAAAATTGACATTTTCGAAAAGCAATATTAGCGAGAAATATAAATCCTGTGCATGCAAACTTATTACGGAATTTCAAGTGATATTTGGTTTGATACACAATAATTTACGTCAAATTATGCTTATTATAGGTTAGAAATATTCCAATAAAAACTAAATTTCGATTGAAAATATTAATTATCCAAATATATATGTTTGTTTACGTACGTCGAGTTCTAATAATGTTCGTTTTTATCTTGGTTTTTTTATTACTATTATTTTTCGTTCACTGAGTCATAGTTTTGGAATGCAAATGATTTGAAAATTTACGGCGATTACATGCATGTAGATCATTTTTATAAATATAGGTAATAATGGTGTAATGGCCACGTTTTTTTGTGGGTTTTAATATCTAACTGCCATGTTATGTACGTCATTGTTTTAAATGAATTGCGTTTTTGTTTTTTAACCATTAAGGGTCGTTGTTTCAGAGAGTTTGAGACAGTGGCAGCGCAAAATAAACACTTAATTTGGCCATGGTACATTTCACGACAAGGGAATATGATTTTCGACACTATAACTGCTCCAGTCGATTTCTGGTCCCAAAAAAACTTCAAATCAGGCAAAAAATAAGACAGATTTATTGTTGGACAGTTAAAAAGATAAATTTAAGAAATGCAAAAACAATTTTCTATCGTTCTCTGCGTATATTACAGTGTTGTATACCATTACTTCACTATTTTCTTCGCAACTATTTTATTCTGTAGTAAATTATAATAAAAGTCAGTCGAAAAGTCTTAGGGTGTTGGGGAAATGGGATAAAACATTGTATACGAGAATTGAAGAATAACAGTGGCGTACTTGAACGGAGTAGAATATTTAGAATTAAGTTATTTAATAATTTCTTTTTGGTGGAATGAACAAAGAGTCTATTGAATCTGAAGCTACGCGGAATCGGTAGGAAATGAGAAAACATGACTGATATTTGTCACGAACGTACCAGTGGAGTACGGTATTTTTGAATATTCATATTTTGTGGTATTTACAGGATTTTTTATGTTGTAAATTGGTTTTTATAGAAACTAATCTCTCTATCGCTAGAATACTTACAAGTGTATTTAATATGTGGAAATAACTTACCTGAAAAAGAAAAAAATTACATTAAAAAAACATATCCACTTATAGATTTTCAACAAACTGTAAAAATCGAAAATCGCCAATCGCAATTACCCGCTGACAACTAAGTACTTTGTCAGTTTAAATCCATCGAACATATTATTATATATAGATTGAAATTGGTGACATTTTATTAACGCTTTTAATACGATTATACATACCCACGCAAAATTTAAACAAGGCTTAATATTGACACAAGGATTAAATATGTCACCAAAGGATTAAGAACATGTATTTGTTTTATTTTAAATATTAGAAGATAATAATAATTATACAAAACTACTAAATTGTTTGCCAATTTTAAACTTATCTTTATCTTTATCTTTCTTTATCTTTATCTTTATCTTTATCTTTATCTTTATCTTTATCTTTATCTTTATCTTTATCTTTATCTTTATCTTTATCTTTATCTTTATCTTTATCTTTATCTTTATCTTTATCTTTATCTTTATCTTTATCTTTATCTTTATCTTTATCTTTATCTTTATCTTATCTTTATCTTTATCTTTATCTTTATCTTTATCTTTATCTTTATCTTTATCTTTATCTTTATCTTTATCTTTATCTTTATCTTTATCTTTATCTTTATCTTTATCTTTATCTTTATCTTTATCTTTATCTTTATCTTTATCTTTATCTTTATCTTTATCTTTATCTTTATCTTTATCTTTATCTTTTCTAGCATACACCGAAGGGACATCCTTTATATAAACGCGTTGAGTTACGATCTGTAACACCGGTGCAGTAAAACGTAGACAATAATCTTCCCTCGAGGCTTGCTAATATTTCTAAAGAGTTTTTTCTTTTGAAAGACAAGCAGTACCACAACAGTACCGTTATCTACGAGTGAAATTCTATTCAACGAGGATTTTTATCTGTGATTTTTGCGCAGCACGACAAAGGTAATTCCGCTTTTATTGTATTACGGTAAAAAATAGCCTTAAACAATGCGTTAGTTGTTTGTATGAGGCAAATATTTGTGATCGAAAATGCATACTATTGTAATAATAATTAATGCTCAGAGTTAGAGTGTTGATTCCTGATAATGAGGAGGTTAAGAGTGTTTTTCCACATATCTTTGTTCAACAATGGTTATTTATTCGGTGAACAGAGGCGTAACATGGAAATTTTGTTAGGGATATTCTTAATTTTGTAATATTTTAAGACTTTTTATGTTAAAAATAAGTTTTTATTGTAAAATTTATAAAAAGAACAATATCTTATTGAATTTTCCTGCTAAATTACACTGGATGTTTGTATTTTATCGGGTAAATTTGAATTCCAAGTTGTTTCCTTTCGTAATTTGACTCGAAAAACTGTTAACCAAAAATATTTGACAGTTTTTCTGTTATAATTGATAGGCAACATTTTTTCATTAAGCAACCAAAATTCCCTCTATTATTATAGTGAGAATTATGTCACAGAATCTGAGAAATATATCTGGAAGAACTCCTGAGGTTTTCCAATCAATATTTTGAGGAAACACGTGAAGGCGACTGGATAATACATTTGCAATTAAGAAAGTATTTGAGGTATTGAAGCAGATTGAATTTTATAATACACGAGATTAATTGAGAAGATAAAACCGCGGGTATTTATAGGCTCATTAGTAAGTGACAGATACACCTATATGTATAATTTATAATTTCCATATAAGAGCGGAATTTATTGAAGTTATCAAGTCCTTTTTGCAAATGGATGTACATTAATTTCGTGTTTTTTAATGAGATTTCGCGTCAGTTTCGACATATTTAGTGCGAAGAAAATTTAAACTTAAAAGCTTTTAACTTTCATTTCAAACTTGTTATTAACATAATAATGTTTAGAGGACATTTTTTTTTGAAAAACTGTTTTAAAACCATTTCCAACTGTAAATTGTTACTTACATGCATTTCTTATTGATATTTTGACGTTTTCAAATTGTTTTAAAACAGTTTGTCAAGAAATAATGCCTCAATAGATAGAGAAATTTTTTGAAGAAGTTTATACAATACAATACAATGTTATATTCGATAATAAACGAATATCCGAGGCGCCCAATTTTGTTGTATTTATCAAACTTGTTTGCTTCTTTCAATATTTACGTTCTCACAAAAAAATCACGGTTGCGTAATGTGGACATACCGGTTTTTTTTTAATGCAAATTAGTCTGAGAGTGCTTTATGTCAATATTTTATTTTTGAGTGATGTTTTATAGAAGTTGAAATTGATTTAATTAGGATAAATCTACTTTAGGATAATTACGCAATGATTAGAAGGATTTAAAATGGATTTGTAGGGTGTTATTCGAGGTGTGGACCAGTGGCGTAGGCGGTTGTAGTTTTGTCGTAAATAAAAAGATATGAAAACATACTCTAGAACAAGTATTTTCTTCTGATAAAAACAAAAATAACCAATTTAGAAGCTTAACATATTTTGGAATGCCATCTTTAAAAATCAAATCATTTTTAGAAACTTTAGACTTGAATATTTGCTTCAAAACCAATAACAATTTATCCAAATTCATTAAAAACAACAAATCCAAATGACCTTTATCAAGCCACAAGCTCGATAAGTTCAGCCTGTTGACCACGATACCAAAAAACAGGATCATTTTCACTAAAACTACAGTGATTTTAAATAATAAATAAGGATTTTTGAGTGTTTACAGAAATATTATATTACGAAACGGGTGTGAAAAGTCACTTCCGCACAAGTTATGTACAATATTTTTCCTACGACCACGCGATATACGTTTAAGTTTAGTTTTTTTTCCGTACGTGTATGAATAAAGTCCACTTTCCATAGATTTAGACAGGAAAATATGTTTGGCATCCTTAATACTCCTTTAACCAAAGGCGAAAAGTGAGCAGTTTTTTTGTTTATGTTTTTTTCAGTTTTGTTTGATTTCAAAGGAGTTTTTTAATTAAACAAAAAGTGTTTCAAATATCCGGTAACCGAGCTCCGGTAACGCGGCCTCGAGTTTTTCAGTGATTTGCATAAACGGCTTTATTTAGATAAAATTTCGTATTGCACAGAAAGCCACGAACCAAGGTTATTTCTGTTTATAACAATCCTCACTATTTCTGGAAACTTTTATATGTATTTTTAACCGCGATCTATATAATACAACAGGCGATCTAAAATTAAAATTAAATAATATAAACGACCATTATTTATGCAACATTCAACCAACGATAGCATACAGATCGCATGGGGGGCAAAAAATTGCATCTGACTAATCAAAATAAATCCTTAATTGGGGGGGGGCAAAAATTGAATGATTTTCTTTTAAAACCAAATTTTCTGTTACTCAGGCTTAGTTATATTTTATAAAATTCTATTTAGTCCCATTTCAGTGTCTTTCTAAAGTATGAACCCCTCTTTCTTGTTCTCGCCTCCGCTGCTGAGTGAATGTTTCGGTATCAACTGAGAGAAAATGTGTTGAGTGAGACTTTTTCGACCCGTTTAATCCCTGTAGGACAAAACGGGAATAGATTCACCGTTAAACGTGGTGATTAGAGGTGCAGTTTATCCGCTCCCTTCGAATTCGATGTTCCTTATCCGCATTCTGTTCTAAATGTGCACGCACTCATGAACATCTCTCTCCGTGTACACATACAGAATCGCAGCGACGTGGAAGTGGAAAATGATCATGCTTATACCAACTAACAAATGATAATGTGGATGATCCTGACCAATCTCCAGATTAAATCCGTTTCATGTAAATAATTGTGGCTTTATTCTGGGTGACTACAATCTGTTGAGATCAAATGAATGCATAAGTCAAAGTAAAACTGCGCTAAGAGGGATCCTAAAGGGAGATTGTCGCCTGAATGGGCACCTGAATAAGCTCAAATTAGTGGAGGATATTGTGGGAAGTAAGAAGGCACAATAGACCTTTCAAATCTCAGTGAATGTTACCCCAAAATACATACAAACAGGGTGTCCCACGACGAGTTAAAACTATCTGTATATGGCAAAATAGGATTGTGAGATCCATAGTTTCATGACATAAGGAGTGCGTTCATGATCTATGATTTAGGTGAGGAGCGAAGACAGGCAGTGTACCTGTACGTGTCAGTCAGGCGGAGGGGTAAGCGCTTATTGTGGTGCGTTATGGTGTTGAGTGTGAAGTAACTTTTAAAATAGGGAAAAATGTGATAGAAATATGCAGGGTAGAGTGTCCCAGTAATTTTTAGACACCTAGTATATTAAATAAATATAAATACACGTAATTGTTAACAGCAGGG
This sequence comes from Galerucella nymphaeae, assembly GCA_963978555.1. Taxonomy (NCBI): domain Eukaryota; kingdom Metazoa; phylum Arthropoda; class Insecta; order Coleoptera; family Chrysomelidae; genus Galerucella; species Galerucella nymphaeae. The sequence continues at coordinate 16,908,690 of OZ021714.1, forward strand.
ATTTCCATTTGGAATATGAAAAAAATGTACATCCTGCTTATTTCGCCGAACTCGTTCTATATACGGATTTTGGGAAATGCTAATTAATGAACGAGAAATTTTTCTAGAAATTCATAGAGGTTAATATCCTGTATAAATTTTGTAGAAATATCTTCTTCTTTTCAGAACAATAACATTGTGTATTATTTTGTGAATTATTGAGTCCAAGAAAAGAATATTTTAACACGTAATCATTATAATAATTATATTATCTTTCAATTCTTATAAAACAATGCATAAAAAAGAATTTCAGTGTTGCCGTATCTATTATATTGTCGTAGATGCGAGGAATTGAGAAGCTGAGTTTTTTTTTGAAAGAAAGAAATATTATGTGACCCACTTTAGCGCGAACATCTTGTATAACATTCCAAGGACGTGTGGTGATACTCCGGATATGTTACTAACAAATGCAATAATTTTTACTCATTTTAATGATAAAAAAACCGCAAAGAAAGTGTCATGGACAATTTTTTTTTATATTTTTATCAATTTTTTTCAATGTTGCTTAAACTTTATACCGCCATATCTCAAGCACAATATCAAAATATTCCTTTATAGATGTCAGCCGTTACCAGGGTCGTACTGGCTAAATTTAACCCCATTGGCATCACCAGTAATTGGCCCCCTTTTTCCTAGATTTCATGGAACTATAGAAAACAACATTTTTATGTAAAAAAAGTATGAAAGTATAAGAAACGACAAAGAAATTTAAAGGTTTGAAAAATATTTTTCAAAAACTGACCGTTTAACCAAAAAGAAACAACAATTTTCGGGCTATAGGACTTTACAGTATTTTCAAAATCTAATTTTGTCAATTTTTTTTTGGATAATTTTTTGCAGTGTAGTCCAAGCAATTTTTCCTGTAATCTTGTTCCAATTTTGTGGTAACGCGCCCGTGAAAGTGTCAATAATGCCATTTTCCAGATAATTGTAAGTTCGGATATTCTTAAAAGGAACAAAAAAGACATTCAAGTCGACCTAATTGCGGCAATCGGAGATTTACAGTGTTGCCAAAAGGAAAAATTGAAAAAAAACTGTAACTGATATTTTTATACCGGGTGTATCTCAAAAACTATCTATCGTACAGCTTAGAGAAAAAATCTATAATACAAATTTGGATACGAGTAACTCCTAGAAATTATTTTCAACTTTCCTACTCCACCACTAGGTGGAGTAGTTTTACTTGATTATTGAACGAGTGTTTTTGTGGACAACTATATGAAACGTAATCAATTTTGAATGGTATTATCAAATATATATCTGTACAATCCTTATAGACGTCGAATCCCATCAATCACACATAAAAAACGTGTCTAAATTAAATAAAAAAAATTATGTAAATAACAATCAGCAAACAAAAATTTTGAAGGGACTCCTAATACTGATATTGACGAAGGTCAACTTTTGTATAACGTACAGTATGTGTGTGTGTGTTTAAATTTTCATTTATATCCATTTTTATGGTGATCTATCATTCGAGTAAATATTGACAGTGGTTAATATTCTTTTTTTATATTGGGTGAGAGAGTTTTTTTAAGGAAATATTTTTGGTGTTCAATGACCTTGATTTTTTTTTCAATTCTTGCCAAACCTACTTATTTATTACATGTATCAGTAATATATTCTTCACACCAGTGAATAATGAAAAAGAATTCACTCTCGTTAGCCAATCACATTCTATTATTATCAGAATTCACGATTAAATGAATTAAAATGAATAAATCAAATCGTCTCTTTTAAAACGTCAAATCGATTCTGACAGCGCGTCGTTTGAAACGTCAAAATAATGATAGAATCATAATTTTACGTATTATTTAGAGAAAAAAATTTTGAAAATAAACATGCTCTATAGCCTAGTGGTAGAAATAGTTGACTCTGGCGCGGACGATTGGGGTTCGATCATCACTGGAAGCTTTCTTTTTTTAGTCGTGGAGAAAGTATAGTCTTTTACTTGTGTAGAATGGCTAATATTCACTTGGATGATTCCAAAACTCACTCGCTGCGCTCGCTCGTTTTGGCTGACCATGGAGACTAGATAAGAAAAACCAACTCGTGCTCAAAATGGTTAACTGTAGAGAACAGAGCTGTCAAATATACTACCAAGGGATCAATTTTTCATCATTAACCTCACTTTTTCAAATTATTTTCTATTCAAAGGAATAATATCTTCAAAGAAAATTTTAAGTATGAAGTAAATAATTAATTTTTTGATAATTCTAATATAAATATAAAAATTAACAAGAAAATATCCCGCTACGTAAAATTAAATGGCTAAATGTGTTGTGCTGCCTACAGAGAACTGGTTAAAATCTTCCTTTTAAATACATATCAACATTTTAATCGATACGGCATTGTAATCAATATGTTTTTAAATTGTAATTGAGATGTATACAGTCTCCAGTGTTGTCTTTATAAATTATTTATGATTGATATAATATCAATGAAATCGAATAATAATTCATATACCGAATTTGATTGGAGCTTACTATGCATCCGTAAACATCTGTGGAATACGAAATTAGACTGATACAGATAACGTTCACTACTTTTTTTTTCGGTTAAGAAAATTAGGAAATGACACGGCCATAAAATAATTTCATCAGATGGTTATTTCATGGTTTTCACTTTTAATTTCTGTTGAGTACAGTGGCGTCTCAGTGAATGTCACCCCAAAAAATACATAAATACATTCAAGATTTAACGAGGGTTCATTGATAATTCGATACACATTTTTAATATTTTATATTGAAGACATTCGTTATACTTTTGTTTGAAAGCATTCTCCTTATTGTTATTATTGGAAAATGTTTCAATTTAAACCTACACGGTAACTTTTTTCATTCCCCCCGTAGTAGTCGTCTTCGACGGAATCTCTTCTACACTTGAAAGAAGTGTTGATTAATAAGAAGAGTTTTAAAAAGAAATCCCGTTTTGAGGCACATTCTTACGCAATAGTAGTTTGTATGTAGGTGGGCTATCAAGACAAAAGGAGTTGCGTCGAGTTTTTTTAAACATTGTGTGTGATAAAAGACCAAGCGAGGTCGAAACAGCTGTGAAAATTAGTAGTTCGTCGTCCTTCGAATCGGCCACAAAAAAATAAGTCGTAGGAAAAATTTAGTATGCAACGAGTGGTGGAAAAAAATTTCTTGACATTGACGTTTTTATTTTTAAGAAAAACTCAAAAGCACCAGAGTTATTATTCAATATAGAGAAATATTTTTCCATTTTTTTTTTTGAAAAATTTCAAAGCTCATCTATACATTTTCTAATTTTTTACTTAGCTATTCGTAAATACACATAATTTTGATACATTTTTATCATATATCAAAGCGTTTTTAGAGAAAATGCTTGTACAATATAGAAAATATCTGGAAAATACAAAAAATACTAGTATTATTAGAAAATACTCATAAAAATAGTGAAAATACTGAAAAATACTAGTATTATTAGAAAATACTCATAAAAATAGTAAAAATACTAAAAAAATACTAATATTAGAAAATACTCATAAAAAAACAGAAAATACCCAAAAAATACTACTTAGTATTATTAGAAAATACTCATAAAATTACAGAAATTACTCAAAAAATACTAGTATTATTAGAAAATACCCATAAAACTAGTAAAAATACTAAAAAAATACTAATATTAGAAAATACTGATAAAAATACAGAAAATACTCAAAAAATACTAATATTAGAAAATACTGATAAAAATACAGAAAATACTCAAAAAATACTAATATTAGAAAATACTCATAAAAATACAAAAAATACCCAAAAAATACTAGTATTATTAAAAAATAATCATAAAAATACAGAAAATACTCAAAAAATATTAGTATTTTTAGAAAATACCCATAAAAATACAGAAAATACCCATAAAAATACAGAAAATACTCAAAAAATATTAGTATTTTTAGAAAATACCCATAAAAATACAGAAAATACCCATAAAAATACAGAAAATACTCAAAAAATATTAGTATTTTTAGAAAATACCCATAAAAATACAGAAAATACTCAAAAAATATTAGTATTATTAGAAACTACTCATGAAAATACAGAAAATACTCAAAAAAAACTAGTATTATTAGAAAATACTGATAAAAATACAGAAAATACTCAAAAAATAATATTGTAAGAAAATACTCATGAAAATACCCAAAAAATATTAGTTTTATTAGAAACTACTCATGAAAATACAGAAAATACTCAAAAAAAAACTAGTATTATTAGAAAATACTGATAAAAATACAGAAAATACTCAAAAATGATTGCAATACTGAAAATAATGTACAGATTTTTCACCAGTGCTCGTGATTACTCTCATTATAGAGCAAATGCTTTCCAATATTATTATTTTTTTTCGAAATATTCCAAATCAAGTTATTTAAAGGTAACTTTTTTTCATTGTAACAATAAAAACTGTCGGCAATATATGAAAAAATAGTGAGATTCTTCATAACATAAAAAAATACGACATAAAAACTCGTGAATATGGCCATTAAAACGATTAATCATAAAACAATATTTTTTTAAAAATAAAAAAAATACCTAACAACGCGAAAAGTGCAAATATTGATACACCAACGTGTTTCCTTTATGCGAACAAAACAATCGAATCATAAAAATTCCTAAAGGTTGCAGTAAGAAAAAAATTCAGAGTATGTTGTTTCTAGAACGGTCTAAATGGGGAAAACTTGCGCAAAGAAGACCGAAGTGTTAATTATTGAGTAGATTATCATCAAGGAAATGTTTTTCCTGTAGTTTGAATCTAATTAATTTTTTATTTGTTAAAAATTCCATTCACCATGGGTGTACTATACAATTTCTATAAGGGATAATTTATTTTTTCGGAAAAACTTTTATATTAAAGTAAGTATATAATGAAAATTTTATATTTTTTGTTTTTTTTTGTGTATATTTTAATTATTATAGTTTTAATTTTTTTTTGGGTGTAGATACGTCAACGTCAAGATCCGAAAAAGGTTAAATAAATAATAAATTTTAAGTAGTCTGGTGATGTAGGTACATAAATATATGTATATAAACACTACCTACCATAAAAAAAATCCCAGTGAAAAAACAATGAATGTTTTTATAAAATTAAGTAGAATGTTTATTTAGGATGAAAGAACGGTTGAGTCATTAAATTTACTTACAGGCAAAGAAAAAATGCACCGTCCTTATATAATATACAGAGTGTCTCAAATTTATGATGTTGTGCTCGCCTTTTTGACAAAATCTTCCATATGGGTATAAACTTTTCGTTGTCGATGAATAACATATAGAGCTACACCGAAATTAACAGTTATAAAATAACGTAACAAAACCAACTAATTTAAATCACCTTTTATAACGGTAGGATGGATTTTTGATATTCTACCTACACATATCAGTGAACTGATTCAACCATTTTAAATGTTGGTCGCCGAAAAAAAATAACCTCAATTTATTTTGTGAACTTTCACCTTTTCTCTTTCTCTCTAGGAATGTGACAAATGTAAACGACGAAACGTTGTCGAGAATAGCACGAACAAACCTTACATTGCCTGTTTTCTTTTGAAATAGATGGTATTTTTTTTAATTGCTTTGATTTTTTGTTAAATTAGATGTAAACATTTTTTTGATACGCCACTGCTTGCCGATTGTTATAGAGAAAGCTTTGAAACACGTCTTATACCTCATTTCATTTCAAGATCCAATTTATTTTAATCTGGATCGTAAGCATATTGTTATATTATAGTAAGACACTCTATATATCATGTGCTAGACACGTATTTCAATGCGAAATAAGCAGGATTCTCATATTTCTTGAAACTCGAAACCAATCAATTTGTCAACATGTTTATATAACTTAGGGATTGTGTAGGAAGCTTAGACAATTTTTTGAAATTGTTTTGCCATAAATATATTTTTTTCAGACCGGAAAACAACATAATTTGATTGATTGATTGATATAATATTACCTCGAATATTACTTACACCCTAATTAAAAAAAAATGGATTTTAACTTCTCTTTTCCAGACAGTACTTCCTGTTTTGGAGATAAGTAAAGAAGAAAATAGAAAGATAAGCTACGGAAAAAACAAGAGGAGAGAGTTAAGAGAAAGACAAAACAATAAAGAGATAATGCAGAGCGCAATAGAGGGACAATACAAGACAAGAGAAAAACAGGACAATAGAAACAATACAATAGAAAGACAAGACAATAGAAGGAAAAGACAACAGAAAGACAAGAAGAGAGAAAAACAGGACAATAGAGATAATACAATAAAAAAGATAGAATAGAAGGAAGACAAGACAAGACAATGCAATAGAAAGTTTGTTTAATAGAAATACCAGACAAAAGAACGACAATGCAATAGAGAAACAAGAAAATAGAAAGACAAGATAATGCAATAGAAAGTCTGTATAAGAGAAAGACAAAACAATGAAGAGAGCGCAGAGAGCAACAGAAGGACAATACAAGACAAGAGAAAAACAGGACAATAGAAACAATACAATAGAAAGACAAGACAATAGAAGGAAAAGACAACAGAAAGACAAGAAGAGAGAAAAACAGGACAATAGAGATAATACAATAAAAAAGATAGAATAGAAGGAAGACAAGACAATGCAATAGAAAGTCTGCATAAGAGGAAGACAAAACAATAAAGAGATAACACAGAGAGCAACAGAAGGACAAGACAAGAGAAAAACAGGACAATAGAAACAATACAATAGAAAGACAAGACAATAGAAGGAAAAGACAACAGAAAGACAAGAAGAGAGAAAAACAGGACAATAGAGATAATACAATAAAAAAGATAGAATAGAAGGGAGACAAGACATTGCAATAGAGAAACAAGAAAATAGAAAGACAAGATAATGCAATAGAAAGTCTGCATAAGAAAAAGACCAAACAATAAAGAGATAACGCAGAGAGCAACAGAAGGACAATACAAGACAAGAGAAAAACAGGACAATAGAAACAATACAATAGAAAAACAAGACAGAAGGAAAAGACAACAGAAAGACAAGAAGAAAGAAAAACAGGACAATAGAGATAATACAATAAAAAAGATAGAATAGAAGGAAGACAAGACAATGCAATAGAAAGTGTGTTTAATAGAAAAACCAGACAAAAGAAAGACAATGCAATAGGGAAACAAGAAAATAGAAAGACAAGATAATGCAATAGGAAGTCTGCATAAGAGAAAGACCAAACAATAAAGAGATAACGCAGAGAGCAACAGAAGGACAATACAAAACAAGAGAAAAACAGGACAATAGAAACAATACAATAGAAAGACAAGACAGAAGGAAAATACAACAGAAAGACAAGAAGAGAGAAAAACAGGACAATAGAGATAATACAATAAAAAAGATAGAATAGAAGGAAGACAAGACAATGCGATAGAAAGTGTGTTTAATAGAAAGACCAGACAAAAGAAAGACAATGCAATAGAAGGAAAAGACAACAGAAAGACAAGAAGAGAGAAAAACAGGAGAATAGAGATAATACAATGAAAAAGATAGAATAGAAGGAAGACAAGACAATGCAATAGAAAGTTTGTTTAATAGAAAGACCAGACAAAAGAAAGACAATGCAATAGAGAGATAAGAAAATAGAAAGACAAGATAATGCAATAGAAAGTCTGCATAATAGAAAGACAATACAATTGAGTGACAAGACATGAAGAAGACAATACCAGACAAAAGATAGGCAACACAAAAGATGGTTGTTGTCATCAAGAAATGCTCTAGTCTGAATAACTTCTCAGGCTCAATAAAAATGTTGAAATAGAATTAAATATTATTTTGACAAATCCTTGGATATAGATAAATAATCTGTTGTTGAGTTTATTTATTAATTGTTATAAAAAAAATCCAACAGACATATGTACACTATATTATATACCGGTATTCGCTAGATTCATGTAACATGTAAGTGGGTCACGGACTTTTTAGGTCTAATTCAAATTGTAAAATGTTTATTTACATGAAATTGTTACAATAACAATCGCGGATAATAGAAAATGAGATAAATGTTACTGGAAAATTGGAAAATAATACAAAAAATGTATAATGAACAAATTTAAGAAATACGAGAGGTATTATTGACTAGGTCATTATACAGGGTGTTGATGAATAAGTGTTACAAACTGGAAAAACTTTAATCTTTTGCCAGACAAGTCAAATATGAAATTTAACTCCCAATTAAAATAAAAAATTCGGTCAAATTGTTTGTTTTTTAATATTCGATCGGTTCGTGGAAACAATGTTTTATTCAAACAACGACGGCTAAGATCAATCGTCCGTTTTATCTTTCATAATTGTCCTTTGTTTTATTTTAAAATTCAACCTCGGTAATTATTTTCCACTTTGATTTACCGCAAAACAAAAAGAGAACGCTCGTTACGTAATAAATTTTATTGACTCAATTAGACACACAACAGCGACAATTTTCCATAATTTATCGCATTTTAAATCTAGCTTTCCATACACTTTTTTAGGTGCTCGTTTCACCACTGTCACAATTAAATAAGCCCCCGTACTATATTTCAAATTAACATTCCATTTTTTTAATTTTTTTTTAATTTTTTTCATTCAACAAATAAAAAAAAAAGGTTTGTTTTTATTTTTTTTATAACACTTATCACTTAATAATATTTATAAATGGATAGAAATAACTGTAATTATTTATATTTTAATGACAGGTTATGGATAACAGATTACATACTGTGCTATATAGAAACTAATTTCATTGTGATAAATAAAATCGGTTCGGGACGTGAGGTTAACTAAAGACTGGTTATTAATAAAATATGATTGGTTGGTTTTGTCCGAGGTTTTGTCACGATCGGTGATGGATATGGATAGTATTTGATTGTGAAAAGATACATCCGGTAGACTGGAATCCGAAATTTTAATGGGATTTTTTTTTGGGTTTCCTACTACGGAAATATATCACGATACATGCCACCTCGTTATATAATTTATGTAAATAGCTATTTAATAATAATAATCATGCTGCTATGAATACTAAATAATAAATTTTATAATAAATACTAAAATTTATCAGCGTCGCATGCTATTTTTAGAAATATTTTCTTAATTAATTTAATTTAAACATTTGCAGTCACTTTTATCTTCGTTTACACTGAAATTTCGATACTTTATAGTTTTCTATACACTTTTTTAAATAATCTAGAACATATCTCCAGGTGTTACAGTTATATAAGAATAAAAATTACTCTATGGTTATTTCTGTTCCACATGCGCACCACGAGAATAATTGTAGAATAATTTTTTTTTCAATAGTACGTAGGATTGGCACACATATCTAACCAGAATAAAACATTTTCTAATTCTGACTTTACGGAAAACAAATTTAAATCAAAAAAAGTAAGTACGTATACAGCGTGATATTTTTTTGCATCCACCTCAAAACGCTTGCTTCTATTAAATTGTTTATACAATTTAAACTAAATAAAAATAGGATAAAAAATGTTCTTAACCCTTCTGTTTATGGTGTATTCACGTTGTGCAATTTTAGCTTAATTATAAATGTTAAACAATATAATGTAATAATGTAAACATCGGTAGTATAGTCTGAGGTGTAAGATTTAAATTATTATTATTATTATTAGGATTATTATCAGTCCATGGTCATTGAACGTTTATTTGTCATTGGATCACGTGCGTTGGATAGACGAGGGCAAACCAATAGAAAAACAATGTGGATCTTGTAAATAGAATTATTATACAGGGTGTCTTAACAAAAAAATATTCAATATTAGCCGATAGGTGCGAGGAAAAAATGAGATACTCAAATTTTTGAAAAAATAAATAGAAAAATTAGGAAATTTTCACTTTAATTACCATTTTTTTATAATATACAGGGTCAGTCAGAAATAATTTAGAAAAGAGAAATGAAAAAAAAAATTTTACTATTTTTTTTTCATTAAATTATTTTTTTAAAGGTTGTGGGAGGGGTCTGGGCCGTGCCTTCCAAAAATAGATCTGCTAATACTTATGAATCTTGACGTGTGCCGTTCCATATTAATGTTTCACTTTGTTTTATAATAAATGTAAATATTTGTAGCATCCTATTCGAGGAATGTTAGGAATTTCGTTTGTCTACATTACGAAACTATATAAAACGACATTTTTATGATTGAAGATAATATTTACGACGCTGGATATAATTGAACAGGAAAAAAATAATCTTGTAATTTTTTAAAAATTGATAAAGAAAATTGTTATCCATAAAATTAGCTATAAAAGTTACCGTGTATCAAAAAGTATTGCGAAATAGGTTCGAAAAACAATGAAACAAGCAGTGACAGATCGCCAAATTTGGAAAAGGGGGGCAATTGAAATAATCTAACCAGATAATATTATGTAGACCAAATAAAATATCAACAATAAAGGAGATACCGTACAAAGCCGAAATTCGCTTATCAAAATTTCTTCATAAATAAATTTAATTTTCAAAACATGCTTGTATCTAACAAATATTTATCAACATTTCAAAAATTAATGACACACGATCATTTGCTAGAAGTATTTTGATAAAAAGTTATTGTTTAAAAGATTTCAAGGGTCCTCAATTTGGACATCGAAGAATATAGGTATACAAAATTTTTTTATTATCAATTTTAGGAAAAAAACTTATTCTTGATAAAATGTTCTGCATATTCCAAAACCTAAAATAAAATTATCGGAAATCAGTTTTTTCCAGTATTATACGAGGTTTGTCGGAAAATATGAATTCTACTCAAGAGTAAAGTAACTTTAAATTTAACAATATCGAAAAATGTTGTTATAAAAAGTTGATTAGACTTGAAAAGTATGTACAAATATGCAATTGCATCCATTTTCATTGAAATTGAAATTAAATTACATCAAGTAAATTTATATTTTTTGACAAACCTCGTATAATATTGAAAAAAAATTGATATCTGATGATTTTATTCCAGGTTTTAGAACATGCAGAACATTTTATGAAGAATAAGTTTTTTTTCTAAAATTCATAATAAAAAAGAAAAAAAGATTTTAGAAAATCGTCTTAAACATTTTGTTTTTTGGTGGAATAAACCACAAACATGAAAATATTTACTTCTTAAAATTTTATTTTTGGTGGAATGGAATGGTATACCAAAAAATCGATTCAACTTTAACGCCCTACATCTTTATCCACATCAATATGCAATCAAAGCATTTGCACTTAACCTATGTCCCAATGATTTAGTTACAACTCGCCCTGTATATATGTATTGGACGATTCCAGTTTCGAAAAAAACATTTGAGATGTTAAAAATAGCGTCGAACTTTGTTTAAAATCACAACAGTGTTTGTTTGTTTTATGATATAATTTTTAACTACCCAATAAAAGCTTTTTTTAACTTTTATCTGAATTCTTTAAATAAATGTCACGTTTCGCCCTCGTTTCATATATACATATATTATCATTTTCCCATGCCAAAAAATCCTACAGTGTGGAATTGGACAAGAGTTTCAAGTGGTATGAAGAAAATGTGTCAAATTCCACGACGGCCAGTGTATTATCATTTAATTTCTGATATGGTTTTAAATGAAACTAACTATTTCTAAATGACTCCACAATATATTTGAAAAAATTGTAAAAATTGCAAGTAAATTGACAATTGTTTCGATATATAGGTATATCATCGTCAGAATGACAGAAGTTACTTTTGACATGATGTATACTTGATATATATTTGGCTAGTCCAAATAGTGCCTATCTAGTGATTGACTTAATATATATGAATAGAAAAAAGAGAATTTACAAATAGTAGCTTTGATATTATTAGCCCTATGGGGATATTCTGGATATCTTTGTCCCATTTAAGATCAGTATAACTGTGCAATGATATAGGAAACCAGGAAAACTATATCTGCTGATCTTTACAATTATTACTTAAGAAGACAGTTTAATAATGGAGAACTTCCTAGATTCAGCTGTTCATTGAGGACTTCATATTGTGGGTCTGCTAAGTGTCTTCTAATTTCTAATTCTTCAAGGAAGTCCAGTTCTTGCTTCCTATCACAAACATGTAGTATTTCTGGTTGTGTGTTAGGTGTTACTGAATGTTTAGTGTCAAGTAGGTGTTTTGCATAATGTGATTTATCTGGTTGTTTTAATCTGTATGCTCGTATGTGTTCACTGTACCTAATTTCAAAATTACGAATGGTTTGACCAAGATATACAGCATTACAATCCGGACATTTAAGTTTGTATACCCCAGATTTTCTTAATGGGGTTATTTTTGTTTTTACATTTAGCAAACTTCTCCCTACATTGTTTTCTGTTTTAAAAGAAATTGTTGTATTTGTTGCTGAAGATATTATCTTTGAAATATTATTGGAAATATTACCAGCATAAGTGATGGTTTTGTAATTTGTTACTTCTTTAGTTTGTTTAGGAAATATTAATTGTAACGCCATATTTTTCTCTTTTTTATTAATTAATTTATTTATTAAATGTAAAGGATAACCATTGGATGTGGCTATTTGTTTAATCGTATTAATTTCTCTATCAAAATTAAATTTGTTCATAGGAACCGAAAATGCTCTATGAATCATCGAATTGTATGCTGCTAGTTTATGTGACATGGGGTGGTTGGAATCATATGGTATAGTCACATCAGTATGTGTTGGTTTTCTGTAAATTGAAAAGTCCAGTACATTATTGACTTTTTGAATTTTTAAATCAAGAAAATTAATTGAGTTATTTTCTTCAACTTCTAGTGTGAATTTAATTTTTGGGTGTAAATTATTAATATAATTGAAAAACATATTTAATTGTCGTTCACTACCTACAAAACACGTTAATATGTCATCCACATATCTATACCAAAATAAAATATTTTTTGAAATATTACATTCAAAGATCTTTCTTTCCAAACTGTCCATAAAAATGTTTGCCAAAATTGGTGATATAGGGCTTCCCATTGGTAAACCTTCATTTTGAATATATACCTTATTATCAAAAGTGAAATAGTTCTGATTAATACAAACGTCAAATAAATTAAGTATGTCTGATATTATTCCCGGATGGATGTTTTTATCCTCTAGCAACTTTCTCACAAGTGTTATGCACTCTTTTGGTGGAATTTTAGAGAACATATTGGTAACATCAAATGAAATGAGTTTAGAGTTTTCTTGTAAGTTGTAAGTTTTCAATTTTTTGATTAGTTCTATGGAATTTTGAATTGAGTATTTAGAAATGAAGGTTTACCAATGGGAAGCCCTATATCACCAATTTTGGCAAACATTTTTATGGACAGTTTGGAAAGAAAGATCTTTGAATGTAATATTTCAAAAAATATTTTATTTTGGTATAGATATGTGGATGACATATTAACGTGTTTTGTAGGTAGTGAACGACAATTAAATATGTTTTTCAATTATATTAATAATTTACACCCAAAAATTAAATTCACACTAGAAGTTGAAGAAAATAACTCAATTAATTTTCTTGATTTAAAAATTCAAAAAGTCAATAATGTACTGGACTTTTCAATTTACAGAAAACCAACACATACTGATGTGACTATACCATATGATTCCAACCACCCCATGTCACATAAACTAGCAGCATACAATTCGATGATTCATAGAGCATTTTCGGTTCCTATGAACAAATTTAATTTTGATAGAGAAATTAATACGATTAAACAAATAGCCACATCCAATGGTTATCCTTTACATTTAATAAATAAATTAATTAATAAAAAAGAGAAAAATATGGCGTTACAATTAATATTTCCTAAACAAACTAAAGAAGTAACAAATTACAAAACCATCACTTATGCTGGTAATATTTCCAATAATATTTCAAAGATAATATCTTCAGCAACAAATACAACAATTTCTTTTAAAACAGAAAACAATGTAGGGAGAAGTTTGCTAAATGTAAAAACAAAAATAACCCCATTAAGAAAATCTGGGGTATACAAACTTAAATGTCCGGATTGTAATGCTGTATATCTTGGTCAAACCATTCGTAATTTTGAAATTAGGTACAGTGAACACATACGAGCATACAGATTAAAACAACCAGATAAATCACATTATGCAAAACACCTACTTGACACTAAACATTCAGTAACACCTAACACACAACCAGAAATACTACATGTTTGTGATAGGAAGCAAGAACTGGACTTCCTTGAAGAATTAGAAATTAGAAGACACTTAGCAGACCCACAATATGAAGTCCTCAATGAACAGCTGAATCTAGGAAGTTCTCCATTATTAAACTGTCTTCTTAAGTAATAATTGTAAAGATCAGCAGATATAGTTTTCCTGGTTTCCTATATCATTGCACAGTTATACTGATCTTAAATGGGACAAAGATATCCAGAATATCCCCATAGGGCTAATAATATCAAAGCTACTATTTGTAAATTCTCTTTTTTCTATTCATATATATTAAGTCAATCACTAGATAGGCACTATTTGGACTAGCCAAATATATATCAAGTATACATCATGTCAAAAGTAACTTCTGTCATTCTGACGATGATATACCTATATATCGAAACAATTGTCAATTTACTTGCAATTTTTACAATTTTTTCAAATATATTGTGGAGTCATTTAGAAATAGTTAGTTTCATTTAAAACCATATGATGAGTAGATTCCACGAAGTGAGGGTTTATACAGTTAACTCAATTTAATTTCTGTTTTATTAGAAGAGTGGGGTTTTTTTTGTATACATAGACAACTATTAGGTACTTACTATTTATTTAAAACAAAATGTTTATATTCCAATTTATTTTTAGGTTAGTATTTTATTACGATATTGGCATATCATGTTTTATGTATTCGATTTTATAATTGAAACCACCATATTGTCGAAAACAAGCCTCGTATCACTGACCCCGTTCCCAAATTACAAGTAATAAACAAAAAAAAAACGTTTTTCATAGTTTTATTTGAAAAGCATCAAATGTTTTAGCTTACGAATCCCTTTTAGTACGTCACTGGGTTATTAAAATTAATACAATGTCTATTTTTTCAGTTATTTTGTGTATCTATCTGATTTAAAGGACAATCTGTATATATAACTATAATATTTAGCTGGATTTATAAGTTTTATCTAGAATAAACTAAATGTGCTTACGGAGTGAAAAGATTATTATCAAGTGACTGTGATACTGTGAACTCTA
Source organism: Galerucella nymphaeae (assembly GCA_963978555.1). Lineage (NCBI taxonomy): Eukaryota > Metazoa > Arthropoda > Insecta > Coleoptera > Chrysomelidae > Galerucella > Galerucella nymphaeae. The sequence continues at coordinate 16,923,917 of OZ021714.1, forward strand.
ATCGGATGTTATTTGCACCTAGCAGTTCATTTTTCGCTTAGTTGCAAAATATGAAACATTACATAAACTATATTAAATTTGCTAAGCAAGTAAATGACTTTTGCAGGTTAGAGTATGAAAATTTTTGCTATAATACCTACAAAAAGAGAAAGAGTAAGGGTTTTACTTCTTATACAGCATCCCTTTTTATATTTAGAGAAATTAACAAAAACTAGATAAGTAGTATGACAGTTGGCACTAAATGATTTCCTTCGAGGTATAAAGAATGCCGTCGTTTTATTTTGAAAGTTGCTAATCAAATTTGAGGTAGATTTATAATTATTATAATCACACCCACTTATCATTTTTGTGTTACTTAAAATATCGAAAATGAACTGCTTTTAAAACATTCATAAAAACATGATTAGATGATATTAAAACTGGTATAATCTGTATAACCTGAACAATAAAATGTCAAAAGGCGATAATTTATTGTGTTATTATAATCCAAGTATAATTTCTTCTAATTTCTATAGGAATAGAAAAAAAATCATAGCATTTTTTCTAATATAACTTGTCGGCGTAGTAAAAAACAGGTGTGAATATTGCTTAAAATACTAGACGAAAAAACTACCGTCATTTCACTACTGTTGACAATTCGATTGGCGAATATTTGGCAAAACAAATTACATGTCTAAAAATAAAAACTTACGTGTTTTGAGGACGAACAATATACAAAACACAAGTAGAATCGCGTTCATTTTTGTGGTATCAGTACAAAAAAAGCCACTCACAAACTTATTTTAAAAACCACTCACAAAAAACACGTAAGATAACTGCAAATTAAACAATCCGAATTTGTACATTATACACTTAAAAACGCCGATTTATAGGTTATGTTATATACTATCAATAGTTCAACGCGCAATACCGTCTCACGCAACAAACAGATGAAGACTGGCTAAGTCGATGTGTTTCGCAATTATACATACACTATACGGTGTGTGTGATCTAAGATGATGATATTTTGGTTGCATAGGCTATTAGGCGCGTTTAAAGGAAAAGTTAGGTGTGGTATTTTCAAAGCTTTTATAATGATTACATGCATGCGGGGCTTTTTTGTAAATTACGGTAGTTTTCTTGAATATGTATTATATTAAGTTTAGGCCAGATTATTAGACTACAAAAATATATTAGTCCAACGGAATTATTTGTTTCAAATATATCTAATTTATTTCGTACACTATTATAGGTTGATTAAAATGTCATTTATTCTATGTAAAATCAACTGGTGCTTTTTTATCGCCCATAAGATTTTAAAAGCACCAACAACGAGCCTAATAACTTAGCTATTTTGAGGTATATAATTATTCTAAGTATTTTAGAGGAATTTTAGCAGAGGAAGTAATGCATTAGGAATTGAAAACGGCACACAAATTATTAGGTTAAAACGTGCTCTATAATTTTAAAATTTAAATATAGAAGGATAAAGTATGTTCAGAGTGTTCAAGGTCAATCGTAAATCGCTTAGAATTAGTATTTGAATTGTACCTAACTTTATTATGTCAATATTGTCAATCAAATATTGACGTTTATTGGCGAATAAAATAAAAATAAAAAAGTAAAAGTAAAAGCACCTAAATATCAAAATGGACATTTTAACGAGCTATACTGACGAAGAACAGCAACTGGTGCTAACATCAGCCTTGAAGAGAAAAGAAGAAAAATTGCATATGTTCAAAGCGTTAGAAAAGCATTTCGATCTCCGATTCATATCCATACAATATTACTTCTTGAGATTATCAGCCGACCACAAGAGACAATTGATAATTAAATTTGTAAAACGTCTCAATTCCCCGGCCAGTTTATATCAAATATTCAGCGTTATGTCTCTGGGACATGCCAAAATGGAAGTGTATGCCATCGTAGATCCCGAAACTAATTTTGTTCACGATAAATTGGTTTTAGATCACAATAGGATGCTAGAAATGAAAACCTTAGAAGAAACTGTTGAAAATGACTTGGAATGGTTTGGAACCTTGGACGATTATCATCAAATTAACCTCACTTTGGGGCTAATCAGAATAGCTGGAGGAAATGTTAAGAGACATTTGTTCATTCCTTTATATAGAATCTACAGACTAGCTTTATGTATGTTATTTTTATATAACTCTATAGAATTTAAGCTAGCACTAAGATTCCGATACAATTTTTGGGCTATAAATCCTAAACGGTAAGTTGTACAAAAAAAGTTTTGGGTTAGAAGAGATGCGAAATTTTATTCTCTACAATAATGGTTCAGATGATTTTTGCTCTAAAGTGCAAAATTCCCGAGATATCGGTCAAAAACATTTTCTTAAGATGGCACCTGAAACCCCACTGTCTTCTGTCAGAACGGTAAGTTGTACAGAAAAAGTTTGGGGAAAGAAAAGATGCAAAATTTTATTCTCTACAATAATGGTTTGAATAATTTTTGCTCTAAAGTGCAAAATTATCGAGATATCGGTCAAAAACGTTTTCTCAAGATGGCACCTGAAGCCCACTGTTTTCTGTCAGAACGGTAAGTTTTATGAAAAAAGTTTAGAGAAAGAAGAGATGCGAAATTTTATTTTCTACAATAGTGGTCCCAATGATTTTTGCTCTAAAGTGCAAAATTCCCGAGATATCGGTCAAAAACGTTTTCTTAAGATGGCACCTGAAGCCCCACTGTCTTCTGTCAGAACGGTAGGTTTTACAAAAAAAGTTATGGGAGTGAAAAGATGCGAAATTTTATTCTCTACAATAATAGTCCCAATGATTTTTGCTCTAAAGTGCAAAATTCCCGAGAAATCGGTCAAACACGCTTTCTCAAGGTGGCACCTGAAGCCCTACTGTCTTCTGTCAGAACGGTAAGTTTTACAAAAAAAGTTAGGGGAGTGAAAAGATGCGAAATTTTATTCTCTACAATAATAGTCCCAATGATTTTTGCTCTAAAGTGCAAAATTCCCGAGATATCGGTCAAAAACGCTTTCTCAAGGTGGCACCTGAAGCCCTACTGTCTTCTGTCAGAACGGTAAGTTTTACAAAAAAAGTTAGGGGAGTGAAAAGATGCGAAATTTTATTCTCTACAATAATAGTCCCAATGATTTTTGCTCTAAAGTGCAAAATTCCCGAGATATCGGTCAAAAACGCTTTCTCAAGGTGGCACCTGAAGCCCACTGTTTTCTGTCAGAACGGTAAGTTTTATGAAAAAAGTTTAGGGAAAGAAGAGATGCGAAATTTTATTCTCTACAATAATAGTCCCAATGATTTCTGCTCTAAAGTGCAAAATTTCCGAGATATCGGTCAAAAACATTTTTCTCAAGATGGCACCTGAAACCCCACTGTCTTCTGTCAGAACGGTAGGTTTTACAAAAAAAGTTTAGGGAAAGAAGAGATGCGAAATTTTATTCTCTACAATAATGGTCCCAATTATTTTTGCTCTAAAGTGCAAAATTACCGAGATATCGGCTGTTTTTACTTGAAACTTGGAATTTTGTAGGTGAATTATATTCAAAACAATATGGCAGTTATTCTTCCGTTAAATCCATATTTTTCGTAAGCGAACCCCAGCAGGATGACCACGAAAATTATGATCCCAAACATCCTGCTTCCATAGAAGTGGAAAAGCAAAGAAAAATGTGGTTCGATATCATGATGAAATATAAAAATGAGGTTATGCAAGACTCGAACATAAATTTAGGCAAAGGAAAGAAAAATAAAGAGGATAAAGCGAAGAAAGAAGCAAAGAGTAGTAAGAAGGATAAAAAGAATAAAGGCAAAGGTTTAAAATAGGAATCAGGGTACTTCTCCTTTACTAAACGCTGTTTTTTTTGTAGGTAAAAGATTTGTAGATGATGTAGGAGATTACAAGCAAATAGATCTTATCCAACTCTTACCGATTTGGATTGTAAAGAAAATTTTCGGTTATTTTGATACGAAAAATTTAGCAAAATTGAAGCAAGTGAACAGCTACTGGTCCTTCGTTATAAACGAATTGAACAAAGAAAGAACCGCCCGACAAAAAATCAACGCGGCATTAGAAAAAATGAAAAACGCCATGGATCCGGAAGTGTTTAAAAAAGCCGATGAACCTCCAAAAGAAGAACAATTCAAAGCAGTCGGTAAAAAAGTTTTCTACGAAGTAGGAGCTGTGGATAAAAAAATAATTCCTAAAAAATTAAAAGGTTTAGTAGACACTGCCATAGATACAAACGCTAGGAAAACTCGTTTGGATGAATATAATATGATTACTGGGGAATGGGTGACTTTCCCGAGGTTCATTCAACAAGATTTGGAACTGTACAGATTCCGGCCTGGATTTCTACAGGACGTTGGAGTTAAATTCGATGTCATGGGCGATATTCAAAGACAAAAGTCTTATCTTACTTATTCTTTATCCAAATCTGTTAGTAGTTTGAAAATGTCTTTGAAATCTGAATTTCTTAACGAATGGTGATAAACTTTAACATCTTTTATTGTTTTTTTTATTGATTTTATATGCAATATACAACTAGGTGCTCCGAGAGGTGGATATTTGTCTATATTTGTTGAATTTAGAACACTCCACTGGAGTGCTATGCAGTTGGAAACTATGTAGATGAAGGTTTCTTCTTCCATGCCTATTTTGAGCTTTTTCAGGTGCCCATTCAGGCGGCAATGTCCCGTTAGGACTCCTGTTTTACTTTGACTTATACATTCATTTGATCTCAACAAGTTGTAGTCACCCAGAAGAATCTTTGATTGTCTAAGCCCTACTCGATCTTTCCAATATTACATTGGGGCTGATTCTGCAAAAGGGTTCAGGCCCTCAGAAATGTATTTCGGTCCCCCTCTTTGCTAGTTCATCTGCTAAGAACGGTATTGTATGAAATCCATCTTTTAAAATGGATAAAGTTATTGGATATAATTACTTCCTTAAGAATTTCAATGAAAATATACTGAAATTTTTAAAAATTTGTCTTTTTCCATAACCAGAATTAAACGACTAAGGACTATTAATTAAAAAGTTTCATCCCGCAACAAATCCCTAATGAATATTAGGAAGCCCAAAATTCTTTTTATGTCCGCGAATTATTTCGCTGTAGAACCTTAATAATCAGTAGGTTCTTGTAAAAATTTAATTAATAGGCTAATGACTTAAATTAAAGTTTTCTGCTGCTCATAATTTTAATAGTCTTTCAGGAAATTCGAATAAGTGTTAAATTTGAAATATTCTTTGGTTCATTATAACTGAAAGTTTGTATTGAATACAATAATTGGACCGAAAACTATAGTGAAATTGAAGTTATGACATTTTTTGTTCTTTTTTTAGTTCAATTTTCATGGCTTTATCGTTTTTACAAGACTTTTTATGTTAAAAATCGTTTTTTTTTAACTATTTGAAGGTGTATGAATTATTTCCAATGAATTTCTTGTCCCAAATAACAAATTTCCATTATTTTTCATTGCAAATTCACTTTCCTTGTTAAATCTCTTGAATACATTCCAAATTCCAACCCATTTTACCAAAATATTTACTAATGCAAAAATAAAGCGTACGCCTATGTTCTATTTTTGACAACCAACTTAAAACTAGATCATGACGCTCTTCTCTGCTCTGTCATGCATATTCGTAGGTATGATTGTCGCTCTTTGTTTTATAGGAACTATAAAAAGCTGGCAGTGTTTTTTTGCTCCTAATATTTTATTCGACTTTATGTTAAATTAGTCATTAATATAAAACGTTAGTATTAGTACATAACCGCGATTGTAGTGTCGATAAGTGTATAAACTTTTAACAGTGTTCAATACAGATGAAATAGTTTTGCCTGGATTAACAATTACCTAGGTGAATATTTTAATATTTATTGAATAATAATTATTATTAAACATAAATATTATGAGATATTAAGAATTTGTTTGTTGTTTATTGTAGATGACTTCATTGCTGTCCGTAATATATTGGTGAGTACTATTTGTATTAATTTTTTATACTTTTGAAATAAAATATTTAACAAAATTAAGAATTCTTTTTGACACTTCAGCTCAGATCATGTTTATTATTTATTGATAAAGTCTATTAACAATGTATTGTTATATACAAGGTGTATCATGTTTTCTCAATCTTTGAAAACTAAAAAATAGTGTTTCGCTATTTCTAATACTTGTATGTTTGGTTGCCTACCTACACCAAAATCATACAATGTAGCTTTAAATTTAGGTAATTTTGGTAATTTACGAATATTGAAAACATTTTCGTGCTTAAAACAATAACCTTTTACCCATAAATTGCCTTCTTCGTATTACAGAGTTCATTATATCCTAAAATTACCTACTCTAAATCAACGTGATTGATTTCTATTGATAACTGTCAGGAGCCATAACACACAATATATACATTTACGGAGTTTTCTGCTTATTTCACTCCCTAAATGGAAATTGCATGTGTCAGCAGGTGCTGTTAGAGGGCGCTTGCGAGGTCAATCGTGCTTTTAAGTTGCGATATTAATCTGTCCGACTTGTAATTTTCGATTTAATGTTGCATATAAAATCAGCGGCGTAGGTGAAGATATATTTAAACAAAAATATGATTTTTTAATTTAAAAAACAAACGTTTTTTCGAATTTAAAAGTAGGAAGATGTTTATATTTCGCTAAATATTATTATTTTTATATTTAATATCTATTTTTATTTCGGATAAAAAGAAATTTCGCTTTGTTTTAATAAATCTTCAGACTCCGCCTTTGAGAGAGGGACTAGATTTGTGGGAAGCGGTGGTAGAGCAGGCAACGTTTCGGATAAGAAAAAGAAATGATGATGTATGCGTTTCGTGCCGACTTCAAATTAGAAAGTGTCTATATGAATAAAAGTTATGTGATAAATGGAATCGTTTTTCTTTAATGGTCGGTTAAAAATAATTTTAAATATTTTTCACCGCGACTAAATAATAACGCACAAATTAATTTTACATATTTAGCTACATTATAATGATATATATATTCTTCACACTAGTGAATAATGAAAAAGAATTCACTCTCCTTTAGCCAATCACATTCTATTATTATCAGAATTCACGCTTAAATGAATTAAAATGAATTAATCAAATTGTCTTTTTCAAAACGTCAAATACCAAATAATGCAAATTGATTCTGACAGCGCGTCGTTTGAAACGTCAAAATAATGATAGAATCATAATTTTACGCATTATTTAGAGAAAAAAATGGACAACAGTAGTTATAATTAGTTATAACTCCCAATTTTCATTCATAAATGTAAGGGTTTCGATTAAAACTGTATGTTACGTCTCCCTTTTTAAAAATAAATTATATGCTCTGTAGCCTAGTGGTAGAAATAGTTGACTCTGGCGCGGACGATTGGGTCTCGATCCTCACTGGAAGCTTTCTTTTTTTAGTCGTGGAGAAATTATAGTCTTTTACTTGTGTAGAACAGTAGAATGGCTAATATTCACTTAGATCTGCGAGATATGCGTGAATAATAGCCATCATTCTGCACTAGTTGAAGCATATACTATACTTTATTACTTTTAATAGCAAATTATGATACCAACGGACTTTATCTCAGTTCTAGAGTCATAATACTTGAATAAACCAATAAAAACGTTCTCTTTAAGATGAATAATAAAAATATATGAAAAGAAATTGATAGGTTGTTAAGCTTGGTGGAAAAATAATATTCTATACAAAGATAATATTGGAAAATTGTATGAAACCGATTCAGTGGGGTTATTTTAAAATACCTGTCGTCTATCTCGTTGTTTTGATTTGGATGAATGGTTTTCTAAGATAACTCAACATGGAAGATAATAATGTTTTCATATGAAAATAAATGGAAAACAGTCTGGGTAAGATTGAAGATGGATGTGGATTGTGGATTTTTTTTTTCGAGTTTAGGAGTATTACATGAATAAAAATGTTTTTTAAACTGATTTAAACGAAATTTTGGAGGTATTTTTTGAAAATGTTATAAATTTTCACTAGTTACATTTAGAAAATTATACAAAAATTGTTCATTTTAACTGCGCTACCTGATAATTGCTATTTTTTGATAATTTTGAGGGGGGTACACAATTTTTTTGATATCTAGACACAATTTTCTTTCAAAAAAACCTTCTTAGTTATTTTTAACCGAAAATAAAACGAAATATTTGTAACAAAAATAGATAATTACCATAAAAAAGGCTTTAATTTGAATTTAAAAACTCATAAAGTTGACAAACCCGAAAAAAATATCAAACCGCAACCGAAAATATCTTGAAAACTCATCAAGAACCAACATATGTTTGTTTTAATCCATAAACCGATTCATTTGTCGTTAAAAATACCGTTGAAAAGAATAAGTGCAAGTAATGCGTCCAACATAAACAAAAATGAGAGTCATCTTGACTTGTTTTGCCATTTTCTGTTGGAATTTGTGGTACCATTAAATATGCTATTTTTATCTTGTAGCAATAATAATGAGGATTTCAGTATAACACTGAACATAAATATGTTGATACGAACTTCGTAAAATAAAAAACAATTATTTAAATATGGTTTTAAATGAAACTAACTGTTTCAAAATGACTCCACAATATATTTGAAAAAATGTGTAAATTGCAAGTAAATTATTGACAATTGTTTCGATAAATATATCATCATTAGAATGAAAGAAAGAAAAAAAAAAAAAAAAAAAAATAACTTCTGTCATAATGATGATATATTTATCGAAACAATTGTCAATAATTTACTTGCAATTTACACATTTTTTCAAATATATTGTGGTCATTTTGAAACAGTTAGTTTCATTTAAAACCATATGATGAGTAGATTCCACGAAGTGAGGGTTTATACAGTTAACTCAATTATTTAAATAAATTTTTTGATATAAATTAGCTAGAGATTAAAAAAATTGATCTTGTTCAAGTTTTTATTTCCAGTTCGACCACAAATTTTTATCAAATTCATCAAATTTTCCCCCAAAAAAAAATACCTGAAGTAATAAATATACCAACCTGGAGTTCAACTATATATCCTGGAGATACCACATCGTATATACCATTCCAAAAACAGTAACAGACTAAATGGTCGTTAGTCTTAACATAAGACTAACTAAACTGAGAAAATGCAAATAAAGCTATCAAGGCTGAATAATGGTCTTTAGTTTCTATGGACTTTTGTTGTACCAAAAGTGTTAAATTGGTGTTAAACTCAATTTAAAATGGTGGTTGAAAATGATCCTTTTTAACAGTGTTGAATGCTTTGTAATAGAATCAATTTTTCATGTCATTTTCTATAAGTTTGTCCAAAAACACAGAAATGCCCATAAAAAAATTCGATAAAATGTTGATTTCAGTCATTTACAAATAATAGACATAAAAGTGGAAATAGTAAGTACTTTCCTCGGTACTTTCTTTTCCCGAAGTTACAATTTAGAAGGAATAAACCTAACTTTGATGTACTCCCATCTTTCCGTTCCAAATTGGAAAATACGGAAAATATAAGATATTTTATAATTTCCAATTTTCTTTTCCACACCACATTATTTGATGTATTCGTTTCATTGATATTACTGTACCTACTTTAGTTTAATGATGTTAGTATGACAACTGCCTAGTACTCCTTCGATTGTTGGATTTTCATAAGCCTGATGATGGTAGATTGAACCAAAACTAGTAGCTGATTGCAAATTGAATCTTTTAGAAGCCCTTGAGATAAATAAAAACAAATATTCAGATAATCTTCTTATCGACCAAATAAATATCCACAATTCTCCCTTATCAAACCTTTTTACCTAGAAAGGTTCCTGTAGGATTGTTGTGAATGAATTTCCAGGTAAACTTGTTAAATACTTTAGTTAATCCCATATTTAGATACATTTTTTCCCTTTTTTTATTTTATTTCCATGTAAATAGATAATAATTTTATTGTTAATATCCGTATAATTAAGTATTAAGGCACTGTTAAATTGAAAATTTCTCATTATACCTCCATTCGTTTGATAAAGGTCCAAATCAAATCGGATTTACGAAAAATACTGTTTTTTTTATTGCAAAACAATTGAACGTACTGTATTTTCCAATAAAAGCTGTTAATTAGTTTGCTGGTGAAAGTGGTGAATCCTGTTTAGCCTTAGTCGATCCTTTACACGTTTTGTTAATCTATATAGAGACCGCAAATTCTCACAAGTAGCCAAATCCTTGATTCGTTAATCCCAAATTCCCCTTTCGGTGATTCGTTCAGCAGTCTTTCTGACAGAGCCATGGTGAAGAATTGATAGGTTTTCAATAGACGGCCAATTTGTGTTACGTTTCGAAAAAAATTGGGGTGAATAAAGAAGAAAATTTGTTTTGGGAGTGGAAATTAAGATATAAATATGATTTTTTTGGTGTTGTTCATGTCCCAGTTTATTTAAAGTCAGTGTGAATCCCAAAAAAATAAAAAAAGTTTCCGATAAATTCAAGATTTCCAGAGAGAAATTCAAAAAAAAAATCCTCCACTTCGTCTTCATGACTACCATACGGCACTTGCAGTGAAATTTATCAAAGCTATATTCTAAAATTTGCAGCACACTCCAGCTCCAAATTGAACAGCCGCTCATCAACATCTGTCTTAGTTTCTGCGGTTTCAGATTTTAGCAGATGTTCCCCTAATTCCGATAACTTCTTCGAGGAGAAAGAGCGTACTTACAAAAAAAATATTATACTCGCCTTTTTCATTAATGCCCCGCATTTTGCAAATGGAATCTCATAAATATTATTACACGTTGGAGAGAATACATTTTATGCCTAACTATTTTTTTTAATTGAATCTTTCAATATGGTAATAAACTTCTGAAATCCCACTTCTGAATTGATTATTTTGTTCCGAAATCAAATATCTAATTGTCAATAACATTTTTGGCAACTTCTTAAGAGATTTTCTTTTTATTTTTAATCTTTTACTTCGTTTTAAAATAAATAAATCAGCTGAAGTTGGTAGTATGTCGTGTTTACATAAAAAGGGAGGTAACCAATTAATCTAAGCTCTTAATACAATCGTAGTAACTTACAACTCCATAAATAAAGTGAAAACTTGTTTTATTTCACTTGCGTAAATCTAGGGAAAGTTATATACAGGTAGTATCAAAAAGGCAGGTCATAAATCATAACTTTATTCGCCAACTTGGGTTGGATCGAGTTATTTTTAGCCCCAGAATATATGGTATGATTTATCACGTACCTTTTTGTTACATCCTGTATAAAAAACCATAGCCTTGAAATTCAAATAAGAGAAATCTTCATTCTCTCTAAGCGTTGTAATTTTTTTTTTTTGAATCCCTTCAATGTTTAGATTGTACTGATTGTATTGTCTTCAATTAGTTCAGGTGGAATAATTAGCAAAGAGTTTGTATATAAATGCAAATTTTATTCGACATACATCTTGAGGCATCTCGCGTTGACTACGACAAGCTGTTGCTGTTTCTGTCTGAAATAATATCACATTCTCCAGTATTGAAATTACGTCTGTCGTCTTTATTAATATCAGTTGGGATTTTTTTATTATAAAAATAGCAACGAGAAAAATATCAACTCCACGGTTAGTAGATAATGTGGGTCGCGAAAGAAAAACGTCTAGCAAGGGAAAAAACATTTTTTTTACCGAAAAAACGCCTTTTGTTACAGAAAACCCGATTCGCTTGATGTAGCATATTAGTTACAGAAAAATAGACACTCCAGTGAACAAAACTTGAGGTTTTTTTTTTAAATTATTAAGAGATATATTAGGATTTATTCCCAAATGGAATCATCTAAAAATTACAGTAGGTTTGGAAACATAAAAATGTGTGAAGAAACGTGAAAAATATGTATAGAAACATCAAAAATGTGTGCAGAAACATAAAAATGTGTGTAGAAACAATAAAAAAATGTGTGCGGAAACATAAAAATGTGTGTAGAAACATAAAAATGTGTGAAGAATTGTAAAAAATATGTATAGAAACATGAAAAGTGTGTGCAGAAACATAAAAATGTTTGTAGAAACATAAAAATGTGTGTAGAAACATAAAAATGTGTGTAGAAACATAAAAGTGTGTAAAGAAACATAAAAAATAAGCAATTTAAATTTGTAGGACTTGTACTTTTGCCGGAAATCGAGATAAACCATTTTTCACCCTTAAAAACTTACCCCTTTTCCATTTCTCGAAGTAGGATCGCCCGTAAATTATTTTTATTCTTGATTTTATTATATTCCCTCCTTTTCTATTATTTTTTTTTCACTTTTTACCATTTTTGGATGTTTTCCTATTAAATCACATTTTGCAGCCTAATCAGTATGATTTATATGATTTCATGATTCATCCAAATTTCCAGTGTTGGAAATTGCATATATGTAGAGCTCCTACGGCAAAATATCTCCAACTTCAAACCGGTATTACACAAAATAGTTTCACTGAGTGGTTTATCATTTTAATTTATTCAAATTTATAAATGAATAAAGTTGAAATGGGATTTTGCGGTATCGTCATGACGTATAAAAATTCCATTTCAATTTAAATCCGAGCTTTGGCTTTAATTATTATGAATATCCAGTAGGAAAGTATTTAGATATATATGTTGTACTTGATGGAATGGAACTTTATACAACTGAAAACCAATTTGCATGACGAATTTACTTTGTATTTTATGTTCAAAATTTATTTTTTACTATAAAAAGTCCATTTTTCTCACAAAAACATCAAAAGTTAAAATTTTGGCGAACGCGCGTAGCATTCGCCAAAATTTAAATTTTATATTTGTTCCTAGACATGTAAATAACGCCGGAATTTCAGTCCTTTGGGATAATTTCGTAGGTTTTGGTTCATCTTGAGATACCCAAACAGCCGACTGATATTTTAGGATTCATAAGATAATAAAATTTAAGAATATCAAAAAAATCCTCTACTGCATATAAATAACGCATTAGATCAGTCATCTTCGCGTGATTTATTGTTAAAATCCGTATGCAATACGAGGACACAGTGTATTTTCTTCTTTTCCAGAACATCCCATTTATTATTTAAATTCGTTTCGGAGCCAACGGGATGAATAGATTTTAATTCAAATGTGGGATTTACCTGGAAAATCGAGATTTATATTTTCGACTGTAATCCTTTCTTTGCCCAGTCATGTTATTTGGTTAGGTGAACAATTTATTTTATAGTGAGTGTGTGTGTTTTCCAGAGATTTATGTTTGAAAAAAATTTACTTTTCAAAAAACTATTCAAAGCTTGAAATTTAACAGCGACAGGTTAACGATGTGTGAAAGATTGTCAGTCTAAGGTCAGTGTGGCCAACAAAAAGTGTTTTTTTTTGACAAGAATGACAGTTAAGGTCTACCATTCAAAAAATAAGACTTTTGCAGGAGAAGAAAACTTTTTATGTGCATTTTCGTAATCTACAGGGTCTAAAAATGTGTGTAGAAACATAAAAATGAGTGTAGAAACATAAAAATGTGTATGGAAATATAAAAATTTGTGTAGAAACATAAAAATGTGTGTAAAAACATGAAAATGTGTGTAGAAAACATAAAAATGTGTATGGAAATATAAAAATGTGTGTAAAAACATAAAAATGTGTGTAGAAAATAAAAATGTGTGTAGAAACATGAAAATATGTATAGAAACATAAAAATGTGCGTGGAAACATAAAAAATGTGCGCGGAAACATGAAAATATGTGTGGTAACATAAAAATGTGTATAGAAACATAAAAAACGTATGTAGAAACATAAAAATGAGTATAGAAACATAAAAAATGTGTGTAGAAACAATGTTTACGGTTTATTATAATATCTCAACTCAAATCAATTTATCTGAAAAGAAACCGACATCAGCGGTAAACCTCCTTGTTTTCTTGTCCTCATACATTACCGCAAAATGCTGGTCATGTGCTGAATATCATGATCAATCAATGCGGTCCGAAGATCCGGGGTAACGGGAATTTTAGACCCGAATTACAATTAATTGAGTTGTTGGACCGTGAAAGATCGTCGGGCAAATTGACCAGCCGCCGCCTGACATCCATGAAAGGCTTAAAACCTTCTATAAAATGTTCTGGTGATTGATTGCTCGCTATATTCATTACTTTTCTTTGCTCTTCAACAAGTTGCGTAAATAGGAGGCTGAATTAGTTTGAAAAAAACACTTTAATGATTATTTATTTTGAATGTTATAAGAGGATTGTTATTGGGGAGGTTTAGACAATAAATCAATCACTGTTAATAATTTTAATATCTATGTTATTCAGCAATCGCGGTGGGAAATTTATTAGGAAAATGATGTGTGTATAATTTTCTAGTTTGCATACAACATGGTAAATGTACGCTTGATATTTGCCAAAACAATAATTTCGCCCGAGGAAATAACAAAACAAAGCTATATAGCTGTTCGTAGATAATACACATGCCCATTTACTCTATTCAACTGTAGGAAAACTCCCCCAACAAATACGGGCTGAAAACAAGGACTGCGGTACCGACATTTGGAAAACTATAACTTAACTCGTTTCAACTTCAAAGAATCGCTCCGTCGTCTGCTGTTCTGTTTGATGTTTAATGTCCGTTTAAATATATTTAGAAATATACAGGATGTCTTAACCAACTTTTTTCTTGTAATTTTTCGATGAAGCTACAAAATTAAGTACAATATAGGAAATTAGAGTCTTTTTCATGAAGGTATAGAGTAATTAAATGAGGAATTCCTTGCAGTTCAGCTCAATTTCGGTGTCTGTTTCTGAAAAGTATTATTACGCAGCAACAAATTCAGTCGTTCTGTTCATGGAAATAACCAAAATGAGGTAGACATTTCATTCGACCGCATTACCAGTGCTGAGGCGAGTGGAATTCAGTAGGTAATAAACTGACTTCTAACTCTCTATTATGTCCAACGAACGTTCCATACCCGAAGGGCCGTATAATACATCTTTATTATACGTGGACAGGGTATGTACGCCATGAACATCCAAGGGTTTGGAACGACAGTTGATTTGCTGTTAAACTTTTTTAGTTTAAACTAAACTTCTTTTCAAACTCTCCCATATTCACGACGTTTATCAAAGAAAACTTAATCTCATATGATCTAAAGGGTAAGTAGCTTTTAAGTCTTTAGAGGATAAATTCACAAAGAGGATGATACTTTAAATATTGACAAAACGACGTTAAAAAGAATCCTGTTGACTGCGCCATACCTAAATTTTTATCTACTAGCATCTTTTCGGTATTAATCCGCCTAAACACGTATTAATTATGGTCGTTTCTATGAATTAGGCATTTGAAAATGCCGCCCACGTCTTCCATTAAACACAAGCAGTTGCATTGCCAATACCGACGTAGTCTCTATTATATTCTGATGCCATAAAGTGGGTATACATGAATAGGAAGCATTACAAGGTGACTATATTTTATAATAATTTTGTTACGTTCATATGTAACTGTCGTAAATTTTTTGATTCTTCACTATAAGAACATCATAAGGTGTTGGAATTATTCCCAGATCCTAAATGTGACAAATAAAGGACTTATAGGATCTATAACGCACTAGTACTTCTACTTAGCTCCTGAGGAAAGTCTGAAAGACACACTATATTCTTTTTTCTTCAATATTTTGAGCTTCTTCAGGTGTCCATTCAAGTCATTTATTGTCTATGTCTAGTTCTTCTGGTTCTACTAAAAAGATTCATTCCTTCTATTCCAGTGTATCCTGGAATCCACATACTGATCTTGTCTAGTTTGCCTGGGCATTCCCATACTATTTTGTATTTTTTACATTATTTTATCTTGTGGCAAGTCCCAGGTTTTCTTTTCACTTTGTCTGTATCTTTTTCACTTCCATAGCCGCCGTTGGACATGGCATTGCTCCTCTAATGCATATTATACAGGCTCTTCTTTGAATTTTGAAGAGGTCTCCTCTCGTCTTCAATTGGCTGCACACAATGGCTCACTATGGCTGACTATAGTAAAGTATACATGTTTTAGGATTCTTTTTAAAGCTCCATCTTCAAAACAATCCATAATATCTTCAGTTTATTGTATTTGAAAAGACTTTTCTATAAGCGTAGACCATCCTGTTGGAAGATTTATCTTAGAATTGCATATAATATTGTAAATTACAGCTGCGCAGATGTTTTGGAACATATTGGGTAGGGCTCATTGTTAACTGGTCACTAGTTAAGATGATTAATTTAATGGATAGAATAGAGATGTCTAATAAGTTAAGTGGTCGTTAGTATTTCAGTAAGACAGAAATTATTGCGAGCTGAAATACAGGGGTATGTTTATTTTAATAAAAAACGCCGTGTTCGAATGGCCCTAGTTCGATCCTGCATATTCTCCAGAGAAATCTGTACCAATTTATTAGAGCGAATATATCTAGTCAATAATGTTGAGCAGAAGTGAGATTTGCAGAGAGAGTAAGTAATAAAAGAGAAATAAAATGGCATTTGGTATCTTTTTCATTTCCTTTCAAATAGCTTTTTCAATGAAGACTATTTTTAAATTACGAAAAATGCATATAGAGGTTCAGGATTTTTCCAACCCTTTATATTTTCCTTTTAAACAATTTAAATCCAGCACAATGAAATCAAGAATATATTAAACGATGTGTATGTAAAATAAAAATATTATTTTCTATACAATCTTTTATACGAATAAGCTACTTTTACCAGCATTTAATATCTTTGACTTTGAAGCGTTTCAGGCTTAACATAACGCCAAAATCACGGTGAAAATAAATCGAGTTCCTTATAGTATGGGCGCTTATTTTTATAAAAAAATAAATATTGATATACAAATATTTTCTC
Source organism: Galerucella nymphaeae (assembly GCA_963978555.1). Classification (NCBI taxonomy): domain Eukaryota; kingdom Metazoa; phylum Arthropoda; class Insecta; order Coleoptera; family Chrysomelidae; genus Galerucella; species Galerucella nymphaeae. The sequence goes on from OZ021714.1 coordinate 16,940,705, forward strand.
GTCTTAATATCCACCATAAATGATTCTATGCGATCACATCAGTCAATAACTTGGCTAAATAAGGGATAGGCGGAAAATACACTCAATTAAGCCTTATCTGAAAAGGGATAATTAGAAGTGACATTTCAGAACCTCCAGTTTAAAAAATTAAGCCACACCTCAATTTTCCTATTCTAAAACTCGACCCATCAACAATATTAATGATTTAGCTAATAACTCTACACATAGTTGTTCTTGTTAAAATATCACTCAGTAACGTGTTTTTTCTTTTTTTTCGAAAAAATAATATGCTAAGTCAAAAAATCATAGATCCCAATGTAATGGTACTTCTTTGTCCCGGAAAATGTCCTGAACTATATTAGATTATATAAAAATAAGTATTTATGTGACAAGCTACCTAATCGTCCGTACTATAGGGACAGGGAATGATACTATGGATCGATAAAGGTAACAATTTCCTCCTGTCAAAATAATGGATGTTGTTATTAAGTTTAAACGAAACAAGAGGCACGTTTTTGATGACTTCGGGCTTCATTTGCTGTGAAAAACAAATAAAAAATCTCTTCAAATCCAAATGGTAAAATCGCATTAGCAGGAAAGAAAATGACTCCGTTTAAAGGTTTTTATTTGGGAAAATTATGTCACGAATTTGATGAATACAATACCCAATCGTCATTTATATGACAGTATTTTTAATTTGAAATAACCAGAAGTAAACAAAAATGTATTAATTTTTTGATACAATCTTCTTCTACCATCTGTTTTCATTCGTCAAAAAAAAGCTACTCTACACACTTGTTACATAAATAACTATTGCTACACTATATCAAAATCTGTATTAGGAATATAAGAAATAAGTTCGCGTTTCGAATATGAATACTTATGACCCATCAAAATTGCACGAGATCTTATAAAATTCACCAAAGAACGGGAAATATGCGATACTGAGATGAAAAATAAATTGTAGCCATGTGTGCATCAATAAAATCATTGGGTTTAAGCGCGTTTATAGAAATTCTCTACATATAGACCAGGCAATATAGATCGAATATTAAGAATTTAGCATGAATAAATTAGAGTGCCAGAGCTAGTGTATTTGCTCTGTGCAAAATTTGGAGTTAATATGTTCGTTTGAAGTGGAGTCAAACATACACAAGTAAAGTGAAGTTGGGTTTCAAATAATTTTATTTCTTTGAAGATTTAGAAGGAGAAAACCCAGATAATTTTTTCAGTTGAGTTGTCTTTTGAGAATACTCTCCTAAAACTTCAGTGGAATTCAAATTTTTTGGTTGTTATGTTGAAAATGCGTCTTTTCCTGTATAAAATGTTTTATATATCCCTCATATACCTGGAAATACGAATTTGAATTAAAAAATAAAGAATATTCTGCCTCATACTAACTGAAAATAATTGCTTTGGCAGAGAAGAATGTTTTTATGGCTCTTATAAGCAAACGAATATTTTTTTTTACATTTTCGTCCACATTATTAAATTTCCACTACTTTCTTACAATCTATTAACCCCTTTTTCCCTGGGAAACTTTTTTCCCCAACAAATAACATCCTCCGTGGAAAAATCATAAAATACCCCGGTAAAATTTTTATTTTGATATATCGCACAGTCTTGGAGATTACGTAAACCTCTCCATAAACGCCAACATCTAACGAATTACATCATAAAACAAACTCCCTAAACAATACGCCTATCAGCATTTGCTGATATTCGTTTTCTTTCAATTCAGACCAGTCAACGAGAAATACATTTTTTCCGATATATATTCACACACCCTATACAAATGTAAAGCGTCAATTTTCCCCACAAGCTCTTGGAGGACAAATTAGGTCAAGAGAGATGCTGAATTTAGGGTAGAAAGGATTAACAGGATTCATAACAATACACCAGAGGTTCACAAACTTTTTAGGGGGGCTCCTGGACCTGGACCTAGACCTGGACCTAGACCTGGACTTGGACCTGAACCTGGACCTGGACCTGGACCTGGACCTGGACCTGGACCTGGACCTGGACCTGGACCTTGACTTGGACCTAAACCTGGACCATTGACCTGGACCATTGACCTGGACCTGGACCATTGATCTGGATCTGGACCACTATATTTGAACAAACACAATTCACTATACAACTCACCTGGACCTGGACCTTGACCTGGATCTGGACCTGGACCTGGACCTGAACCTGAACCTGGACCTGGACCTGGACCTGGACCTGGACCTGGACCTGGACCTGGACCTGGACCTGGACCTGGACCTGGACCTGGACCTGGACCTGGACCTGGACCTGGACCTGGACCTGGACCTGGACCTGGACCTGGACCTGGACCTGGACCTGGACCTGGACCTGGACCTGGACCTAAACCTGGACCATTGACCTGGACCATTGACCTGGACCTGGACCATTGATCTGGACCTGGACCACTATATTTGAACAAACACAATTCACTATACAACGCACCTGGACCTGGACCTTGACCTGGATCTGGACCTGGACCTGGACCTGGATCTCCAATTTATTTTGCTTCAACCGAAATTTCAGTGTATTTTTTCGAAATCTATTAAATCCTTTAAATAGACTAGCGCTAGCGGAATACCTGGAGACTGGAATTTGATATAGTTGAAAGCGTCTGTCGTATTTGCTAGAACTTAACTAAGATTCACGAATAAGTGACATGTCCATATATTATTTAAGTGCAAAATTGCAGAAACAACTCTCGGAATTTACTACTTAGTTAACTCGGCATAGTCGACGAACGTCGCAAGTTTATTAGACGTGAAATCAATTTTAAATTGAAGGTTTTAATTTAAACTATATAATTGAAGGTATTTTTTATATCTAATACGTATTTAATGAAAAACTACACTTTATTTCTGTCTTTTGAGAAAATATTCGAGGAAACGTACAACCAGTGTATAGTACTCAATACCGTGCAATTTATTACACTGAAAACTTGTTGAAATTCATCATACACGATCTCTTTCAACATTTTATTTTGAAGACCGAAAGTCGCGAAGTTCCTATACATGTATTAAAGTGGGTAAACCGAAGTTTCTTGAGAAATTCAAAACTTTACCGTAACACTGCCGTTTTCTTTGCAATATTTTAGCCTGTATGTCGCTCTTTCACACAATATAACATTTTAGCTGAAGGTCGACTTACATGAAAACTTTCTATAGCTTCGAAAGTTGTATCAATAGCTTCAGACTAGATTTGAAAACGGATTGAAACACTTTTTAAAGTATAGAGATGGATTTTCTAATAATTCCAAGTTAAAATATGCAGATTTTCTCTATGATATAGCGGCATAAAATTATGTAAAATAATTTAATAATATTTTAATAAATATGTCAAGCAATATCTACTTGTACACCCGGTACAACATAAATATAAATACACGTCACAGCCGCAGCATGTCGTCATAGCAAGACGATGTTGCCAAGTCGTTTAAATAGTTTGAGAATGTAATAAATTTATTGAAATTCCAAGAATTATTATATTAAAGTGTTTTTTCTAATATTATCATATTATCCTATATCATGTAATCTTTCAAATATTTGTCTTTGGATCAAACGAAGAGGCATCTAACCCCACCAAGAAACATTTATTTCTTTTTCAATTTTCTCTATGCAAACACATCATGTCAATATTGTCGGGAAGCGAAGAGATAAGCTGTTTACAAATGTTATTGGATAACCTCCGCCCTCTAGATCAACTGTTGGATTACATCATCAACTTCAACAGACAGTTGACGAGCGACGTCAGCAAAAACGGAATCTTGCGACGGCGGCGGATCTAGTTTGCTTCGTTTCTTGAATGGCGATTGAAGAGATGATAGTAGCTGTTTTTTTTTAGTTTGATGTACGGTAGGTTAATTAGTATCAAGTAAATTAAAATTTAAATGGCTTAAATAAACCAGGGCACACTATTTTCCAATGCAAATGTATGCAAATTAATGTTTATAGAGTCAACCCAGGCGTCAAATATGAAATTTTTTATGGTATACGGAAAATCGCCACTAGTAGTAGGAATCGGTTAGGATTCTGTAGTTTTCTATTGTTTTGGTTTAAAAAATAAATGTTTCATCGAATTTATTTGCTAGCAGAAGCCAGCAGTGTTTCAAACATGTGTTCTAGCTTTTGCAAATGGTATAGATTTGCCTAAAGAAGCCGTCAGAGCTTCAAAAAATGTGTTCTAGCCTATACAATTGGTCTAGATAAACCACTAGAGCTTCAAAATTGTGCTCTAGCTTTTGCAAATTGTATAGATTTGCCTGAAGAAGCCAGCAGTGCTTCAAAAATGTGTTCTAGCTTTTGCAAATTGTATAGATTTGTCTGAAAAAGCCAGCAGTGCTTCAAAAATGTGTTCTAGCTTTTGCAAATTGTATAGATTTGCCTAAAGAAGCCACCAGAGCTTCAAAAAATGTGTTCTAGCCTATACAATTGGACTAGATAAATCACTAGAGCTTCAAAAAATGTGTTCTAGCTTATACTATTGGTCTAGATAAACCACTAGAGCTTCAAAAATTTTGCTCTAGCTTATACAATTGGTCTAGATAAACCACTAGAGCTTCAAAAATGTGTTCTAGCTTATACAATTGGTCTAGATAAACCACTAGAGCTTCAAAAATGTGTTCTAGCTTATACAATTAATCTAGATAATCCAGTAGAGCTTCAAAAATGTGTTCTAGCTTTTGCAAATTGTATAAATTTGCCTGAAGAAGCCAGTGGAGCTTCAAAAATGTATTCTAGCTTATACAATTGGTCTAGATAAACTAGAGCTTCAAAATTGTGCTCTAGCTTTTGCAAATGGTATAGATTTGCCTAAAGAAGCCATCAGAGCTTCAAAAAATGTGTTCTAGCCTATACAATTGGTCTAGATAAACCACTAGAGCTTCAAAATTGTGCTCTAGCTTTTGCAAATTGTATAGATTTGCCTGAAGAAGCCAGCAGTGCTTCAAAAATGTGTTCTAGCTTTTGCAAATTGTATAGATTTGTCTGAAAAAGCCAGCAGTGCTTCAAAAATGTGTTCTAGCTTTTGCAAATTGTATAGATTTGCCTAAAGAAGCCACCAGAGCTTCAAAAAATGTGTTCTAGCCTATACAATTGGTCTAGATAAATCACTAGAGCTTCAAAAATGTGTTCTAGCTTATACTATTGGTCTAGATAAACCACTAGAGCTTCGAAAATTTTGCTCTAGCTTATACAATTGGTCTAGATAAACCACTAGAGCTTCAAAAATGTGTTCTAGCTTATACAATTGATCTAGATAAACCAGTAGAGCTTAAAAAATGTGTTCTAGCTTATACAATTGATCTAGATAAACCAGTAGAGCTTCAAAAATGTGTTCTATCTTTTGCAAATTGTATAGATTTGTCTGAAAAAGCCAGTAGAGCTTCAAAAATGTGTTCTAGCTTTTGCAAATTGTATAGATTTGTCTGAAAAAGCCAGCAGATCTTCAAAAATGTGTTCTAGCTTATACAATTGATCTAGATAAACCAGTAGAGCTTTAAAAATCTATTCTAGCTTTTGCAAATTGTATAAATTTGCCTGAAGAAGCCAGCGGAGCTTCAAAGTTGTGTTCTAGCTTTTACAAATAATAAGAAATTGCCTGAAAAAGCCAGCGGAGCTTCAAAAATGTATTCTAGCTTCTGCAAATTGAATAGATCTGCATTCAAAAGTCACTTGAGCTTCAAAAATCTGTTCCGACATTATATTTTCAAAATTTTTTGATCTAACTTTTCCAATTTGTTAAGATTTGCTAGCAGATGAATTGTATTTTTTGAAGTAGCCTCAATGATGAGGAAATGAATCGAAAAACTAGCATTACATTTTTTTCCTATTAAGGCTACGACCTATCAACGTCTCTCCTCGTAAAGGTAGAAGCAGAGTGATTCTTTCGTAATAATGAAATAAATCAATGAATAGTCTACTTGATAACGTTATTCATAGCATGGAGGATGATTTATACTGCATAGCTGTTGTTTTCGGTTCTAAGCGAATTTTGTAAGGCATCGGCATCGGGCGGAGAAGAGTAGAGTTTGACGCAGCGCTGAATGTGACGTTCTAAGGGGCGAAAAACATACTTCAAATTCAATAAGCTGAAGGAAAAGCGGAAATGTTTCCTTTGTGTACTTCGCTACGGCAGATATACACTGGAGAATGTGTCCATAAATTTTTTAAAATATTAAAATTTATTATAAAAGTGTGAAAAATTATTTAAAAAATTTTAAGCTCATATAAAGACGTTATTTTTTTTAAGTAGATATACTATGCCGGCTCTAGCCCAGTAGCCTAAGAACGCTTGCAACTGTTTTTTGAGTCGATTTCTGAGATATTTTGAGACATTCTAAGACGTATTTTTTAGTGACATTCAAGATTTCAGTGCTATGAATAAGTATTGAAAAGTTCAAGTAGATATACTATACCGGTTCTAGCCCAGTAGCTTAAAAGCGCTTGCAGCTTTTTTTTGAGTCGATTTCTGAGATATTTTGAGACATTCTGAGGCACCTTAAAGATGTATTTTGTAGTGACATTTGACATTTCAGTTCTATGAATAAGTATTGAGAAGTTTAATAATCTTTATATCTCAGGAAGTATAAATTTTGATTTTTTCGTAACGTTAACATTATTCTAACAAACGTGTTTTCTTCTTCTTTTCCTACATGAAAAATTGATTCGAACGGGCGACTTGAAATTTATAATGCAAGGAGAGTGCTCAGTTTCCAAAATTATGAGGAGATCGTGACATTTACTACATTTTTTTTGTCGAAATGTGAAGGTCCCTTTACGGTAATTCTCAACCTGAGTGAATTTTAACAATTTATTCTAGTTGCTCGCAATGGTAGTCATTAGTATGGAGGCTTTAAGTAAAATCTAACAGTCTTGCTCTCTTCTTTCCGTGACTACAGATCTTTTGATAAGGGTTACTCTACAATGTTTCCTCTTCTTCAGCCACACTCCATTAGTTCATGGACATTTCATTAGTCTTTTGTTTTAAAAACAATCTGCTTAACTACATCCAGAACGTATCTACAGAGGATATCTCTTGGGAAGACATTAGGAACCGAAAGAATTTATATTTCTAGCGACTAAAGTGGAATTGCTGACTTGTAAATCCCATGGATGCAAATAAAACTGGGACAAAGTAAAACAAAACTCAAGTTCAACAATTTATCAGAGTTTATAATAGTGGCAGTATATTTTAAAAAAGTTTCCTCTGGATCTAACCATAAAAGGAATACATTTATTTTGTATTTTGAATAAACCAGAACTTCCCTATTTCCGTTCGTATAAATTTAGATTTCATTTAATAACGTTTAAATTGGATATAATTGCTACAATGTTTGGAATATTAATGTAAATTAATTTACGTTTGAAAAGTTTTGTTTGCCAGCAACATTTTGTAAAGTTACTTTCGAAATTTGTTTTTCAGTATGTTTTGGCTGGGGAGAAGTTGTCGAGGAAGATTCAAAAAATGCTTTGCAGATACCCTGTATAGTACAAAATTATTATTTACATATATTGTGAAATATTATTTAAAAAACAAGTGAGTGGTTGTCAAATTTATGACTTTTAAGGACTCTAATCTACTAATTTTTGACGTTTTTCATAACATTTTCCGCCTCGATCATAAATTTATTAAGATTATAAGTAAATTGCGCGAAACTCGAGTCAAGTTTGTTGAAAGTTTTGCCATAAAACAGATAATGGGTGTAAACCAGTAGGTACTGTCCGACACAATATAGATAAGAAACAAAATACGAAATCTAAATTACACCAGTTCTAACAACTCACCTCCTTCGTTTGTCTTTTGCGTAATCTTTTTAGAAAGGAGTGATTTTATTCTAAACTTTACCTTCATTGTCACTGAAAGACTTTACCGTTAAGGAGTGCTTTTTGTAACATTTTATTACTCTCGAAAATGTTTATTCTTTATCATCAATTGTATATTTCTCTCGCTGTATAGAATAAAATAAAACTGAATTATTAACTAGCAAAGAGACACTTATGAAAATTTAAACCTCCAACACAAACCCCCAACTGTATTCTATCACAATTCCTTTACCGACTTAACTACTAAGGACTCGTTGCTTTGAGAGTTTATGATGATTAGAGAAAGCTTGTTAGAAAACCAGCAAAATAAGCTCATCTTTCGCCTTTTGTGCAATGCATTAATCAGTTTTCTAACCTACCACAGATGCAACATACTCATATGAGTTGTAAGACAATACTCACCAATGAAAAGGGGTTACTGTTTCAAGAAGATTAAAGGCAACAAATGAATCAAAAGAATGTAGTTGTTCTTTGTTATATAATGAATTGAAATACAATAGTTTTTGAGGATAAAGAATACAATAATAACGTTTCCAGTTTAGACAGGAAGGATCTATGAAATGAAAGTGAAAAACCAATGAATAGATTCGAAAGCCTAGGAAGTCAACCAATATCCAAACAGACCATGTACTGACACATCTTTTTCGTTCTGTTTTATGTTCCCAGCTGCACTTGAACGTCTTCAACCTCTTCAGCTGTAAAAACTGGGTTTTTCAGGCTATTAGCATGTCTTTGCTTCTTTACCATGCTGTTCGTGAAGCTCTGGAATTGAATTGAACCAGAGGTAGTGATAGAAGAAAGAAAGTAGAACTGGAAGAGTCTAGAATAACCATGTGATACTAACATTTGAACTCTTCGGCAGTAGAAATAGTATTTACGTTGTCGATGTGTCTTTCTTTCTTTTCAAAGTCAATAATCTTAGCAGATTTTTTCGCTACTTGGAAAAACCTTCTTGTAAAGTAGAAAGTGGAAGGAAAATTGAACGTGATCGGCATTCAACTAACAAAGCTCCTGCTTAAACACAGAGTATCCTGTATATCGTCACGCTGCCAACCCAGTAAGCTGCACTCTATCACTTTAGCCGGCCATCACATCCCATGAATATAAATTACATTGAAAAATTTTAGTGTCTAGACAACCGAATTACTTCACTTCTATTATATATAATCTAATAGTGAAATCTAGTGTTATAGATGATTGGAGCTGCTTGATTTTATTATAGCACCAACCACTGATGGTAGTTAAAGACAGAAATGATGTGATTTTGAGTATTTGTTAATTTATAAGCGTAGACCAGTGATTTTAAACATCTTCATACACAAAAATCTAGAGGATTGTTATCATGAGTATTTTGGTGTTGGTTGCGTAGTTACTTTGAAAAAAAATCCATGTAGATAGGCTTTTATGATATTGTTGAGACATGCTACAACTATTGAAAAATTAAATCCCCTGTCGTGTGCGCCAGCTTCTATATCATGTCCTGACAGTTTATTGATAGATGGAGGAACTGAGTGCCATACTTGAATAGAAGTCTTCTTGGCAAATATTTTTCAAGAAAATTTGAAAAGTAGTACAGTAAAAGTGAGAAACTTACAATATTACTGTCAACTTTGACTCGTATTTATTATCTACAGTTTCTGTATAATATTAAACAACAATTAATGATGTTTTCCACAAAAACTGTAAGCGAGGTACAAAAAAAGAGTTCTCATCACTAAGTATAATTGAAAACATTTTTATCTCTAACGCAGTCTTTTGAATTTTAATTAAAGTACGAAAAAGGTTGATTGGTTTTGTTGCCGGCAAAAAAATTGTTGGCTTTAAGTATTAGTGTGTCGCAATCGAAATACCTTCAAAATCTGCCACACTTTTCTAAGCCGCAACCACGTAAAAACCCGTCCCTTTTTTATACAAAAATGTAGGTTGAGACAGACATTTCAATTATATAGCAGTGCTGTAGTTAATCCTAGCAATGCTTTATTAATTAGTGCAAAATAAAAATTTTCTGACAATTTTTATATTTATTTTTAAATTTAAATTTGTCTTTTTATCGCTAGGAGAAAAAAAAATTGACTTGTTAGTGAGATATACAAATCTTAGGAAAACGAAAGAATTAGGTGGACGGGCTTTAATACAAATAGGCTTGCGAACAAAAGAATTGAAGACCCTTTTTGTCAACAGTTAGATTTGAATGTAAGCCGCTAGAAAAACAAAACGCAAACGAAAGGTTTCACCGATCGAATCAACTTTTATTGCTCTCTCTCTTTTTATGAGCAAAGCAGAAGAAAAATACCCGTTTCAAGACAGAAAAAAAAACACAACAGATTCATTATATTTTTTTACAAACATATTTATTACGAAAAACAGTTCCAAGCATTTTCGAGCTCCTGTACTAAAACCAGCATAGTATATCTACTTTAGCTCTTCAATAGTTATTCATACATATCAAATGTCACATGACACTTCAAATTATGACTCTAAGGTGTCTTAGAATGTCTCAAAATATCTCAGAGATCGACTCAAAAAACAGTTGCAAACGTTCTTAAGCTACTGGGCTAGAGCCGGCATAGTATATCTACTTAAACTTCTCAATACTTATTCATAGGACTGAAATGTCAAATGTCACTACAAAATACATCTTTAAGGTGCCTCAGAATGTCTCAAAATATCTCAGAAATCGACTCAAAAAAAAGCTGCAAGCGCTTTTAAGCTACTGGGCTAGAACCGGTATAGTATATCTACTTGAACTTTTCAATACTTATTCATAGCACTGAAATCTTGAATGTCACTAAAAAATACGTCTCTAAGGTGCCTCAGAATGTCTCAAAATATCTCAGAAATAGATTCAAAAAACAGTTGCAAGCGTTTTTAAGCTGCAGGGCTAGAACTGGCATAGTATATCTACTCAAACTTTTCAAAACTTATCCATAGAAATGAAATGTCAAATGTTACTAAAACATACGTCTCTAGTGTGTCTTAGAATGTCTTAAAATATCTCAGAAATCGACTCAAAAACAGTTGCTAGCAAACTGGGCTAGAGCCGGCATAGTATATCTACTTAAACTGTTCAATACTGATTCATAGAAATGAAACGTCAAATGTCACTACAAAATATGTATTTAAGGGGTCTTAGAATGTCTCAAAATATCTGAGAAATCGACTAAGAAACAGTTGCAAGCGTTTTTAGGCTACTGGGCTAGAACCAGCTTAGTATATCTACTTAACCTCAATATTTATGCATAGAAATGAATGCGAGAATATTCTGTAGGAAAAATAATGTAATACCAGCAATTTCCCACCAAATTACATAACTAACCAACGTAAGAACTATTCTTAATCTAAAAAAAAATGAAAATCATTAACTTTCCGTATGTTTTTACTTACTAACTGTTTTAAAAATAAACGAATCGGCTACAAACCGTTTAAATTTAATATTTCAAAACGTATAAAGTAATTTAGTGAACCTTCATCTGTTCCAACCACTAAACATATTTTTTTACTTCCCGAAAACACACAGCAGTATCAACAAAGCAATCAGTCTATGTCAACAAAACCTCCAACCCTTCACTCATCCAACAATTCAATTCACAAATTCATGCTTGCAGAAATCCAGAAAGAAACAAATTGCCTTGCAACTGAGATTTTTCAGTATATACCGGGCAGGAATTTCTCCCCATTTTGTCATATAAATAATCAACATTGTGCATTTTGTTGAGGTTGTGAAATGCTGTTCATTTTATTTTGTGTTTATTTTAGTTTTTTGTGGATTTAAAGCTTTGCTGTCATCTTCACCCTTTGGTCCAGAGATGGTAGAACGTTGGTATCAAGCTTTCTTCAATTGGAAGACTGTCTCTGTCTGGGATTTTATGATACACCAAAGAATATACTCTTAACTTGTGTTTTGGTTGGTTTGAAATAGTTTCGGGATCTAAGACAATTGAAAATATTCGAGTCTAGTTAAAAATAGGGCTGGTACATGTCTGTAGTGCCCTAATAAGCACGACATAAATAAAATTTTCAATAGCGGTTCACGTTTCGTGGTCTGTACAGTTTTCTATAAATCAATTGATGCAGAAGTGGAATCTGTTATCAACTTGGACAGATTTACGGTTGGGGACGTAATTTGAAATAAAAGAACAAATTCTGAAAGGAAATGAAGAATTTATCGCCAAACTGTATGTACTAGAATTTTATGAGAAGTAAAAATCAAAATATCTTGAATAAGTTATTTTTAATTGTTAAAAAAAGGGACAAAAATTAATATTTTGAAATGATATAACAACTTTTTGATTGATTTTAATAACAAATTCATGAAATTGTATAAGAAAACATATTTGGTGTAGATGAATAGACAAAATTAGTCCAATTTATAGGCATAAATACAGGAAACTTCTAGTTTGAATCGATTTAAAACGGATTTTTAAGATTTTGAACTCCCCAAGCGTACTTTCTATTTAATCGAATTACCGAGGAAGTAATTGAAATTGAAATTGTCAGTTTCACGTGCAAGTCTGGTCACATCCAGGATATGTACTTTGGTTCATTTAATTCGATAATTTAGAGCTGTAACTAACAGTGATTACATTAAATCACTCTTGTCTTACCTGAAAATTAGATTTGAGTTTATACGGTTCACATTTCAACATTTAAAAACACCCACTATAAAACGTGATGGTATATTTATAATGAGTCACCTCTTTTAAAAGTATTTGAAAAGGATGAAAACTTTTCTAGATGCTGAATGGTGAAGAGTTCTTTTAAGTGATGGAACACAAAACAGCAAAGTTTATAGAAATATGATGTTCTATCGCCATTCAGTATTACGAAATTACATAAAATATTATGAAAAGATTGTGGTGAATTTGAATAAACACAAAGAGAAGCTGGAGAGGTTAACAAAATACTACACAACTTCATGTGGTTTCGTTCTTTTCAATTTTCGGATAATAAACTAGTAAAGACATGTTCTGGAACACACTTTTGGGGGCCGGTGCCATGTATGTATAAAACTCCTACTAGCAAACTCGTCTAAATTATGTTCATTTTTCGTAGTAACTTATTTGATCAAATAAGAGACACGGACAAATAAATTACGGACCCGTCAACTGTTACAATTTCATCATTGGGGACGATCCAGAGTCGTTAGGGAAAAGGAAAATGCAATGAGGGGATTAATAATGGCAATATGGCACTCTTTGAATTATTCGGGAAGATATTTATTCGGAAGGAAGGGCGGATAAAGATGATTTTAGCTCGTTGCGGTCAGACAGAATTCTGTTCGTGTTGAATATTAATGTGGAAACGGAGAGAGAGATGGAAATTTCATAAAATGGATACAATTTTAGGTTAGTACAGAATTTTAAGACCATAGGCAATATATTTATTTGGAAATTGTGTGTAAAAAGTGTCTTAATAAGTTTATATATTGAAATTGTTGAATAATTTTATGTTTAACTTGGAAAATTATTGGAAATTATGGGTACACAAAATAGATATGAATAATTTGTTGTAAATTGTTACAATTTTTAGCAGATAAAGACATCCAACTATCGATTAAACATCGAAAAACTTTATAGTTGGAACAAAATTATACGTTGTGCTTTTGGCGTTCATTTAAATTTTATCTACAATTTCATTACAAACTGTATTCCATGTTTATAAACACGACAATATTACATAACTTGAGATTGAGGCTAATTCGGTTGCAGTTTTAATAGAAAATCCGCCCAAAACCGACGGCGTTATAATGTACATGAATATTCATTATATAATTCGGTGTCTGTCTGCTTTGAAAATAAATTTCCAGCGTATATCATGCAGTCGAATCTTACAATTCAGTTTCAGAGTGATTTTAAATGATTTCCCTAAAAATTATGTCGTAAATAATTGAAAAAGGTTCTTTGGTACACTTAGGTCACTCTATACTATACTTTTTTTATGGGGATAACTGAAAACCAAAATTTTTTCAACTCAGTTAGCGAATTGTTCAAGAATATCGACAAATAACTTAAGAAATTTTACCAATTTGTTCGAAACTTCTTGTAGATGGGAAAGACGCCCCCTTCATTTATTTTTTGACATATTTTCCATCTTTTTATAAGTGATGCCTTCATAATTAATCACTCACATTTACAAGGTTAACAAGGTAAATCTCCTTAGGGTTAAAACTAGAACACGACTCTGTTCCAAGTTCTGCACTGTTGTATGCAACTAAGTTTGATTGTTTTGATGATAGACGCAACTGAGGAACTTGCTCCAAGTCGCCATTATCTTTTTTGAATGTTGTTCATTGGTTTTGGTTTGTTTCCACTACCATACCGAGCGAGCTACTACTTATTCAAACGCAGCATAAACTTAATTCGATAGTATTTTTTATTTCTTATATTTAAAAGTGATTTATTTGAAGTTAAGTATAGTTAAGAGTATTAATATATAATTTTCTAGCAGCTTGGGCTAGTTGACGTGTCCGTAAACTATCAAATTCTAATATCGGCAAGAAAAATGTGTTACTTTCTCTTATTTTCGTTCTAATCACGCCATCTCAGTATAAAAATGATCAACGACACGCTATCGTATAATCTGTAACTGTAATTCTTGTTTTCGAAGAAAAAAATGATTGTTTCCTGATTGAATTATCTCTACAGGGTATTTTTCAATTCGGGTCAAAAAATTGATAGGTGATAAATTTTCTCGCCTACAGCCTGTATACGTTTTGCGGGTTATTATCCCTAAAAGGTACTGAGGAAAACTGTATGAATGAAGTATATAGGCCAAAAGATCCTTATATATGAAAATTCTCGAATTTTCTCCTACAAAAACATAGCAGCCTATTTAAATTGTGGAAAAATGCAAATCAGTCACCCAGTTCCTGTAAATATAATATAATGGGTGTTGTTTTTTTGCGTTCATTTTCTGTAGGTTCTTCTATATTAATCAAACTAAGGCGATTTTTATTTGTAAGCTACAAGGAAACGCTTTTAAGAATCTTGTTGTACATTTAGCTTGAATAAGTTCGATAAACGGTTTCTTTTCTAGTACAAATATTTAATTTGTGAAATCTTGAATTAGACTTGCCAGATTTTGTCAGTTAAAATGGGTCAGAAACGCCCCTTTTTGTGTACAAATTGGTAAATTGGCGTTTTTGATAAAAAATATTTTATAGATAGAGATAAAATATTTCAATCAATAAATAATTATGTTGGATCAGTGTTTAGACATTATTAAGTGTCAAATCCGGATGTAAGATGCGTTTTTATTTGATTCTGTTTATCCAATTTCGAAAATAATGAAATTTAAAAAATGGCGAATCCGCAGCGCATCCACCATTTATTCAAATGCGTTTTCTATTGGAAAATTCACAAAATAAAAACCAAAAATTATGAAAATTAATAGCGAATGTAAAATATCCAAGAATATTTGAGTGTATTTAATTAAAATTCCTCATTTATACGCTTAGATCTAAAGCTTTTCGAAAAATTTTCAGATTCGAGGCTAGGAAATAACCGAAAATATTTTTAAAGAAATTCTTCACTATCACAGCAATGCGAAGCAATAAAGAAATTCCGATATTATGAATTTTTGTTAGTCAAATTAAACTAGTCGCCTTCAAATTTTCTATTTTATATATCCAGCGGAATACCTTAAAGGAGAGAGAGAAAAATGTTTCATATAATATATACAGAGTGTTTAAGAACTCTCCTACCTAACGCGAATTAAAAATAATCTTAATGAAAATCTATAATTTGTGTTTATTGAAGAAAGTTTATATGTACCCAGTATAAATGAATAATTCCTATTTTTTTTAAGGAAAAGATAAATTTATAGACCCCAGGGAAAAAGAAAATGCAGGTTAAGCGGTTCATTCTTGTTCGTACGAAATTTTTTCACTTGAAAACCGAAAAAGAAATGAATAATTTCCATATATCTTAGATTTGCTGAAATTATTACCGACTCGGCAACGTAGAGAACCAAAATTTGTAAGCATATTATTATATGGCTGTTTTACATTTATATATTCCTCTTCTGTACACAAATTACCATTCGGGCTTACGTGTCAAAAATCATTTTACGTTGTGCATTCTCTAAATTACTATGCATGACATTGATTTAAGAGATAAAGTTGTTTCAACCACATGTCCGCTAGGAAATGTCAAACGATCGGGTAAATATTTGAGCTTTCGGTGACTTTTATACAGGCCAGGACTAAATATTATCGACAATGTATCGTTCATAGGAACCAGATCCTGATGATTATGGATCCTGACAATTTGGGCTATTCTGTATCATTTTTAAAGTCATGTACCTGAAACTCACAAAGCGAAATTAAAATATAACATAACCATAAAGAAAATATAACTATACTAGACATTAAAAAGGTTTGTTGAAAATTGTATAAAATATAATGAAATGTTAAATGAGAATCTAAAATTAAAATTTCTCTATAAGAACCATAAAGGTGAACGTGTAAGTGCACATATTTTAATTCGCTTGCAATTTCATTTAACTTGAAACAGTTGAAACAAGAATTAAAAATTATAAAAAGGTGTATGGAAAACGTAATTTTCCAGTAAATGGTTATGCTTTGATAATTTAAATGTTTCTTAAATTATTTTCAACCGATAAATCATTAAATTAAAATTAAAAACAACTCGACTATTATTAATTACCAAATATCCATCCAGTCTATTGTTAGTTGTAGTAGAACAGACCAATTTTTGTTCGAGCTTCAATTAATTTGTTTATAACAATAAGCGAACAAGCGTAATACTAAATTCGTTGGGGATATAATTCATCTATTGTCTAGATGAGATTTATCGTGTTACAAATTTTGTTTTTCCTGTTAATTATTGATATTGAAATTTAAATATATCTGTAAAATCCAGCAGAATGTTTATTTTCAATTAAAATATTGAATTATATTCGTCAGAGTTTGAAAAATATAATTCATAGGGTATTTAGAATATTTTCAATATTTTGTTTTCAATTTTCACACCGAAAATAAGTTTTTGTCAAAATTTATCAACATTTTCACTTTGCTGCTTCATTTTGATGTAAGTGGATGTTTAAGGTTAATAATTAGTGGCGTTGCAATACGTCTACAGTACAAAAATGTCTCAGGAACCGACGCAGCAAAGCTTTTTGAGTACCATCCAATTATTTTCAAAATTTCCGAAGTAATCTTACTTTTTATTCAATTTTAAGACTAAAAAATCCCATAAACTTGTCTTAAGTCTTATTTAAAGATATTTCTTTCAAATAAATGAACATTGTCTCGATTCCATCACTTACCGAATCTGGTGAAATGGGGATTTCCTTCCCATTCTGCACTGCTCGCGATTTCCTTTCGCGTTAACATTCATAATAATTTTCATTTAATTTTCCTAAAACTAAGATTTTAGCATTTTAGCTCAGTAACTTAAAGTTACTAAAAACCGTTCCATTGTAACATATTCATCTCTATAAAAGAACCTATAGGTTTCGCAAACTTTTAATTTCGAAATGCACAAGAAGGTATTGAATTCCCTATGGGTTTTAGTTGGAAAATTTTAATATGAAACGATGAAAGCGAAGGAAAAAGGAACTTCATACAAATTTATTTATATGTATTGAGATGAACTATACAATCACTTTTTTGGATTATGGGCATATGCAATTTTTCTCATAAGCATCCGCCAAAATTTCAGCTTTACGGAATGATCTAAAATAGTTATGACTTCCTAGTTAATTTAACAGAGTAAAAGCATCCACTGATGGAAATAAGGACACTCAATTTTGCAGAGGTTCTACAGATAGCAGAAGTCCACTTCCGCTGAAGTTGACCCCGTTTATTTCCAGGAAACAGGAAACTTTTGCCATTACATAGTTATCGAGAAAGTTTTCAAACTCCTCTAAATATTAATGATAGTAAGAGGTTTCTAGAACTGGTAGTTTTTTCAAAAATATTTAAAATCCATCAGTTGGTTTATATTCAGCATAGCAGAAAGCTATTACCGAAAAATGATTTGTTCCTTGCCTTGACGACATGTCGGCGAACGCTTTCAGATCTATCTCTCTACTTTCAAGAGCTGTAAGCACGTCATTCGTCAAAAGTTATCACAATAGGAAGATAATATTTCTTTCTCTAAAAAATTTTGAAGTTGATTACCTCATTCTGTAGAGATATAATGGCTCAGTTCAATTAAATAAACAAATTATTTAATATAATGTTATAGCTGTGATTTATGTAATTTTTTTCAACGAAATATCGATAAAGGATCCTTTTATTTTCGTCCTGCATAAAGCATTTTCTTCACCGTTCATTTACCGCAGACTATCAAAACTATTGTCAATGTGGAACACTCCCCAATAGAGCTAACGACGAAAGTTATTATCTAGAAGAAGGGAAGTAAAAAAAAGGCAAAAAAACATTCTCAATCACGTGTAGTTCTTTGAAGTCAATCTAGCAAGGGTTGACATGTAATATAAAACACACTTCAGTGTATTTTTAGTCCATAATTCCGACCAGGAAAGAAGTTAGCACAAAGCAGTTTACATTAAATATTTCCATACCCACCTCTTGCTTCAAAATTTTCGACTAAAAATACGTTTTTGACATAAAAATTGCTCAAAATTCGTCTTGAGGAGTTTTTTGGTGCGAAAAATCAACTGGAACAGTCTGTTTTTGTATAAATTAATTTTTTCTCCTCCAAATGAAGTCATGAAATTTTCGAAAATCCACTTTTCAAAACTAAAGATGCTCATAACTCGACTAATACCATAGATAGAACGTTCTAGTCTTCGGCAATCGATTCAGCGGAAAATTTTACATATTCCAGTGTATTTTGAGTCTCCAATTCCGACCAGGAACAAAGTTAGCACAATGCAGTTTACATTAAATATTTCCATACCCACCTCTTTCTTCAAAATTTTCGACAAAAAATACGTTTTTGACATAAAAATTGCTCAAAATTCGTCTGGAGGGGTTTTTTGGTGCGAAAAATCGACTGGAACAGTCTGTTTTTGTATAAAATCATTTTTTCTCCCCCAAATGGAGTCTTGAAATTTTCGAAAATCCACTTTTCAAAACTAAAGATGCTCATAAATCGACTAATACCATAGATAGAAGGTTCTAGTCTTCGGCAATCGATTCAGCGGAGAATTTTACATAATCCAGTGTATTTTGAATCCATAACTCCGACCAGGAAAGAAGTTAGCACAAAGCAGTTTACATTAAATATTTCCATACCCACCTCTTTCTTCAAAATTTTCGACAAAAAATACGTTTTTGACATAAAAATTGCTCAAAATTCGTCTGGAGGGGTTACTTGGTGCGAAAAATCGACTGGAACAGTCTGTTTTTGTATAAAATCATTTTTTCTCCTCCAAATGAAGTCATGAAATTTTCGAAAATCCACTTTTCAAAACTAAAGATGCTCATAACTCGACTAATACCATAGATAGAACGTTCTAGTCTTCAGCAATCGATTCAGCGGAAAATTTTTCGATATACTGATGACCCTGTACCAAAATTGTAGACATCTGCTACATTTTTCTGTGCCTTTCGGTAACCTATGCCAATAGAATTTGCAGTAAAAATGGATCGAATGGAATTTTAAAAGAGCATATAATGAGTATCTACCAGCGGATTGAAATTTGCTTCAAAGCAATATTTGTCTTTGATAGAGAACAACTGGACGTGTACAGCGAATTGCCTGATAAATGGACTAGATATTTAAACTGATAGGTTCTGGAATTTGTCATGTATTGAAAGCTTATCGGGTTTTTCAACGCTACAGCTTTTCAAAATTTTTTTTTTGTTTTCTACCATTTAGAAAAATGCATTCAAATATTTTTTTTAATTCCCACATTAACCACTTGACGAAGTATTCTATCCATATACAGGGTGAGTTTAAAAATTAGAATTTCAAAACACAAGCTATGACAACCAAAAATCAGATTCAAACTACTCAAATCATTTATTAGCAAACCACACATCTATATTTCCCTCCCTATAGGAAATACTCAATAAATTTTGAATATATGATTTCCACTTTTACTAATCTACTTACGATTTAAAAAAAATCAAATATCGAAACACGAAAGCTTTTTTTGAATTCCGTCCAGCTTTTAATTTAATTCCCGATTCGGAACTTTCCCGGAATCGTAAATATTCAAATATCTCAAATGCATTTAAATGGTGAACCCAATTGAATTCCTGATACGTTTTAATGCAAAGAATATGATTAAAATTGATAGACAGCTGGGATTTTTTTCAAATTCAAAAATAAAAACGGCCTTAATAATATTACGCCATCAATTTTTGTGATAAAAAATATTTGAGACAAAATGGCTGCAAATCAAACTGACTTTATACAAAGCATTGAAACCACTTCACACAATCCACTGTATAGTGTGTCCCATTCAAAAAAATTGGGAGGTGACCAAAGAGGGAACGGAGCTAACGACCACGTATATATACAGGGTGTCCCAGGAGTTGGTACAAAAAACTTGGTACATGATAGAAAGATTTGAAAATAATGATGGTATTTCATATAAAAGTGAAGCCTAAAGAATTATGTGGGGGTAGATTTCTTTAAAATACCCTTATTTACATCCGATCCATCAAAAATCCCTCTCAGTATAAAGCTCCAAAAACTGAGATAAAAGTTAATACTATTTGTATAGGATTGTAAAAGAGATTTTTGTGAAAATTCGTTTTTGCCTTTAGCGTCAATGCTAGCAAACAGACACGCTTTGACACAGCTATACGACCTTATGGTACATTATTGAGAATTTCCCGATATAAATTGTCGTTTTCGCCACACTGAATTATTTTTTTTACAATTTGAAAACTTTCTTATATCGACAAACATATCTTGACAATTTTCCATCCGAAGTTAGCCCTTATCATATTCAAAAGTTTTACATAAGTTTCCTCAGTATTTTATGAAAACCAACAGGACTTTATCGGAAAAACTTTGATTGATGAATTCTACTTTTTTATCCAATCTTTCGCATAAACTTTTCAAACATTATATAATTATAATTTTAAAATATAAATCCCTCGGGCATACAAACTCAATTCAAGAACTAAGGAGGCCAATAACTGTCACTGGAACACGTTTTTGCTAAAAAAAGGTACGTCTGCATCGTATTTTGAATGTTGTAATTAATGACGCACACCAAAAAGTTAATACTGCTCCTGTTTTTCCTTTTCTAATCCTGATAATCAATCTCGCGAACACATGCAAACATCGAATGGAAGATTAAACTGTCAAAGCTTTCCAAGCGTCCATCTATCTGTACAACGAGTAAAGCTTCTCGATGCACTACCGTTATCCTAGACAAACATCTTAAAGACAAAGGACGAGACTTCGTAAGGCCGTTAAAGGGCTAAAGCCCGTTCGGAAGCAATTACAGGATTAAAATAGATTTAGCGCTGTATTATAAAGACAAATAGGATTTGGTATCAGATTTTATTTGTCAATTTCTCCAGGATTCATTCAAATCCATTTATTATAATCAATAAAATTAAATATTAATCTGTATCCTTTGGAGCAGGTCCTGTGACAGTGAAACTAGCTATGAAAACGTTTATAATAGTGATAGCGAAAATTCCAGCGGTAACATATATGTTTAACCTTTTTGCAGCTACAGTTTTTGCTTTACCTTGCATATAAAACCAAGCTTTATAAATAAGGACCATTCCGATAGCTAATTGAAGTATTAACGACAGTGAAATAAGGACGACGTTTACGTAGAAAGTTGAACTATGTTGGTTATATTCCACCATGTAACGAAGTTGGTTTGCGTTTGCTGTTATAAGAGCTATGTCCATCATTCCTGCAATAAAAAGTCTTTTATAATGTAATATATTGTTTAAGGAGCCGACAAGTTTACCCTACTTGTCCTCACTCGATTTTTTTTAACACGTACTGCTATGGTTAGGCTTTATAAAGTTTGTCAACTTGTATTGTTTGTAGAAAAACAATTAGGAAGCTTTTAAATCATTAAAATGTCTTTAAGAATTTTTTTAATATTGATTTTACATCAAACGTAGTTTATTCGTAATTAAATGGATAAGTTAGAGCTTCGTTGAAGAAATAGGCCAATCAATAATGAATTTTATTTATGTCTCTAGCAAATGAACTGGAAAAAATATTTGATTTTTCCTTCACACTATTATAATTGCAAAAAATAACGTTCCAAATACTCTAATTTTCAATTATGATCTGCAAATTTGATCCTACTTTGTCAAATGCCTTTTCAAGTCGTAATTAATCATTAATTTTTCCACTACAATGGTGACTATATGAGAAAATGAAGGTAATCTATCCAGATCATATGCAAATACTTGATTTATCAAAAAATTTATTATTTATATGACATATTTTCTCTTATTCTGACAGCCTCGCATAACCAAACCTAAGAATATCAGAGTTCTAATTGAATTTTAAGAAATTTTCCTTCGTTAATTGCTTGTTTCTCCAAAAAAAATCTGTTGAGATGGTAATTTTGCAGTTAAATTCGATTAAAAGGAATTAACGTCGTCATAAACGTTAACAGGCCTACACAAAGAGGCTTAAGAAGGTATTTTTATTAAGAATTTTCTTGATATGCATGTGTTAAGTATGGGGGCTTTTAAAGTTTTATTAGTAAATAAAATATTGTCAATAAATAGTTACAAAACTATTAATATTACCTTGAGCTACGCCCTTTTTAGCAGCAAAACTATTCGCCGGCTTTTTAATTTCTTGATCCACTTGTGCTTCTACATCAACATTTTCTTCACTTTGCAGCAACGATCTTTTATTTCTTCTTTTTCCATCCGTTTCATCAGAATCTTCTTCAGCATCAACCGGTTCTCTCTCATCCATTTCAACTGATTCCTCTTGAACCTCTTCTTCCAATATTGCTTTGGGTTTCTTCTTTGGTCTGTCTCCTGTCTTTTCTTCGTTATCTTTTTCTTTGGTTTTCTTTTTCAGTATCTTCTTATCCTCTAACAAATCTATAAAAACATCAATCCTTATAAAATCTATTTTAGGACGACTTGTTGCTCGAAGATTTTATTGGAAAAAATTACAATCAAATTGAATTGAAAGGCATTTATTTTTCCACTCAACCTTTTTCTTTTTTTTACTGTACTCGAGTTATTTGCAGAAGTCCTCCAAAGATAATTGCTTTTTAATGAAATAAAATTATTTTGTATGATATTAATTAATATTTTATTTACCAAAAGCTTACAATCAAATATTTTTCATTATAACAAGAAATTCCGCATATTCCTGCCCACTTTATAACCTCTATTTATCACATTATTGTTTATAAAATAATATTTAATAACACATTAAAAATAATTACAACAAAAGTAGCTAAAATTCTGTTCCAAAGTTCACTTTTTTGAGTTTTTGTTATCGCCGTCTCCATACTTTTTGTGAGCGTCAGCAATGGATAACAAAATGGGGTAATAATCTTCTAAATTTCTTTTGCTTCTTTGAATAAACGGTTTTCTTTGATTTAAATTTTCCGCTATAAATTTGTTTATATAAAAATCAAGGTTGTTTTCACATCCTCCAATTAAATAACAAAATTTAAAAGCTAAAAAAGGGTAAAAGAAGACGAACAGTCCTGTCAAAGTGACGCCCAAAGCAAAAAAACTTATAATTTGAATGGTAGAAGATGAAAAAGTGAGTGAACGTTGTATGTAACTCCAAATACTGGTTGAATTCTCATCTGTTTTCACAATTATTGATGTATCTTCTATAGATTTCGGATTTCTTGGTTCTATTTCCTTTATTTTGAATCTAGCAGCCTGCTCTTCTGTTGGTTCTGAAGAAACTGGGTTTAATAAAAATGTTGTTGCGCATAGTAGAAAGACGATACATACTTTGAACATCTGAAAATGATAAATATAATGTTAAGAAAGTTTTTAATTTGTTTTTTAATGGAAAAAATAAGTTGGGGTTATCTAAATCAAAAAGAAAATGAATAAGGGTGATATTGAAATCAGTTTTTTGAGTTTGAAGTCAAAATATATAAATTTGAAAAGATTTTAAACACATAATTTAAGGCAGTGCAAAATATTTTATAATAACTATAATGATACACTTACCTTTAAAGTCTACAGGTGATTTTCGTGGCTTCTGAACTCTGCAATATCGATCGAACTATTTGAAGAGTAACTGGTAACTGATGATCAGGTGAATTTATTTATAAGCATCCACCCCTTCTACAAATTACCTGAGTTCACTTAGGGTAGGTATTGTAACTAGATAAACACCATAAATCTTTAGTGCAATTTAGTCACTTCCTGTGATAACTCTCCAAGATTATTATAATTATTAAGCCCAAACGTTAGTATTTTTATTATGCAGGTAGAAAATTATACTAAATCCTTTCTTTGTTGTTAAAAACTGGGAAAGTACGATTTTTAATATCTTAATACAGATAAACAGGAATGTATTCGTCATATTTTGTAACAATTCTTTAAAATAATGCATGAAATAAACGAATGTTTGTTATATAAACTTGCAATGAAAAAAATTATGTAGCAAGGACATATTAATCCATTGAGAAGCTAGAGCTCATTGGAAAGTATAGCTTGAAGTCTGAGCAGCTGGTGGTTTCAGTTTGACTACTAGAGGCACTAGTAACCATGGTTTTCTCTACGGTTGCTTACATCCAGTGTACAATCCTTTAATCCAGTCTCCACGATATTTTACGACTGAAATTTCTCAAGCCTTTTTTGTATTAACTTCTCTTAAGTAAATGGTCAATTTGGAGTTTATATATCAGATAATTCACAAGGAGTTCAAAGCCGCTTCAGGACAACCCAGCAGGTTTTTTTTATTAAATTTTTTTATTTGACTGATGAGCTCTGTATATTTTATCTGTGTAAAAGGTATTTTTTTTTCCTTACCCTCTGGAAAATTATGTGTATAAGCTTTATCAAGCTCCAGTTTTCCAGTTAAAAAAAACAAAATATCCTTTTTTTCTGCTGGGAAGATAAATTACACATTCTTTTCAAACTTTTATTGGCTTTTTTCTCAAGAGGTTTTTATTTTTTATGGCAGATAAAATTATTAGCAGTGGCAGCTGCAAAAAACTCATTGTTATCGATCGATTTTTGATGTTAAATCTGGGAAAAAATGAAAAGAACAATAATATTTTTTGGATTCGATACACATTTTTAGAAAATTCACGCTAAATTTAGTAATTGCCTGTATGTATGATGTTAAACTAAATTTTTCAGGATGAAACTAGAGATTAAGCATTCCTACGGGTTTGCAGCTTTCACAAATCTGATTATTTTTAGGCCTTTTCTCCAAAACAATTTAACACCATAGCCCAGGCTTTATTTATTGCAGACCAGCCAATGGTAAATTTTAATCCTCCCCTTTTCACTTGTTTGTATTTTATATATAAGCCATCATCTCTTTTATACTCAAAAGGATTCTAAATTCGCCTTAAAAATAAAATCCTGTAATCATTATTTTTACAAGGTTTATTAGTTCTTCGAATATTCTAATAGAATTCAAACGAAGATTTAGTATTAAAAATAAACTAGAATTACCTGCATTATGGTTACAACCGGGATGATTCATATCTCATAACCTTCCTTATTTCATTTTATAATATAAAATTCACCAACACTGACACTTTGTGTACTGATTGAATCAAAATAAATAATTGAAAAATATGTTGACTTCTAATTTGAAACCACAATAAGGTCGTTCACGATTGTAAACTGTATTATCCCTTATCTATATGTTATTATAATTTTCACCAAATCATATAGGAATCATATTCTGTATTTATTATGCTTATATGTTACTTTTCAATAATTTCAGAACTTCCAGAAGTCACTAAACTACTAGAGATAACGGTGAGTTGTTCAAAATTTTTATAAATATTATCTTAAAATTATTTTGTTATATAAAACACAATTTTTTTGACAAGTAAGTAAGACTTTAGGGCTGTATGAAGGATGTTTTCTTGCACTGTATAGATAAAGGTTGAATAATGATATTAAATTGAACCTTTAATATTATTATTCTGGTTGAATATTTCCACTATCCACCCAAATCAATATACGTATCACGAGAAACAATTTAAAAGATTATCAATAACAATTTTGGTAATTTTTCTATGTAATCGAAATAGATGAGTGTGTCAGTTAAATCGATAATTCCAACAAAAGCATTGTAGATATAGTTATAGGGTAAATATCATTACATTAATATTAAATTATTGTTTGTATTATTGTTTATATTTCATGAATACTGGATAACTTAATTTGTATTATTTCACAAATGTATAATATCCTTCTTTGTAACCTCTAAAAAATTACTATTTATGGTCGTCCAGAATTCCTAAGCTATAAACCAAACTATAAAATTTGTAGGCTTTTGCGCAATAAACCTTGGAGTATCCCATAAAATTTGTCGGCCTTCTGTTCAATAAGCTCATGGAGTGTCCCATAAAACTTGTTGGCTCTATGCGCAATAAGCTCTTGGAGCGTCCCTTGAAATGTATCGGCCTTTTGCGCAATAATCTCTTGGAATGTCCCATAAAATTTGTTGGCTCTTTGCGCAATAACCTCTTGGAGTGTCACTAAAAATTTGTCGTCATTTTTGCGCTATAAGCTCTTGGATTGTCCCATAAAACTTGTTGGCTCTTTGCGCAGTAACCTTTTAGGGTGTCCCTTAAAATTTGTCGTCTTTTTTGCGCAATAGGCTCTTGTGATGTCCCATACATTTTATTGGCACTTTGCTCAAGATGTTCTTGAAGTGTCCCATAAAATTTGTACACTTTGCGCAATAAATTCTTGGAGAGTCTCTTGTTCAAGAGAGATCAAAACTCTTAGAAGCTAGTACCAAGCATGCAATCACATCTAGACTCATCTGAGAGAGCCATCGAGCCTGTCTATTTATTTGTACTAATGGGACTCTTCTCAAAAAATCTTCGACGTACTGTTTCAATTCAAAGAGAGAGAGTTCTCTATAGCCAGATAAGGTAGTAACCCTTGTAGTAAAGTTCTAGGTTTGTTTCCTAAATTTTAAGTCTCAGTTTACTATTTTGCCCATCGCTATTATTATTATTAGCTATTGCTAAAAAATGCTATAATCTTTACCTTCCTCATCACCTTGTGTATTCTTAATACCGTCGATTTCGTTGCTCATAATCACTGTACATAAATTTAACACGAAATTAAAACAGAATCTACTTTTTCTATAATGAGGAACAGACTGAATTCAATTATATTATAATAATAATATCGTTTTGTTCGTTAAAAATATTTTCCTTCCTTTCTACTTTATCGACTATAATGATAAGAGGAAATCTTAGAGGAAATTATAAGCACTAGATTCAATTCCAATTTGATTATTTCACGTTTTAATAAGCTTTTTATATTATTTGTTTCACCAGTGGCGGGTTATAAACAATTTAAAGTCAGGATCATACTGGCTCTAGGGAACTGATAAAATGGTATTTCTAGTTTGCTAAATGATATGCAGGTTTCTCTAGGCTTAATGTCTGTTATTTTACATATAAAACATAAAAAATTACACATTTTTCATGATTCCATTCAACTGTCTCTTAAAGCAGCAAAAAAATTTTTACGTTTTCGAGATTATGAAACCATCCAACTGGAATTCATCCGAATAAATATTTCAGAATAAAATGCGATGACAGAAGAAGCTTTTGTTTTTTCTTCAACCATGACCTTTTAAATAAAAGAAACCCAACATGTAACTGTATCATTCATATTTTATAAAGTCGAACATTTTAACAAGTTTTACACGTTTGAATAGCTGAAAAATATCTCCTTACATCCGTATAGAAAATCTAAACACAAATTTTACAAGGACAAAGCGACACATATTATACAGACACTTCTATTCGGCTTTCGACCCTCCCAAAAACCAGATTTATAGATATTAATCTGACCCTTTGCGGTAAGTGAAAAGGGATATCTTGCTTAAAAAAATATGGCACGTGCCATATGGGAAAATACGATACGAAACATCCCAAGTTTTTCTTCCAGCTCGAAATGAAAATATTTCTCATCCTCTTTGTGTCTTTATTGATCGAAGAATGATTTTAATTTACTCATTCGTTCTCCGCCCGTGTGAAATCCTTCCCTTTCCTTTAGAGAGGATTTTCTTTGATTTGCGTGTTCGCAATGATGTTAAACATTAACCGAATATGCAAATTAGACACTGAAAGGGCTGTATATATTGTATTTCCAATAGGTATGATGAATTTTAATGTTGGCGTGATACATTCCTAATTCAAACTATACAGGAGTGAAAACGAGGGCAAAATTTGTATTAGACTTATTTTTATAAAAAAAAACTGGTTTAGTACGCCACTGTGTTCGTAGCGTTAGAGCACGTTCCCGGTTAACAAGCGCTCCCCTGTGTTTAGCTATCTTTCGGGATATCCACATAAGAATCTTCTTTACTTTTGGCTTTATCTGTGCTCACTTGATTATTTTTCAAATATGCACTAGAAAAGACAGTAAATGGCTTTTAGGTCATTCCGTATCCTGCGTTCTACCGGCACTGAAAAATGAAATACTTCCTTCGCGAGTTCCTACTTAATTTCGGCCCGAATCGGGTGGGTTGAAGTCTTCGGAGGTTTGCTTACATTCGGTCTGTTGATTTTGAAAACTACCTTGTTCAAACTAATCTTACGGAAAATGTACTCGGGAAATATTGGAGGAAACGCTCGAATTCAGATACGGAAAATAAAGAATAGATAGCGATCGTTATCTTAAAATGAATATACAGGGTTGAAAAGATGTCTAATGTCCTCTAATGAACTGTTTCGTGTGTCTCTGCCCCACTATTCTAAAGATTTCTGTTCCACACACTTCCATGTGACCGGAAAAGAGCTTTGGTCCAATGAATGGTAGTACCATGACCTTGTAATGATCTCCAAGTGCGTTTAAACCAATTATTTAATCACATACTAGCTTAGAACTGACCTCCATGGAACTGCTTTCAGTGCCGCTTGGAAAAAATTGTATAGTAATCTTGTTTCAGAAGTGGGATTTATTTTTTCTGACCTGTAAATAGTTTTATCTGCGTGCGCTACTGGAATAAACGTTAGATAGTTTCAACTGTAAGAATGTAGCTAGCCCTAATTATGTTGAACGCAGCCTAGCTATTACAACTAAGGCAATTCTGATTCCAAACTGATAATAGGAAGACCTTATTTGCCGCATATACGAAACAACCCCTGGCCCGAATAAATTTCCTCAACAATCTTCCATTTCCGATCCTTGGAATTGGAATTTTTGTTCAAATCTAGTAGGAAAAACGTATAAAACAGTTTAAATTTAGTTTTCAGAAGTGGGATTTTTTTCTTTTCCCACTTCTGATAATTGATACACTACATAACCTCAATAAAAATTATCCTAAGATTTTTCTTCTTAAATATTAACTCCTGGGGAGTGGTTTTTCTCTTTTTTTGTACATTGTAGTTGGGCCTAGATTAAAAATTCCTCAGGCGTATTGAACGAATAAAACTATGCTTGTATTTTGTAATTTATACGTACGCAGCAAGCTTCTAATGCTTTGGTGGATATATAATGCATATTCGAGGTAAATATGAAAATATAATGGGAAGGGTAGCAAGGATAAAGCAGGTCGAAGAGACTTGATGACAAAGTGAACATTTAGGGTGAAGGTAACGACTTGTGGACACGTTTTGTTGTTCAAATTCATAAATTTACCACAAGCAACGATAATCTGTGGGGTTTCACTGTTGAGGTGTAATGAAAATTAAACTGGATTAAAACTTGCGAATAAAGCTTGAACTAGCATATTAATCAAGTTATAAGCATCTTTAGTTTTGAAAAGTGGATTTTCGAAAATTTCTTCATTTGGAGGAGAAAAAATGAATTTATACAAAAACAGACTGAGGCAGTCGATTTTTCGCATCAAAAAACCCCTCCTGACAAATTTTGAGCAATTTTTATTTCAAAAATGATTTTTTTGTCGAAAATTTTGAAGCAAGAGGTAGGTATGGAAATATTTAATGTAAACTGCATTGTGCTAACTTCGTTCCTGGTCGGAATTATGGACTCAAAATACACTGGAATACGTAAAATTTTCCGCTGAATCGATTGCCGAAGACTAGAACGTTCTATCTATCATATTAGTCGAGTTATGAGCGAATTTAGTTTTGAAAACGGGATTTTCGAAAATTTCATGACTTCATTTGGAGGAGAAAAAATTTTCGAAAATCCCGTTTTCAAAACTAAATTTGCTCATAACTCGACTAATATGATAGATAGAACGTTCTAGTCTTCGGCAATCGATTCAGCCGAAAATTTTACGTATTCCAGTGTTTTTTGAGTCCATAATTCCGACCAGGAACGAAGTTAGCACAATGCAGTTTACATTAAATATTTCCATACCTACCCCTTGCTTCAAAATTTTCGACAAAAATTACGTTTTTGACATGAAGATTGCTCAAAATTTGTCTGGAGGGGTTTTTTGATGCGAAAAATCGACTGCCACAGTCTGTTTTCGTATAAAATCATTTTTTCTCCTCCAAATGTAGTCATGAAATTTTCGAAAATCCCGTTTTCAAAACTAAATTTGCCCATAACTCGACTAATATGATAGATAGAACGTTCTAGTCTTCGGCAATCGATTCAGCGGAAAATTTTACGTATTCCAGTGTATTTTGAGTCCCTAATTCCGACCAGGAACGAAGTTAGCACAATGCAGTTTACATTAAATATTTCCATACCTACCCCTTGCTTGAAAATTTTCGACAAAAATTACGTTTTTGACATGAAAATTGCTCAAATTTTGTCTGGAGGGGTTTTTTGATGCGAAAAATCGACTGCCACAGTCTGTTTTTGTATAAAATCATTTTTTCTCTTCCAAATGAAGTCATGAAATTTTCGAAAATCCCGTTTTCAAAACTAAATTTGCTCATAACTCGACTAATATGATAGATAGAACGTTCTAGTCTTCGGCAATCGATTCAGCGGAAAATTTTACGTATTCCAGTTAGCACAATGCAGCTCACATTAAATATTTCCATACCTACCCCTTGCTTCAAAATTTTCGACAAAAATTACGTTTTTGACATGAAAATTGCTCAAATTTTGTCTGGAGGGGTTTTTCGATGCGGAAAATCGACTGCCACAGTCTGTTTTTGTATAAAATCATTTTTTCTCCTCCAAATGAAGTCATGAAATTTTCGAAAATCCCGTTTTCAAAACTAAATTCGCTCATAACTCGACTAATATGATAGATAGAACGTTCTAGTCTTCGGCAATCGATTCAGCGGGAAATTTTACGTATTCCAGTATATTTTGAGTCCATAATTCCGAACAGGAACGAAGTTAGCACAATGCAGTTTACATTAAATATTTCCATACCTACCCCTTGCTTCAAAATTTTCGACAAAAATTACGTTTTTGACATGAAAATTGCTCAAATTTTGTCTGGAGGGGTTTTTTGATGCGGAAAATCGACTGCCACAGTCTGTTTTTGTATAAAATCATTTTTTCTCCTCCAAATGAAGTCATGAAATTTTCGAAAATCCCGTTTTCAAAACTAAATTTGCTCATAACTCGACTAATATGATAGATAGAACGTTCTAGTCTTCGGCAATCGATTCAGCGGAAACTTTTACGTATTCCAGTATATTTTGAGTCCATAATTCCGAACAGGAACGAAGTTAGCACAATGCAGTTTACATTAAATATTTCCATACCTACCCCTTGCTTCAAAATTTTCGACAAAAATTACGTTTTTGACATGAAAATTGCTCAAATTTTGTCTGGAGGGGTTTTTTGATGCGGAAAATCGACTGCCACAGTCTGTTTTTGTATAAAATCATTTTTTCTCCTCCAAATGAAGTCATGAAATTTTCGAAAATCCCGTTTTCAAAACTAAATTTGCTCATAACTCGACTAATATGATAGATAGAACGTTCTAGTCTTCGGCAATCGATTCAGCCGAAAATTTTACGTATTCCAGTGTTTTTTGAGTCCATAATTCCGACCAGGAACGAAGTTAGCACAATGCAGTTTACATTAAATATTTCCATACCTACCCCTTGCTTCAAAATTTTCGACAAAAATTACGTTTTTGACATGAAGATTGCTCAAAATTTGTCTGGAGGGGTTTTTTGATGCGAAAAATCGACTGCCACAGTCTGTTTTCGTATAAAATCATTTTTTCTCCTCCAAATGTAGTCATGAAATTTTCGAAAATCCCGTTTTCAAAACTAAATTTGCCCATAACTCGACTAATATGATAGATAGAACGTTCTAGTCTTCGGCAATCGATTCAGCGGAAAATTTTACGTATTCCAGTGTATTTTGAGTCCCTAATTCCGACCAGGAACGAAGTTAGCACAATGCAGTTTACATTAAATAATTCCATACCTACCCCTTGCTTGAAAATTTTCGACAAAAATTACGTTTTTGACATGAAAATTGCTCAAAATTTGTCTGGAGGATTTTTTGATGCGAAAAATCGACTGGCACAGTCTGTTTTTGTATAAAATCATTTTTTCTCTTCCAAATGAAGTCATGAAATTTTCGAAAATCCCGTTTTCAAAACTAAATTTGCTCATAACTCGACTAATATGATAGATAGAACGTTCTAGTCTTCGGCAATCGATTCAGCGGAAAATTTTACGTATTCCAGTTAGCACAATGCAGCTCACATTAAATATTTCCATACCTAAAAAATGATTTTATACAAAAACAGACTGTGGCAGTCGATTTTCCGTATCGAAAAACCCCTCCAGACAAAATTTGAGCAATTTTCATGTCAAAAACGTAATTTTTGTCGAAAATTTTGAAGCAAGGGGTAGGTATGGAAATATTTAATGTAAGCTGGGAAACAGAGGTCCTGACTCCTAGCAATAATGAGGAACTGGAAAGGTACACAGTATCTATCCAAAACAAAATGGACATTGCCTATAAGGAATCCTGTCCGATGAGGACGGTTCAGACAGGTGGCACGACCAATAGCTGGTGGTGCCCTGAACTGGAACACCTCAGAAAGACAGCGAGAACGACCTTTAACAAGGCAAAACGAACAACACTCAAAGAGGACTGGGGAATATACAAAGCCAACCTCAAAGAGTTCAAAAAAGTCTGCAGACAAAAGCAAAGAGAAGCCTGGAGAGCTTATTGTGAGGCAGTCGAAGACTTCCCACAAGTTTCTAGGCTACAGAAGGCGCTCTCAAACGACCAACATAAGAGTATCGGCATCCTTACAAGGGAAAATGGCGACAAGGCCGCCAACCTTCAAGAGAGCGCTGAGATTCTTATGGAAACTCACTTCCCAGGTTCTGTCTCTCCCGGAACGTCAAACTGGATGGAAGTACCAACAACACCCTCACAATACGACTGGCAATTTGCTAGTTCAGTAATTGACGAGGACAAGATAAGGTGGGCCATATCGGGCTTTTCCCCCTTCAAGTCACCAGGACCTGACGGAATAAGACCAGCCCTACTTCAATGGGGAATGGATATTCTTATGCCGCACCTGGTTGGAATTTTCAGAGCCTCTTTGGCTCTGAGGTATATTCCTCGTAAGTGGAGAGAAGTACGAGTGGTATTCATACCAAAACCAGGTAGGATGGATTACACCTTACCAAAAGCATTCCGACCAATTAGTCTCACATCGTTCTTTTTAAAAACAATGGAGAGGTTATGCGAGCGGTACATAAGAGATGAAGTGCTAGTTCACCACCCACTTCATCCAAATCAGCATGCATATACTCCGGGAAGGTCCACTGATTCGGCCCTTCACCAAGTGGTTGGCAGAATCGAAAGATCATTGGACAACAAAGAATCCACCCTGGGTATATTCATAGACATCGAGGGAGCGTTTGATAAAACAACCTTTCCAACAATTACCCAGCAACTCAACTCCAGGAATGTACCTCTGGTAGTAGGAGAATGGATACTCAAGATGCTCTCTAGTAGAGCAATAAGTATCAATGTAGAAGACATCACAGTAAGAGGACTGGTCATGAGGGGATGTCCGCAAGGAGGAGTCTTATCACCCCTTCTGTGGAACATAGTCCTGGACACCCTGATTAATCACCTCAACAACAATGGAATCTACACAATTGCATACGCAGATGACATAGTTATTTTGCAGACAGGCAAATTTGTGAACACACTGTGCGATAGAGCGCAGGATGGGCTCAAATTAATTGAAACATGGTGTAAGGAACACTCACTTTCGATCAATCCCAGGAAGACTGAGATGGTCCTTTTTACCAGGAAAAGGAGTTTATCGGGTTTAAAATCCCCCGAAATCTTCAAAAGCAAACTAAACTTTTCTGAAGAGGTGAAATACCTTGGTATTACCCTCGACAGGAAACTAACATGGAACTCTCATCTACACAGCAGAGCAAAAAGAGCATATGTGGCTTATGAACAGTGTCGGAGAACAGTGGGACGCACATGGGGGCTGTCACCCCGAGTGGTCTCCTGGATCTACACTGCAATAATAAGACCTATGTTAACGTATGGAGCAATTGCATGGGGACCGAAGGTTCTACAAGCAACGGCCATTCAAAAACTATATCAAATACAGCGAATGGCCTGTTTAAACATCACAGGAGCCATGAGAACAACACCAACCGCAGCAATGGAGCTTATTACTGGTCTGACCCCTCTGGACCTGTATGTCAAGGAGGTTGCGTTGATGGCCATGGTACGATTGCGCACGGCTGGTGTAAACCCCGAAGTAGGAGTGGGCCAATTGCGGTTAAGCCTATGGCAGGAAGCGCTTACTGCGCTACCTCTGCTGCAGGCAGCCAATGATGCAATTAAACCCAGGTTTTTGTTTAATAAACCCTACAAAATACAAATAAAACACAACACAGAGCCAGATGCGGCAGATGCAATACGCATTTATACAGATGGTTCAAAAATGAATGAAGGCTCAGGATGTGGAGTTTACTCGAGAGCACTAAGCCTAAGGATCAAGTGGGGAATGGGAAACAATACCAGCGTAGTTCAAACAGAACTGGCTGGTATCTCAATTGCCACAAAAGAACTAACCAGAAAAGGAATTTCTGACAAAAACATAATAATCTGCACTGATAGTAGACAAGCCCTATTAGCCTTGAACAGACAACGTGTTATATCAAGACTAGTACTAGAGTGCCACCAAGATTTAGCTAACGCCTCGGCAGATAACAATATTATCCTGAGGTGGGTTAAAGGGCACGACAGGAGTAAAGGAAATCGCATTGCTGATTCTTTAGCCAGGGAAGCCGCTGGACTGAAAATTCTTGGACCCAGTGACACCTACGGCCTGACGACTTCGACAATTGCGGAACTAGCCAAACGCTACACCCATGCTCAATCCCTTGAGAGATGGGAGGCAATCAAAGGATGCAGTTTTGCCAGGATCACCCTGGGCGACCCTGGGAAGATGGCGCCGAAAAAATACTTGGCGATGACCAGAAGAAATCTACGTATAACAGTGGGATTCCTGACTGGCCACTGTCAACTAAGGAAACACCTCCATACTATGGGGCTAGTGGACACACCTATATGCAGGATGTGTGAACAGGAAGATGAGACTGTCAGGCATGTCCTATGCGAGTGTCCGGAGTTATCGTCGATAAGAGAGTGTGTGTTCGGTGAGTCTTGGCCTACACCTGCCGATATAAAGGAGATGTCTCCTGGTGACCTGTTCACCTTCCTGAGAAGGACAGGATGGACGATGACCTAGGAGGACAACTCCTCGGGAGGATGTACAATGGGTCATATGTGGCCTAAGTGCTGTGAGCCTACACTCACCCTCCCTACTCTACAGATACAGAGAGATGATTTTATACAAAAACAGACTGTGGCAGTCGATTTTTCGCATCAAAAAACACCTCCAGACAAATTTTGAGCAATTTTCATGTCAAAAACGTAATTTTTGTCGAAAATTTTAAAGCAAGGGGTAGGTATGGAAATATTTAATGTAAACTGCATTGTGCTAACTTCGTTCCTGTTCGGAATTATGGACTCAAAATATACTGGAATACGTAAAATTTTCCGCTGAATCGATTGCCGAAGACTAGAACGTTCTATCCATCATATTAGTCGAGTTATGAGCAAATTTAGTTTTGAAAACGGGATTTTCGAAAATTTCATGACTTCATTTGGAGGAGAAAAAATGATTTTATACAAAAACAGACTGTGGCAGTCGATTTTTCGCATCAAAAAACACCTCCAGACAAATTTTGAGCAATTTTCATGTCAAAAACGTAATTTTTGTCGAAAATTTTCAAGCAAGGGGTAGGTATGGAAATATTTAATGTAAACTGCATTGTGCTAACTTCGTTCCTGGTCAGAATTATGGACTCAAAATACACTGGAATATGTAAAATTTTTCGCTGAATCGATTGCCGAAGACTAGAACGTTCTATCTATCATATTAGTCGAGTTATGAGCAAATTTAGTTTTGAAAACGGGATTTTCGAAAATTTCATGACTTCATTTGGAGGAGAAAAAATGATTTTATACAAAAACAGACTGTGGCAGTCGATTTTTCGCATCAAAAAACCCCCCCAGACAAAATTTGAGCAATTTTCATGTCAAAAACGTAATTTTTGTCGAAAATTTTCAAGCAAGGGGTAGGTATGGAAATATTTAATGTAAACTGCATTGTGCTAACTTCGTTCCTGGTCGGAATTATGGACTCAAAATACACTGGAATACGTAAAATTTTCCGCTGAATCGATTGCCGAAGACTAGAACGTTCTATCTATCATATTAGTCGAGTTATGAGCAAATTTAGTTTTGAAAACGGGATTTTCGAAAATTTCATGACTTCATTTGGAAGAGAAAAAATGATTTTATACAAAAACAGACTGTGGCAGTCGATTTTCCGCATCAAAAAACCCCTCCAGACAAAATTTGAGCAATTTTCATGTCAAAAACGTAATTTTTGTCGAAAATTTTGAAGCAAGGGGTAGGTATGGAAATATTTAATGTAAACTGCATTGTGCTAACTTTGTTCCTGGTCGGAATTATGGACTCAAAATACACTGGAATACGTAAAATTTTCCGCTGAATCGATTGCCGAAGACTAGAACGTTCTATCTATCATATTAGTCGAGTTATGAGCAAATTTAGTTTTGAAAACGGGATTTTCGAAAATTTCATGACTTCATTTGGAGGAGAAAAAATGATTTTATACAAAAACAGACTGTGGCAGTCGATTTTCCGCATCAAAAAACCCCTCCAGACAAAATTTGAGCAATTTTCATCTCAAAAACGTAATTTTTGTCGAAAATTTTGAAGCAAGGGGTAGGTATGGAAATATTTAATGTAAACTGCATTGTGCTAACTTCGTTCCTGGTCGGAATTATGGACTCAAAATACACTGGAATACGTAAAATTTTCCGCTGAATCGATTGCCGAAGACTAGAACGTTCTATCTATCATATTAGTCGAGTTATGAGCAAATTTAGTTTTGAAAACGGGATTTTCGAAAATTTCATGACTTCATTTGGAAGAGAAAAAATGATTTTATACAAAAACAGACTGTGGCAGTCGATTTTTCGCATCAAAAAACCCCTCCAGACAAAATTTGAGCAATTTTCATGTCAAAAACGTAATTTTTGTCGAAAATTTTCAAGCAAGGGGTAGGTATGGAAATATTTAATGTAAACTGCATTGTGCTAACTTTGTTCCTGGTCGGAATTATGGACTCAAAATATACTGGAATACGTAAAATTTTCCGCTGAATCGATTGCCGAAGACTAGAACGTTCTATCCATCATATTAGTCGAGTTATGAGCAAATTTAGTTTTGAAAACGGGATTTTCGAAAATTTCATGACTTCATTTGGAGGAGAAAAAATGATTTTATACAAAAACAGACTGTGGCAGTCGATTTTTCGCATCAAAAAACACCTCCAGACAAATTTTGAGCAATTTTCATGTCAAAAACGTAATTTTTGTCGAAAATTTTAAAGCAAGGGGTAGGTATGGAAATATTTAATGTAAACTGCATTGTGCTAACTTCGTTCCTGTTCGGAATTATGAACTCAAAATATACTGGAATACGTAAAATTTTCCGCTGAATCGATTGCCGAAGACTAGAACGTTCTATCTATCATATTAGTTGAGTTATGAGCAAATTTAGTTTTGAAAACGGGATTTTCGAAAATTTCATGACTTCATTTGGAGGAGAAAAAATGATTTTATACAAAAACAGACTGTGGCAGTCGATTTTTCGCATCAAAAAACACCTCCAGACAAATTTTGAGCAATTTTCATGTCAAAAACGTAATTTTTGTCGAAAATTTTAAAGCAAGGGGTAGGTATGGAAATATTTAATGTAAACTGCATTGTGCTAACTTCGTTCCTGTTCGGAATTATGGACTCAAAATATACTGGAATACGTAAAATTTTCCGCTGAATCGATTGCCGAAGACTAGAACGTTCTATCTATCATATGAGTTATGAGCAAATTTAGTTTTGAAAACGGGATTTTCGAAAATTTCATGACTTCATTTGGAGGAGAAAAAATGATTTTATACAAAAACAGACTGTGGCAGTCGATTTTTCGCATCAAAAAACACCTCCAGACAAATTTTGAGCAATTTTCATGTCAAAAACGTAATTTTTGTCGAAAATTTTAAAGCAAGGGGTAGGTATGGAAATATTTAATGTAAACTGCATTGTGCTAACTTCGTTCCTGTTCGGAATTATGGACTCAAAATATACTGGAATACGTAAAATTTTCCGCTGAATCGATTGCCGAAGACTAGAACGTTCTATCTATCATATGAGTTATGAGCAAATTTAGTTTTGAAAACGGGATTTTCGAAAATTTCATGACTTCATTTGGAGGAGAAAAAATGATTTTATACAAAAACAGACTGTGGCAGTCGATTTTTCGCATCAAAAAACCCCTCCAGACAAATTTTGAGCAATTTTCATGTCAAAAACGTAATTTTTGTCGAAAATTTTCAAGCAAGGGGTAGGTATGGAAATATTTAATGTAAACTGCATTGTGCTAACTTCGTTCCTGGTCGGAATTATGGACTCAAAATACACTGGAATACGTAAAATTTTCCGCTGAATCGATTGCCGAAGACTAGAACGTTCTATCTATCATATTAGTCGAGTTATGAGCAAATTTAGTTTTGAAAACGGGATTTTCGAAAATTTCATGACTTCATTTGGAAGAGAAAAAATGATTTTATACAAAAACAGACTGTGGCAGTCGATTTTCCGCATCAAAAAACCCCTCCAGACAAAATTTGAGCAATTTTCATGTCAAAAACGTAATTTTTGTCGAAAATTTTCAAGCAAGGGGTAGGTATGGAAATATTTAATGTAAACTGCATTGTGCTAACTTCGTTCCTGGTCGGAATTATGGACTCAAAATACACTGGAATACGTAAAATTTTCCGCTGAATCGATTGCCGAAGACTAGAACGTTCTATCTATCATATTAGTCGAGTTATGAGCAAATTTAGTTTTGAAAACGGGATTTTCGAAAATTTCATGACTTCATTTGGAGGAGAAAAAATGATTTTATACAAAAACAGACTGTGGCAGTCGATTTTCCGCATCAAAAAACCCCTCCAGACAAAATTTGAGCAATTTTCATCTCAAAAACGTAATTTTTGTCGAAAATTTTGAAGCAAGGGGTAGGTATGGAAATATTTAATGTAAACTGCATTGTGCTAACTTCGTTCCTGTTCGGAATTATGGACTCAAAATATACTGGAATACGTAAAATTTTCCGCTGAATCGATTACCGAAGACTAGAACGTTCTATCCATCATATTAGTCGAGTTATGAGCAAATTTAGTTTTGAAAACGGGATTTTCGAAAATTTCATGACTTCATTTGGAGGAGAAAAAATGATTTTATACAAAAACAGACTGTGGCAGTCGATTTTTCGCATCAAAAAACACCTCCAGACAAATTTTGAGCAATTTTCATGTCAAAAACGTAATTTTTGTCGAAAATTTTAAAGCAAGGGGTAGGTATGGAAATATTTAATGTAAACTGCATTGTGCTAACTTCGTTCCTGGTCGGAATTATGGACTCAAAATACACTGGAATATGTAAAATTTTCCGCTGAATCGATTGCCGAAGACTAGAACGTTCTATCTATCATATTAGTCGAGTTATGAGCAAATTTAGTTTTGAAAACGGGATTTTCGAAAATTTCATGACTTCATTTGGAGGAGAAAAAATGATTTTATACAAAAACAGACTGTGGCACTCGATTTTTCGCATCAAAAAACCCCTCCAGACAAATTTTGAGCAATTTTCATGTCAAAAACGTAATTTTTGTCGAAAATTTTGAAGCAAGGGGTAGGTATGGAAATATTTAATGTAAACTGCATTGTGCTAACTTTGTTCCTGGTCGGAATTAGAGACTCAAAATACACTGGAATATGTAAAATTTTCCGCTGAATCGATTGCCGAAGACTAGAACGTTCTATCTATCATATTAGTCGAGTTATGAGCAAATTTAGTTTTGAAAACGGGATTTTCGAAAATTTCATGACTTCATTTGGAGGAGAAAAAATGATTTTATAAAAAAACAGACTGTGGCAGTCGATTTTCCGCATCAAAAAACCCCTCCAGACAAAATTTGAGCAATTTTCATCTCAAAAACGTAATTTTTGTCGAAAATTTTGAAGCAAGGGGTAGGTATGGAAATATTTAATGTAACCTGCATTGTGCTAACTTCGTTCCTGTTCGGAATTATGGACTCAAAATATACTGGAATACGTAAAATTTTCCGCTGAATCGATTGCCGAAGACTAGAACGTTCTATCCATCATATTAGTCGAGTTATGAGCAAATTTAGTTTTGAAAACGGGATTTTCGAAAATTTCATGACTTCATTTGGAGGAGAAAAAATGATTTTATACAAAAACAGACTGTGGCAGTCGATTTTTCGCATCAAAAAACACCTCCAGACAAATTTTGAGCAATTTTCATGTCAAAAACGTAATTTTTGTCGAAAATTTTAAAGCAAGGGGTAGGTATGGAAATATTTAATGTAAACTGCATTGTGCTAACTTCGTTCCTGGTCGGAATTATGGACTCAAAATACACTGGAATACGTAAAATTTTCCGCTGAATCGATTGCCGAAGACTAGAACGTTCTATCTATCATATTAGTCGAGTTATGAGCAAATTTAGTTTTGAAAACGGGATTTTCGAAAATTTCATGACTTCATTTGGAGGAGAAAAAATGATTTTATACAAAAACAGACTGTGGCAGTCGATTTTCCGCATCAAAAAACCCCTCCAGACAAAATTTGAGCAATTTTCATGTCAAAAACGTAATTTTTGTCGAAAATTTTGAAGCAAGGGGTAGGTATGGAAATATTTAATGTAAACTGCATTGTGCTAACTTTGTTCCTGGTCGGAATTATGGACTCAAAATACACTGGAATACGTAAAATTTTCCGCTGAATCGATTGCCGAAGACTAGAACGTTCTATCTATCATATTGGTCGAGTTATGAGCAAATTTAGTTTTGAAAACGGGATTTTCGAAAATTTCATGACTTCATTTGGAGGAGAAAAAATGATTTTATACAAAAATAGACTGTGGCAGTCGATTTTCCGCATCAAAAAACCCCTCCAGACAAAATTTGAGCAATTTTCATCTCAAAAACGTAATTTTTGTCGAAAATTTCAAAGCAAGGGGTAGGTATGGAAATATTTAATGTAAACTGCATTGTGCTAACTTCGTTCCTGGTCGGAATTATAGACTCAAAATACACTGGAATATGTAAAATTTTCCGCTGAATCGATTGCCGAAGACTAGAACGTTATATCTATCATATTAGTCGAGTTATGAGCAAATTTAGTTTTGAAAACGGGATTTTCGAAAATTTCATGAATTGATTTGGAGGAGAAAAAATGATTTTATACAAAAACAGACTGTGGCAGTCGATTTTTCGCATCAAAAAACCCCTCCAGACAAAATTTGAGCAATTTTCATGTCAAAAACGTAATTTTTGTCGAAAATTTTGAAGCAAGGGGTAGGTATGGAAATATTTAATGTAAACTGCATTGTGCTAACTTTGTTCCTGGTCGGAATTATGGAGTCAAAATACACTGGAATACGTAAAATTTTCCGCTGAATCGATTGCCAAAGACTAGAACGTTCTATCTATCATATTAGTCGAGTTATGAGCAAATTTAGTTTTGAAAACGGGATTTTCGAAAATTTCATGACTTCATTTGGAGGAGAAAAAATGATTTTATACAAAAACAGACTGTGGCAGTCGATTTTTCGCATCAAAAAACCCCTCCAGACAAATTTTGAGCAATTTTCATGTCAAAAACGTAATTTTTGTCGAAAATTTTGAAGCAAGGGGTAGGTATGGAAATATTTAATGTAAACTGCATTGTGCTAACTTTGTTCCTGGTCGGAATTATGGACTCAAAATACACTGGAATACGTAAAATTTTCCGCTGAATCGATTGCCGAAGACTAGAACGTTCTATCCATCATATTAGTCGAGTTATGAGCAAATTTAGTTTTGAAAACGGGATTTTCGAAAATTTCATGACTTCATTTGGAGGAGAAAAAATGATTTTATACAAAAACAGACTGTGGCAGTCGATTTTTCGCATCAAAAAACCCCTCCAGACAAATTTTGAGCAATTTTCATGTCAAAAACGTAATTTTTGTCGAAAATTTTGAAGCAAGGGGTAGGTATGGAAATATTTAATGTAAACTGCATTGTGCTAACTTTGTTCCTGGTCGAAATTAGAGACTCAAAATACACTGGAATACGTAAAATTTTCCGCTGAATCGATTGCCGAAGACTAGAACGTTCTATCCATCATATTAGTCGAGTTATGAGCAAATTTAGTTTTGAAAACGGGATTTTCGAAAATTTCATGACTACATTTGGAGGAGAAAAAATGCTTTTATACAAAAACAGACTGTGGCAGTCGATTTTTCGCATCAAAAAACCCCTCCAGACAAATTTTGAGCAATTTTCATGTCAAAAACGTAATTTTTGTCGAAAATTTTGAAGCAAGGGGTAGGTATGGAAATATTTAATGTAAACTGCATTGTGCTAACTTTGTTCCTGGTCGGAATTATGGACTCAAAATACACTGGAATACGTAAAATTTTCCGCTGAATCGATTGCCGAAGACTAGAACGTTCTATCTATCATATTAGTCGAGTTATGAGCAAATTTAGTTTTGAAAACGGGATTTTCGAAAATTTCATGACTTCATTTGGAGGAGAAAAAATGATTTTATAAAAAAACAGACTGTGGCAGTCGATTTTCCGCATCAAAAAACCCCTCCAGACAAAATTTGAGCAATTTTCATCTCAAAAACGTAATTTTTGTCGAAAATTTTGAAGCAAGGGGTAGGTATGGAAATATTTAATGTAACCTGCATTGTGCTAACTTCGTTCCTGTTCGGAATTATGGACTCAAAATATACTGGAATACGTAAAATTTTCCGCTGAATCGATTGCCGAAGACTAGAACGTTCTATCCATCATATTAGTCGAGTTATGAGCAAATTTAGTTTTGAAAACGGGATTTTCGAAAATTTCATGACTTCATTTGGAGGAGAAAAAATGATTTTATACAAAAACAGACTGTGGCAGTCGATTTTTCGCATCAAAAAACACCTCCAGACAAATTTTGAGCAATTTTCATGTCAAAAACGTAATTTTTGTCGAAAATTTTAAAGCAAGGGGTAGGTATGGAAATATTTAATGTAAACTGCATTGTGCTAACTTCGTTCCTGGTCGGAATTATGGACTCAAAATACACTGGAATACGTAAAATTTTCCGCTGAATCGATTGCCGAAGACTAGAACGTTCTATCTATCATATTAGTCGAGTTATGAGCAAATTTAGTTTTGAAAACGGGATTTTCGAAAATTTCATGACTTCATTTGGAGGAGAAAAAATGATTTTATACAAAAACAGACTGTGGCAGTCGATTTTCCGCATCAAAAAACCCCTCCAGACAAAATTTGAGCAATTTTCATGTCAAAAACGTAATTTTTGTCGAAAATTTTGAAGCAAGGGGTAGGTATGGAAATATTTAATGTAAACTGCATTGTGCTAACTTTGTTCCTGGTCGGAATTATGGACTCAAAATACACTGGAATACGTAAAATTTTCCGCTGAATCGATTGCCGAAGACTAGAACGTTCTATCTATCATATTGGTCGAGTTATGAGCAAATTTAGTTTTGAAAACGGGATTTTCGAAAATTTCATGACTTCATTTGGAGGAGAAAAAATGATTTTATACAAAAATAGACTGTGGCAGTCGATTTTCCGCATCAAAAAACCCCTCCAGACAAAATTTGAGCAATTTTCATCTCAAAAACGTAATTTTTGTCGAAAATTTCAAAGCAAGGGGTAGGTATGGAAATATTTAATGTAAACTGCATTGTGCTAACTTCGTTCCTGGTCGGAATTATAGACTCAAAATACACTGGAATATGTAAAATTTTCCGCTGAATCGATTGCCGAAGACTAGAACGTTATATCTATCATATTAGTCGAGTTATGAGCAAATTTAGTTTTGAAAACGGGATTTTCGAAAATTTCATGAATTGATTTGGAGGAGAAAAAATGATTTTATACAAAAACAGACTGTGGCAGTCGATTTTTCGCATCAAAAAACCCCTCCAGACAAAATTTGAGCAATTTTCATGTCAAAAACGTAATTTTTGTCGAAAATTTTGA
The DNA here is from genome assembly GCA_963978555.1 of Galerucella nymphaeae. Taxonomy (NCBI): domain Eukaryota; kingdom Metazoa; phylum Arthropoda; class Insecta; order Coleoptera; family Chrysomelidae; genus Galerucella; species Galerucella nymphaeae. Next base: position 16,985,260 of record OZ021714.1, read on the forward strand.
AGCAAGGGGTAGGTATGGAAATATTTAATGTAAACTGCATTGTGCTAACTTTGTTCCTGGTCGGAATTATGGAGTCAAAATACACTGGAATACGTAAAATTTTCCGCTGAATCGATTGCCAAAGACTAGAACGTTCTATCTATCATATTAGTCGAGTTATGAGCAAATTTAGTTTTGAAAACGGGATTTTCGAAAATTTCATGACTTCATTTGGAGGAGAAAAAATGATTTTATACAAAAACAGACTGTGGCAGTCGATTTTTCGCATCAAAAAACCCCTCCAGACAAATTTTGAGCAATTTTCATGTCAAAAACGTAATTTTTGTCGAAAATTTTGAAGCAAGGGGTAGGTATGGAAATATTTAATGTAAACTGCATTGTGCTAACTTTGTTCCTGGTCGGAATTATGGACTCAAAATACACTGGAATACGTAAAATTTTCCGCTGAATCGATTGCCGAAGACTAGAACGTTCTATCCATCATATTAGTCGAGTTATGAGCAAATTTAGTTTTGAAAACGGGATTTTCGAAAATTTCATGACTTCATTTGGAGGAGAAAAAATGATTTTATACAAAAACAGACTGTGGCAGTCGATTTTTCGCATCAAAAAACCCCTCCAGACAAATTTTGAGCAATTTTCATGTCAAAAACGTAATTTTTGTCGAAAATTTTGAAGCAAGGGGTAGGTATGGAAATATTTAATGTAAACTGCATTGTGCTAACTTTGTTCCTGGTCGAAATTAGAGACTCAAAATACACTGGAATACGTAAAATTTTCCGCTGAATCGATTGCCGAAGACTAGAACGTTCTATCCATCATATTAGTCGAGTTATGAGCAAATTTAGTTTTGAAAACGGGATTTTCGAAAATTTCATGACTACATTTGGAGGAGAAAAAATGCTTTTATACAAAAACAGACTGTGGCAGTCGATTTTTCGCATCAAAAAACCCCTCCAGACAAATTTTGAGCAATTTTCATGTCAAAAACGTAATTTTTGTCGAAAATTTTGAAGCAAGGGGTAGGTATGGAAATATTTAATGTAAACTGCATTGTGCTAACTTTGTTCCTGGTCGGAATTATGGACTCAAAATACACTGGAATACGTAAAATTTTCCGCTGAATCGATTGCCGAAGACTAGAACGTTCTATATATCATATTAGTCGAGTTATGAGCAAATTTAGTTTTGAAAACGGGATTTTCGAAAATTTCATGACTTCATTTGGAGGAGAAAAAATGATTTTATACAAAAACAGACTGTGGCAGTCGATTTTTCGCATCATAAAACCCCTCCAGACAAATTTTGAGCAATTTTCATGTCAAAAACGTAATTTTTGTCGAAAATTTTGAAGCAAGGGGTAGGTATGGAAATATTTAATGTAAACTGCATTGTGCTAACTTTGTTCCTGGTCGGAATTAGAGACTCAAAATACACTGGACTACGTAAAATTTTCCGCTGAATCGATTGCCGAAGACTAGAACGTTTTATCTATCATATTAGTCGAGTTATGAGCAAATTTAGTTTTGAAAACGGGATTTTCGAAAATTTCATGACTACATTTGGAGGAGAAAAAATGCTTTTATACAAAAACAGACTGTGGCAGTCGATTTTTCGCATCAAAAAACCCCTCCAGACAAATTTTGAGCAATTTTCATGTCAAAAACGTAATTTTTGTCGAAAATTTTGAAGCAAGGGGTAGGTATGGAAATATTTAATGTAAACTGCATTGTGCTAACTTTGTTCCTGGTCGGAATTATGGACTCAAAATACACTGGAATACGTAAAATTTTCCGCTGAATCGATTGCCGAAGACTAGAACGTTCTATATATCATATTAGTCGAGTTATGAGCAAATTTAGTTTTGAAAACGGGATTTTCGAAAATTTCATGACTTCATTTGGAGGAGAAAAAATGATTTTATACAAAAACAGACTGTGGCAGTCGATTTTTCGCATCATAAAACCCCTCCAGACAAATTTTGAGCAATTTTCATGTCAAAAACGTAATTTTTGTCGAAAATTTTGAAGCAAGGGGTAGGTATGGAAATATTTAATGTAAACTGCATTGTGCTAACTTTGTTCCTGGTCGGAATTAGAGACTCAAAATACACTGGACTACGTAAAATTTTCCGCTGAATCGATTGCCGAAGACTAGAACGTTTTATCTATCATATTAGTCGAGTTATGAGCAAATTTAGTTTTGAAAACGGGATTTTCGAAAATTTCATGACTTCATTTGGAGGAGAAAAAATGATTTTATACAAAAACAGACTGTGGCAGTCGATTTTTCGCATCAAAAAACTCCTCCAGACAAACTTTGAGCAATTTTCATGTCAAAAACGTAATTTTTGTCGAAAATTTTGGAGCAAGGGGTAGGTATGGAAATATTTAATGTAAACTGCATTGTGCTAACTTTGTTCCTGGTCGGAATTAGGGACTCAAAATACACTGGAATACGTAAAATTTTCCGCTGAATCGATTGCCAAAGACTAGAACAATCTATCTATTATATTAGTCGAGTTATCAGCAAATTTAGTTTTGAAAACGGGATTTTCGAAAATTTCATGATTTCATTTGGAGGAGAAAAAATGATTTTATACAAAAACAGACTGTGGCAGTCGATTTTTCGCATCAAAAAACCCCTCCAGACAAATTTTGAGCAATTTTCATGTCAAAAACGTAATTTTTGTCGAAAATTTTGAAGCAAGGGGTAGGTATGGAAATATTTAATGTAAACTGCATTGTGCTAACTTTGTTCCTGGTCGGAATTATGGACTCAAAATACACTGGAATACGTAAAATTTTCCGCTGAATCGATTGCCGAAGACTAGAACGTTCTATATATCATATTAGTCGAGTTATGAGCAAATTTAGTTTTGAAAACGGGATTTTCGAAAATTTCATGACTTCATTTGGAGGAGAAAAAATGATTTTATACAAAAACAGACTGTGGCAGTCGATTTTTTGCATCATAAAACCCCTCCAGACAAATTTTGAGCAATTTTCATGTCAAAAACGTAATTTTTGTCGAAAATTTTGAAGCAAGGGGTAGGTATGGAAATATTTAATGTAAACTGCATTGTGCTAACTTTGTTCCTGGTCGGAATTAGAGACTCAAAATACACTGGACTACGTAAAATTTTCCGCTGAATCGATTGCCGAAGACTAGAACGTTTTATCTATCATATTAGTCGAGTTATGAGCAAATTTAGTTTTGAAAACGGGATTTTCGAAAATTTCATGACTTCATTTGGAGGAGAAAAAATGATTTTATACAAAAACAGACTGTGGCAGTCGATTTTTCGCATCAAAAAACTCCTCCAGACAAACTTTGAGCAATTTTCATGTCAAAAACGTAATTTTTGTCGAAAATTTTGGAGCAAGGGGTAGGTATGGAAATATTTAATGTAAACTGCATTGTGCTAACTTTGTTCCTGGTCGGAATTAGGGACTCAAAATACACTGGAATACGTAAAATTTTCCGCTGAATCGATTGCCAAAGACTAGAACAATCTATCTATTATATTAGTCGAGTTATGAGCAAATTTAGTTTTGAAAACGGGATTTTCGAAAATTTCATGATTTCATTTGGAGGAGAAAAAATGATTTTATACAAAAACAGACTGTGGCAGTCGATTTTTCGCATCAAAAAACCCCTCCAGACAAATTTTGAGCAATTTTCATGTCAAAAACGTAATTTTTGTCGAAAATTTTGAAGCAAGGGGTAGGTATGGAAATATTTAATGTAAACTGCATTGTGCTAACTTTGTTCCTGGTCGGAATTATGGACTCAAAATACACTGGAATACGTAAAATTTTCCGCTGAATCGATTGCCGAAGACTAGAACGTTCTATCTATCATATTAGTCGAGTTATGAGCAAATTTAGTTTTGAAAACGGGATTTTCGAAAATTTCATGACTTCATTTGGAGGAGAAAAAATGATTTTATACAAAAACAGACTGTGGCAGTCGATTTTTCGCATCAAAAAACCCCTCCAGACAAATTTTGAGCAATTTTCATGTCAAAAACGTAATTTTTGTCGAAAATTTTGAAGCAAGGGGTAGGTATGGAAATATTTAATGTAAACTGCATTGTGCTAACTTTGTTCCTGGTCGGAATTAGAGACTCAAAATACACTGGAATACGTAAAATTATCCGCTGAATCGATTGCCGAAGACTAGAACGTTCTATCTATCATATTAGTCGAGTTATGAGCAAATTTAGTTTTGAAAACGGGATTTTCGAAAATTTCATGACTTCATTTGGAGGAGAAAAAATGATTTTATACAAAAACAGACTGTGGCAGTCGATTTTTCGCATCAAAAAACTCCTCCAGACAAACTTTGAGCAATTTTCATGTCAAAAACGTAATTTTTGTCGAAAATTTTGAAGCAAGGGGTAGGTATGGAAATATTTAATGTAAACTGCATTGTGCTAACTTTGTTCCTGGTCGGAATTATGGACTCAAAATACACTGGAATACGTAAAATTTTCCGCTGAATCGATTGCCAAAGACTAGAACAATCTATCTATCATATTAGTCGAGTTATGAGCAAATTTAGTTTTGAAAACGGGATTTTCGAAAATTTCATGACTTCATTTGGAGGAGAAAAAATGATTTTATACAAAAACAGACTGTGGCAGTCGATTTTTCGCATCAAAAAACCCCTCCAGACAAATTTTGAGCAATTTTCATGTCAAAAACGTAATTTTTGTCGAAAATTTTGAAGCAAGGGGTAGGTATGGAAATATTTAATGTAAACTGCATTGTGCTAACTTCGTTCCTGGTCGGAATTATGGACTCAAAATACACTGGAATATGTAAAATTTTCCGCTGAATCGATTGCCGAAGACTAGAACGTTCTATCTATCATATTAGTCGAGTTATGAGCAAATTTAGTTTTGAAAACGGGATTTTCGAAAATTTCATGACTACATTTGGAGGAGAAAAAATGCTTTTATACAAAAACAGACTGTGGCAGTCGATTTTTCGCATCAAAAAACCCCTCCAGACAAATTTTGAGCAATTTTCATGTCAAAAACGTAATTTTTGTCGAAAATTTTGAAGCAAGGGGTAGGTATGGAAATATTTAATGTAAACTGCATTGTGCTAACTTTGTTCCTGGTCGGAATTATGGACTCAAAATACACTGGAATACGTAAAATTTTCCGCTGAATCGATTGCCGAAGACTAGAACGTTCTATCCATCATATTAGTCGAGTTATGAGCAAATTTAGTTTTGAAAACGGGATTTTCGAAAATTTCATGACTTCATTTGGAGGAGAAAAAATGATTTTATACAAAAACAGACTGTGGCAGTCGATTTTCCGCATCAAAAAACCCATCCAGACAAAATTTGAGCAATTTTCATGTCAAAAACGTAATTTTTGTCGAAAATTTTGAAGCAAGGGGTAGGTATGGAAATATTTAATGTAAACTGCATTGTGCTAACTTCGTTCCTGTTCGGAATTATGGACTCAAAATACACTGGAATACGTAAAATTTTCCGCTGAATCGATTGCCGAAGACTAGAACGTTCTATCCATCATATTAGTCGAGTTATGAGCAAATTTAGTTTTGAAAACGGGATTTTCGAAAATTTCATGACTTCATTTGGAGGAGAAAAAATGATTTTATACAAAAACAGACTGTGGCAGTCGATTTTTCGCATCAAAAAACCCCTCCAGACAAATTTTGAGCAATTTTCATGTCAAAAACGTAATTTTTGTCGAAAATTTTGAAGCAAGGGGTAGGTATGGAAATATTTAATGTAAACTGCATTGTGCTAACTTTGTTCCTGGTCGGAATTATGGACTCAAAATACACTGGAATACGTAAAATTTTCCGCTGAATCGATTGCCGAAGACTAGAACGTTCTATCCATCATATTAGTCGAGTTATGAGCAAATTTAGTTTTGAAAACGGGATTTTCGAAAATTTCATGACTTCATTTGGAGGAGAAAAAATGATTTTATACAAAAACAGACTGTGGCAGTCGATTTTCCGCATCAAAAAACCCCTCCAGACAAAATTTGAGCAATTTTCATGTCAAAAACGTAATTTTTGTCGAAAATTTTGAAGCAAGGGGTAGGTATGGAAATATTTAATGTAAACTGCATTGTGCTAACTTCGTTCCTGTTCGGAATTATGGACTCAAAATACACTGGAATACGTAAAATTTTCCGCTGAATCGATTGCCGAAGACTAGAACGTTCTATCCATCATATTAGTCGAGTTATGAGCAAATTTAGTTTTGAAAACGGGATTTTCGAAAATTTCATGACTTCATTTGGAGGAGAAAAAATGATTTTATACAAAAACAGACTGTGGCAGTCGATTTTTCGCATCATAAAACCCCTCCAGACAAATTTTGAGCAATTTTCATGTCAAAAACGTAATTTTTGTCGAAAATTTTGAAGCAAGGGGTAGGTATGGAAATATTTAATGTAAACTGCATTGTGCTAACTTTGTTCCTGGTCGGAATTAGAGACTCAAAATACACTGGACTACGTAAAATTTTCCGCTGAATCGATTGCCGAAGACTAGAACGTTTTATCTATCATATTAGTCGAGTTATGAGCAAATTTAGTTTTGAAAACGGGATTTTCGAAAATTTCATGACTTCATTTGGAGGAGAAAAAATGATTTTATACAAAAACAGACTGTGGCAGTCGATTTTTCGCATCAAAAAACTCCTCCAGACAAACTTTGAGCAATTTTCATGTCAAAAACGTAATTTTTGTCGAAAATTTTGGAGCAAGGGGTAGGTATGGAAATATTTAATGTAAACTGCATTGTGCTAACTTTGTTCCTGGTCGGAATTAGGGACTCAAAATACACTGGAATACGTAAAATTTTCCGCTGAATCGATTGCCGAAGACTAGAACGTTCTATCTATCATATTAGTCGAGTTATGAGCAAATTTAGTTTTGAAAACGGGATTTTCGAAAATTTCATGACTTCATTTGGAGGAGAAAAAATGATTTTATACAAAAACAGACTGTGGCAGTCGATTTTTCGCATCAAAAAACCCCTCCAGACAAATTTTGAGCAATTTTCATGTCAAAAACGTAATTTTTGTCGAAAATTTTGAAGCAAGGGGTAGGTATGGAAATATTTAATGTAAACTGCATTGTGCTAACTTTGTTCCTGGTCGGAATTAGATACTCAAAATACACTGGAATACGTAAAATTATCCGCTGAATCGATTGCCGAAGACTAGAACGTTCTATCTATCATATTAGTCGAGTTATGAGCAAATTTAGTTTTGAAAACGGGATTTTCGAAAATTTCATGACTTCATTTGGAGGAGAAAAAATGATTTTATACAAAAACAGACTGTGGCAGTCGATTTTTCGCATCAAAAAACTCCTCCAGACAAACTTTGAGCAATTTTCATGTCAAAAACGTAATTTTTGTCGAAAATTTTGAAGCAAGGGGTAGGTATGGAAATATTTAATGTAAACTGCATTGTGCTAACTTTGTTCCTGGTCGGAATTATGGACTCAAAATACACTGGAATACGTAAAATTTTCCGCTGAATCGATTGCCAAAGACTAGAACAATCTATCTATCATATTAGTCGAGTTATGAGCAAATTTAGTTTTGAAAACGGGATTTTCGAAAATTTCATGACTTCATTTGGAGGAGAAAAAATGATTTTATACAAAAACAGACTGTGGCAGTCGATTTTTCGCATCAAAAAACCCCTCCAGACAAATTTTGAGCAATTTTCATGTCAAAAACGTAATTTTTGTCGAAAATTTTGAAGCAAGGGGTAGGTATGGAAATATTTAATGTAAACTGCATTGTGCTAACTTCGTTCCTGGTCGGAATTATGGACTCAAAATACACTGGAATATGTAAAATTTTCCGCTGAATCGATTGCCGAAGACTAGAACGTTCTATCTATCATATTAGTCGAGTTATGAGCAAATTTAGTTTTGAAAACGGGATTTTCGAAAATTTCATGACTACATTTGGAGGAGAAAAAATGCTTTTATACAAAAACAGACTGTGGCAGTCGATTTTTCGCATCAAAAAACCCCTCCAGACAAAATTTGAGCAATTTTCATGTCAAAAACGTAATTTTTGTCGAAAATTTTGAAGCAAGAGGTAGGTATGGAAATATTTAATGTAAACTGCATTGTGCTAACTTCGTTCCTGTTCGGAATTATGGACTCAAAATACACTGGAATACGTAAAATTTTCCGCTGAATCGATTGCCGAAGACTAGAACGTTCTATCCATCATATTAGTCGAGTTATGAGCAAATTTAGTTTTGAAAACGGGATTTTCGAAAATTTCATGACTTCATTTGGAGGAGAAAAAATAATTTTATACAAAAACAGACTGTGGCAGTCGATTTTCCGCATCAAAAAACCCCTCCAGACAAAATTTGAGCAATTTTCATGTCAAAAACGTAATTTTTGTCGAAAATTTTGAAGCAAGAGGTAGGTATGGAAATATTTAATGTAAACTGCATTGTGCTAACTTCGTTCCTGTTCGGAATTATGGACTCAAAATACACTGGAATACGTAAAATTTTCCGCTGAATCGATTGCCGAAGACTAGAACGTTCTATCCATCATATTAGTCGAGTTATGAGCAAATTTAGTTTTGAAAACGGGATTTTCGAAAATTTCATGACTTCATTTGGAGGAGAAAAAATAATTTTATACAAAAACAGACTGTGGCAGTCGATTTTTCGCATCAAAAAACCCCCCCAGACAAAATTTGAGCAATTTTCATGTCAAAAACGTAATTTTTGTCGAAAATTTTCAAGCAAGGGGTAGGTATGGAAATATTTAATGTAAACTGCATTGTGCTAACTTCGTTCCTGGTCGGAATTATGGACTCAAAATACACTGGAATACGTAAAATTTTCCGCTGAATCGATTGCCGAAGACTAGAACGTTCTATCTCTCATATTAGTCGAGTTATGAGCAAATTTAGTTTTGGAAACGGGATTTTCGAAAATTTCATGACTTCATTTGGAGGAGAAAAAATGATTTTATACAAAAACAGACTGTGGCAGTCGATTTTCCGCATCAAAAAACCCCTCCAGACAAAATTTGAGCAATTTTCATGTCAAAAACGTAATTTTTGTCGAAAATTTTGAAGCAAGAGGTAGGTATGGAAATATTTAATGTAAACTGCATTGTGCTAACTTCGTTCCTGTTCGGAATTATGGACTCAAAATACACTGGAATACGTAAAATTTTCCGCTGAATCGATTGCCGAAGACTAGAACGTTCTATCCATCATATTAGTCGAGTTATGAGCAAATTTAGTTTTGAAAACGGGATTTTCGAAAATTTCATGACTTCATTTGGAGGAGAAAAAATAATTTTATACATAAACAGACTGTGGCAGTCGATTTTCCGCATCAAAAAACCCCTCCAGACAAAATTTGAGCAATTTTCATGTCAAAAACGTAATTTTTGTCGAAAATTTTGAAGCAAGGGGTAGGTATGGAAATATTTAATGTAAACTGCATTGTGCTAACTTTGTTCCTGGTCGAAATTAGAGACTCAAAATACACTGGAATACGTAAAATTTTCCGCTGAATCGACTGCCGAAGACTAGAACGTTCTATCTATCATATTAGTCGAGTTATGAGCAAATTTAGTTTTGAAAACGGGATTTTCGAAAATTTCATGACTTCATTTGGAGGAGAAAAAATGATTTTATACAAAAACAGACTGTGGCAGTCGATTTTTCGCATCAAAAAACCCCTCCAGACAAATTTTGAGCAATTTTCATGTCAAAAACGTAATTTTTGTCGAAAATTTTGAAGCAAGGGGTAGGTATGGAAATATTTAATGTAAACTGCATTGTGCTAACTTCGTTCCTGGTCGGAATTATGGACTCAAAATACACTGGAATACGTAAAATTTTCCGCTGAATCGATTGCCGAAGACTAGAACGTTCTATCCATCATATTAGTCGAGTTATGAGCAAATTTAGTTTTGAAAACGGGATTTTCGAAAATTTCATGACTTCATTTGGAGGAGAAAAAATGATTTTATACAAAAACAGACTGTGGCAGTCGATTTTCCGCATCAAAAAACCCCTCCAGACAAAATTTGAGCAATTTTCATGTCAAAAACGTAATTTTTGTCGAAAATTTTGAAGCAAGAGGTAGGTATGGAAATATTTAATGTAAACTGCATTGTGCTAACTTCGTTCCTGTTCGGAATTATGGACTCAAAATACACTGGAATACGTAAAATTTTCCGCTGAATCGATTGCCGAAGACTAGAACGTTCTATCCATCATATTAGTCGAGTTATGAGCAAATTTAGTTTTGAAAACGGGATTTTCGAAAATTTCATGACTTCATTTGGAGGAGAAAAAATGATTTTATACAAAAACAGACTGTGGCAGTCGATTTTTCGCATCAAAAAACCCCTCCAGACAAATTTTGAGCAATTTTCATGTCAAAAACGTAATTTTTGTCGAAAATTTTCAAGCAAGGGGTAGGTATGGAAATATTTAATGTAAACTGCATTGTGCTAACTTCGTTCCTGGTCGGAATTATGGACTCAAAATACACTGGAATACGTAAAATTTTCCGCTGAATCGATTGCCGAAGACTAGAACGTTCTATCTATCATATTAGTCGAGTTATGAGCAAATTTAGTTTTGAAAACGGGATTTTCGAAAATTTCATGACTTCATTTGGAAGAGAAAAAATGATTTTATACAAAAACAGACTGTGGCAGTCGATTTTCCGCATCAAAAAACCCCTCCAGACAAAATTTGAGCAATTTTCATGTCAAAAACGTAATTTTTGTCGAAAATTTTGAAGCAAGAGGTAGGTATGGAAATATTTAATGTAAACTGCATTGTGCTAACTTCGTTCCTGTTCGGAATTATGGACTCAAAATACACTGGAATACGTAAAATTTTCCGCTGAATCGATTGCCGAAGACTAGAACGTTCTATCCATCATATTAGTCGAGTTATGAGCAAATTTAGTTTTGAAAACGGGATTTTCGAAAATTTCATGACTTCATTTGGAGGAGAAAAAATGATTTTATACAAAAACAGACTGTGGCAGTCGATTTTCCGCATCAAAAAACCCCTCCAGACAAAATTTGAGCAATTTTCATGTCAAAAACGTAATTTTTGTCGAAAATTTTGAAGCAAGGGGTAGGTATGGAAATATTTAATGTAAACTGCATTGTGCTAACTTTGTTCCTGGTCGGAATTATGGACTCAAAATACACTGGAATACGTAAAATTTTCCGCTGAATCGATTGCCGAAGACTAGAACGTTCTATCTATCATATTAGTCGAGTTATGAGCAAATTTAGTTTTGAAAACGGGATTTTCGAAAATTTCATGACTTCATTTGGAGGAGAAAAAATGATTTTATACAAAAACAGACTGTGGCAGTCGATTTTTCGCATCAAAAAACCCCTCCAGACAAATTTTGAGCAATTTTCATGTCAAAAACGTAATTTTTGTCGAAAATTTTGAAGCAAGGGGTAGGTATGGAAATATTTAATGTAAACTGCATTGTGCTAACTTCGTTCCTGGTCGGAATTATGGACTCAAAATACACTGGAATACGTAAAATTTTCCGCTGAATCGATTGCCGAAGACTAGAACGTTCTCATATTAGTCGAGTTATGAGCAAATTTAGTTTTGAAAACGGGATTTTCGAAAATTTCATGACTTCATTTGGAGGAGAAAAAATGATTTTATACAAAAACAGACTGTGGCAGTCGATTTTTCGCATCAAAAAACCCCTTCAGACAAATAATTTTGAGCAATTTTCATGTCAAAAACGTAATTTTTGTCGAAAATTTTGAAGCAAGGGGTAGGTATGGAAATATTTAATGTAAACTGCATTGTGCTAACTTTGTTCCTGGTCGGAATTAGAGACTCAAAATACACTGGAATACGTAAAATTTTCCGCTGAATCGATTGCCGAAGACTAGAACGTTCTATCTATCTAGTCAAGTTATGATCACTTTTAGTTTTGAAAAGTACAAAGAGCGGATAAAAATAGCCGGCAAAAAGCTCGGGTAAAAAAGAGTGGGTGTAAGATCGGGTAAAAAGAGCGCGTAAAAAAGACCGGGTGAAAAAGGAGCGACTCTTTCGAAAATTTTGAAGCAAGTGGTAGGTATGGAAATATTCAATGTAAACTGGTTCTATTGGAAACATGCTTTGGCAGCTGGTAGTCAATTTCTGGTCCCAAAAAATCCTCTCTAGACGAATAAAAATGTTGTGTATAGTATCAAAGATTTTATCCAAAAAGAGTGCTTTCCAGAATTTCCTTTTGTTCACCAAATATTGTATTTTTTTGAACTATGGATGTAGTTTCCGATAGTTTGTATTGCAATATGTAAGCCAAAACCACTCATTTAAGTTAAAGATTTATATGCCGATGGGGAGTGTTTGATTAAATTGCTAAAATAGACAATTCCCAAGCAAATTGATGATTTTCTTTGAACGGGGAGTTGTTCTCTCATCATCTCACGCTCCGGTATACTCCTAGTGTATTTCATTTATTTTCTGGAAGAGAGATTGCGGGTTTCATTACGAAGTTTGATTACTTTTTTGGCTCTTCTTCTTATTCGAAAAAATATATAAAAGAAATAATTTGATCCGGTTGAGATCTATATTTTATAAGTATTATACAGAATGTCCAGGAAGTGATGTAACATACAGAAATTCAATAATTGTATTTGTTTCAGATATTTGAGGAGCTTGGTGTGAATATTTCCAAAGAACTCTTCAAGAAGAATAGACAACGTCGCTAACAAAGAATGGGCCTTCATTATTTTTGCAAAAATATCCAAACTTGGTCACTTGGAGTTGGATGAGCATCCTCGAAAGGCAGAAGCACCTACCTCGCTTATGAAAAGTGACAAATGCCAGGAAGCACTCAGAAAAGGGAAAACTATACAGATCCAATATATATCTCCATTAACCAGCTACCAGACATCGGTAAGGCCAGTGGAAACACGAAAAATCACTTAATATCAACTATTTCGCATCTAAAAGATCATAAACATAAAGAATTCAACTAAATAATAAGTTGGCACTTGGTCCGTCCGATTCACCAAGTTCAAATACGTCTTTTACATCGTCTACAGTCATTTTTGCTAACTCAAAAATACCAAATACTTTCTGCGTGAATATCTGATAATAGTAGAATATTCTCTCTTTAATCTTACCTAAATCCAATTCATTAGATTATACAAATTACATCGGTTGTTTGCGACTAATTATTAGCTTTCTAATTTCAGTTTCATTTGTTTTACGATGGTTCAAATGTCAAAATTGAATGTCTTGTTTGATCAACTTAACGCTAAAGTTTCAGGTCGCTTCTAGTAGGAAAGGCTTAACATTCCCGGACGACTGTGAAGATTGTCGAGGTGTAAGCCGAGACTTAGCAACACAGTGTCCAGGTATGAGGCTATTCCTATGAGGTGAACATACTATTTTTGCCGGTTGAGGCAGTTTCACTAAAATTATAACCAAAATAGCTAATACGATGAATTTTTTTTTGTAGGTATGCCTGGGGTTTGGTTGCAGCCTGAAGAGAATCACGCTGGTCCTAAGGGAGTGTTCCAGTCACCAGTTTACAAGACATGGACTCGTGCTGGAACTTTGTCCACCACGCAGCCTCATGGGATCGAACGAGGAGTCTCATGGATTTGTGCATTAGATTTTTAATGTATTTTAAAATTTTTAAAAGTAAATAAAGATATTTTTACAAGAATTTTGTTTTTTTCCCTATCATATTTTCTACAAAAATAATTTTCAAAATGATCAATTAGCGATTTTGAAATTTTCAAAAAAAAATCGAAATTTTATTGGCTCATCTGATAGAGCCCAACACGTAGACTCCAAATCCGATGGAATTCCTAAGAACCAAAATTTTTGCTCTATCTCGCACCGTTTCCGAGATATTCGCGTTCAAAGTTTTTGTGTTTTTTTTTAGGCTTATCAGTCAATTATGCAACCAACTAGACCGTTTACACCGAAATCCGCTTCGAAATGTGAATATTTTCGACAAAAATCGCAAAAATGATTTTTAAAAATCTCAAATTGCGTTTTTGAAATTTTCAAAAAAAAATCGAAATTTTATTGGCTCATCTGATAGAGCCCAACACGTAGACTCCAAATCCGATGGAGTTCCTAAGAACCAAAATTTTTGCTCTATCTCGCACCGTTTCCGAGATATTCGCGTTCAAAGTTTTTATGTTTTTTTTGAGGCTTATCAGTCGATTTTGCATACAATTTGAACGTTTACACCGAAATCCGCATTAATTTGTGAATATTTCGGACAAAAATAATGTTTTTTTGGAAAATATTCATATTTTGAGACAGATATCGGTGTAAATGGTTTAATTGTATGCAAAATCGATCAATAAGCCTCAAAAACAGTGCAAAAACTTTAAACGCAAATATCTCGAAAACGGTGCGAGATAGAGCAAAAATTTTGGTTCCGCAGACCTCCATCGGATTTGGAGTCTACGTGGTGGGCTCTATCAGATGAACCAATAAAATTTTGATTTTTTTTTGAAAATTTCAAAACCGCAATTTGAGATTTTTAAAAATCATTTTTGTCGAATATATTCTGATATTCAGAAATTCACGCAGAAAAACGGAGCGAGTTTCATATAATCCCGCCATCCTCTCCCTTATCTGGACACTTACTTAAGTATTCTACAGTGAGTATGGTGTAGGTATACTATAACTAGTGCCATCTATTTAAAATCTCTCGAACTATCTTTTTGTCGAAAATATTCACATCTCGAAGCGGATTTCGGTGTAAACGGTCTAGTTGGTTGCATAATCGACTGATAAGCCTCAAAAAAAACAGAAAAACTTTGAACGCGAATATCTCGGAAACGGTGCGAGATAGAGCAAAAATTTTGGTTCTTAGGAACCCCATCGGATTTGGAGTCTACGTGGTGGGCTCTATCAGATGGACCAATAAAATTTTGATTTTTTTTTGAAAATTTCAAATACGCAATTTGAGATTTTTAAAAATCATTTTTGCGATTTTTGTCAAAAATATTCACATTTCGAAGCGGATTTCGGTGTAAACGGTCTAGTTGGTTGCATAATCGACTGATAAGCCTCAAAAAAAACATAAAAACTTTGAACGCGAATATCTCGGAAACGGTGCGAGATAGAGCAAAAATTTTGGTTCTTAGGAACTCCATCGGATTTGGAGTCTACGTGGTGGGCTCTATCAGATGAAACAATAAAATTTCGATTTTTTTTTGAAAATTTCAAAAACGCAATATGAGATATTTAAAAATCATTTTTGCGATTTTTGTCGAAAATATTCACATTTCGAAGCGGATTTCGGTGTAAAGGGTCTAGTTGGTTGCATAATTGACTGATAAGCCTCAAAAAAAACACAAAAACTTTGAACGCGAATATCTCGGAAACGGTGCGAGATAGAGCAAAAATTTTGGTTCTTAGGAACTCCATCGGATTTGGAGTCTACGTGGTGGGCTCTATCAGATGGACCAATAAAATTTTGATTTTTTTTTGAAAATTTCAAATACGCAATATGAGATTTTTAAAAATCATTTTTGCGATTTTTGTCGAAAATATTCACATTTCGAAGCGGATTTCGGTGTAAACGGTCTAGTTGGTTGCATAATCGACTGATAAGCCTCAAAAAAAACATAAAAACTTTGAACGCGAATATCTCGGAAACGGTGCGAGATAGAGCAAAAATTTTGGTTCTTAGGAACTCCATCGGATTTGGAGTCTACGTGGTGGGCTCTATCAGATGAAACAATAAAATTTCGATTTTTTTTTGAAAATTTCAAATACGCAATATGAGATTTTTAAAAATCATTTTTGCGATTTTTGTCGAAAATATTCACATTTCGAAGCGGATTTCGGTGTAAAGGGTCTAGTTGGTTGCATAATTGACTGATAAGCCTCAAAAAAAACACAAAAACTTTGAACGCGAATATCTCGGAAACGGTGCGAGATAGAGCAAAAATTTTGGTTCTTAGGAACTCCATCGGATTTGGAGTCTACGTGGTGGGCTCTATCAGATGGACCAATAAAATTTTGATTTTTTTTTGAAAATTTCAAATACGCAATATGAGATTTTTAAAAATCATTTTTGCGATTTTTGTCGAAAATATTCACATTTCGAAGCGGATTTCGGTGTAAACGGTCTAGTTGGTTGCATAATCGACTGATAAGCCTCAAAAAAAACATAAAAACTTTGAACGCGAATATCTCGGAAACGGTGCGAGATAGAGCAAAAATTTTGGTTCTTAGGAACTCCATCGGATTTGGAGTCTACGTGGTGGGCTCTATCAGATGAAACAATAAAATTTCGATTTTTTTTTGAAAATTTCAAAAACGCAATATGAGATATTTAAAAATCATTTTTGCGATTTTTGTCGAAAATATTCACATTTCGAAGCGGATTTCGGTGTAAAGGGTCTAGTTGGTTGCATAATTGACTGATAAGCCTCAAAAAAAACACAAAAACTTTGAACGCGAATATCTCGGAAACGGTGCGAGATAGAGCAAAAATTTTGGTTCTTAGGAACTCCATCGGATTTGGAGTCTACGTGGTGGGCTCTATCAGATGGACCAATAAAATTTTGATTTTTTTTTGAAAATTTCAAATACGCAATATGAGATTTTTAAAAATCATTTTTGCGATTTTTGTCGAAAATATTCACATTTCGAAGCGGATTTCGGTGTAAACGGTCTAGTTGGTTGCATAATCGACTGATAAGCCTCAAAAAAAACATAAAAACTTTGAACGCGAATATCTCGGAAACGGTGCGAGATAGAGCAAAAATTTTGGTTCTTAGGAACTCCATCGGATTTGGAGTCTACGTGGTGGGCTCTATCAGATGAAACAATAAAATTTCGATTTTTTTTTGAAAATTTCAAAAACGCAATATGAGATATTTAAAAATCATTTTTGCGATTTTTGTCGAAAATATTCACATTTCGAAGCGGATTTCGGTGTAAAGGGTCTAGTTGGTTGCATAATTGACTGATAAGCCTCAAAAAAAACACAAAAACTTTGAACGCGAATATCTCGGAAACGGTGCGAGATAGAGCAAAAATTTTGGTTCTTAGGAACTCCATCGGATTTGGAGTCTACGTGGTGGGCTCTATCAGATGGACCAATAAAATTTTGATTTTTTTTTGAAAATTTCAAATACGCAATATGAGATTTTTAAAAATCATTTTTGCGATTTTTGTCGAAAATATTCACATTTCGAAGCGGATTTCGGTGTAAACGGTCTAGTTGGTTGCATAATCGACTGATAAGCCTCAAAAAAAACATAAAAACTTTGAACGCGAATATCTCGGAAACGGTGCGAGATAGAGCAAAAATTTTGGTTCTTAGGAACCCCATCGGATTTGGAGTCTACGTGGTGGGCTCTATCAGATGAAACAATAAAATTTCGATTTTTTTTTGAAAATTTCAAAAACGCAATATGAGATTTTTAAAAATCATTTTTGCGATTTTTGTCGAAAATATTCACATTTCGAAGCGGATTTCGGTGTAAAGGGTCTAGTTGGTTGCATAATTGACTGATAAGCCTCAAAAAAAACACAAAAACTTTGAACGCGAATATCTCGGAAACGGTGCGAGATAGAGCAAAAATTTTGGTTCTTAGGAACTCCATCGGATTTGGAGTCTACGTGGTGGGCTCTATCAGATGGGCCAATAAAATTTCGATTTTTTTTTGAAAATTTCAAAAACGCAATTTGTGCAATTTGAAAATATTTTTTGTTGAAAATATTCCTAATATTCTTATTTCTGATGAAAAAAAAGAGGAAATTAGTCGGTGAGATTTTAGATAGATGGAAACTTGCTCCGTTCCTTCGTTAATGATAAGGGAAAAAACAAAATTCATGTAAAAATATATTTATTTACTCTTAAAAATTTTAAAATACATTGCAAAACTAATGCACAAATCCATGAGACTCCTCGTTGGATCCAATGAGGCTGCGTGGTGGACAAAGTTCCAGCACGAGTCCATGTCTTGAAAACTGGTGACTGGAACACTCCCTTAGGACCAACGCGATTCTCTTCAGGCTGCAACCAAACCCCAGACATATCTGCAAAAAAAAAATTCATCGTATTAGCTATTTTGGTTATAATTCTAGTGAAACTGCCTCAACCAGCAGAAGCAGTATGTCCACCTCATAGGAAAAGCCTCATTCCTGGACACTGTGTTGCCAAATCTCGGCTTACACCTCTACAATCTTCACAGTCGTCCGGGAATGTTAAGCTTTTCCTACTAGAAGCGACCAGAAACTTTAGCGTCAAGTTAATTTTGACATTTGAACCTTCGTAAAACAGCCGATGTACTTTGTATAATCTGATAAAGTTCATTATTCAACTCAGTGGAATTAGGTAAGATTAAAGAGAGATTCCAGTACATATGCGTCGACATAGGTATATAAATATCTCTTCATCCAAAAGTTATAGCAAACAATATTAGATTAAGGAAGTTTCTACTTGGAACTTCTACTCGACAAACTAATTCAATGTGGATAACATTAGGATGTTATGGGCTGCCACTAACGTTATAGTTTCCAAACTTAAGTTACAGCTAGATCTGCAGGTGTACCTACTTATAGAATGGAATATCATATGAGAAGCAACTACTTAGGGGAAAATTTCCTCAACATAAATCCAATATCAGCACTCTGGCAACATCGTTTACAATTTAATACCAGTTAAAGTTGGAAAATCTCACCAAGTAATTTGTTTTCATTGTTTTAGAGACGGTCGGAGATGAAAGCGACTCGGAAAGGCAGTTAGTTTCAATCTGGGCAGTTTCACAATAACCCCGAGCATCGCTCAAGTCACTCGAAGAGGGATTTTTACTAATAAAAGTCGAAATTTTGATAAATATACTTTTTGGACGTTTTTACATTTATCAACATGGTTTTTTCACTAAAAAATAACATCAACAATGTTTGCGTATACAATTTCTAACCTTAAAATACTCCCTGCTGTTATTCTTGAGTTGCTCCTTCAACTTAATGCGAGTCATTCATCAGTGCCGTAATTCCACCGGTTGATGTTTTTCCTTTTCATTTTACAACAGTACTCGAGAGAAATTTCTAGAAGAAAAGCTCACAAAAAACCTGCATATAAAATGGATTTTCTTTGTTGAAGGTTATTGAATGAAAAAAAAAAAAAAAAAAAAAAAAAAAAAAAAAAAAAAAAAAAAGTGTCAAAAGGCTTCAGAGGTTGATTAGTAGGATGAAGAGTTACATTTGTGGTGAGGAGTTAGAGTTTATTACAAACCCGCCTAGAACTTAAATTGTTAAGAAAAAAAAAAAAAAATAAAAAAAAAAAAATAAAAAAAAAAACTTTGTTATTCTACAAGTTAACCAACAAATAAGATGGCCAGACTGACGTTATTTTGTCTTGAGCTCCTCCTAAAGGGCTGGACCGGTTCAACTACAGAGTTGGTCCCGGTAGGTGGCGCCGCAATAGAGTTTTTTGAAATCAACAATTTTAAGATACAGAGGAAATTATATATTATGTAATTGTCGGGTCCTCTAATTCATTTATAATTATCTAAAAAAAAAAATTCCCCAGTTCGAATATCATTTCTACAGTGTGCTCCGTTTATATTCAATAATGACGGCTATAAAATTCGGGTACGATGAGTTTAACGTAGGTCTTCGCAAGCTAGGTCGATTTTCAGTTTATGAGAATCGTATATTAAATTTATTTTAGTATTAATAAATGCCTGAGTTCGGTATGCAATTAGTGCTCTGGTATTAAAGATAATTAATATCGTAATTAAATTTTGTTTTCCGTTTCAAATTTCGAGTTCAGTGTGTATAAAATTAATGTGAAGTTATTTCTAGCTTTCCCTGTATAAATGTCGTAAAATTTTATGACACTTTCCACAACTGATGCAAAATTTAAGGAAATCATCCACGTCGACTTTGATTGAGAGGTTAGGTTGTCTTGAAGCTAGACGATGTAGAGGTAGGAGCAGAAATGTGTGTTGGCAACGCTGTCATCCACAGAACAACAAATTTTTAGTTCCGTGCCGCCAAGTGTTAGGTTAGGACAGTCGCAGTCGTTAGATTAGGTTAGGTTAGTTTAGGTTAGGTTAGTCGCGTTAGGAAATAGTTTTTCTAATCAATTTTTGGTTTTTCTTATGTTTTGAGTCCCTTTGCCACCCATGTTGTACCCGAAAAGTTTGCAGGTCATTTACTTTGGGATATTTTACATCTTACAGTTGACGAAATACTAATGACAGCTGTCAACACACCATTTTAATGTTGGTAGCAATTTCCTTGTACAAAACTCTTCCATTATTTGGAGGGGTAAAATGTATGTGAACCCTTCGCTGCTTATCATGGACGTACGATAAATTTTTTAAAGGGGTTTAAAAATATTTCCAATTCTTTTTAAAGACGAATAAATCTCTGTATTTCTTTAAAAAATTCCATTAATAAATCAAGCGGATATAATCATCATCAAGCTCCGACGACCCTATCTCTTCGTTGTTCCTTTTTTGATTGACTCTAAATAATTCAAAAAACAGGAAAACGCGTTTCACTCTTTTCGTAAAATTTTCAATTTTTTTCCAAATAAAGGAGCTGCTTGTGGATTTATTAGATTTTTGGCGGCAGTTACAATACTGGAAAGAATTCTTCTTTTTTTTGTGTTGTTGAAAAAAAAAATCGACAAAAGCCCGACGATTTGATAGATCGATTCTTTCTGTCTGCAAAGAATATTTTCTGAATTTTAACAATGGCCATTATATTCTTTCCAAAGTGGATATAATTAATCAAATATTTATTCGGTTTTATAAGAATTGGAATCATTTATTTGGACCATTGTACTTCGCGTAATATTATGTTTTCGAAGCAGGACCGTCGTAAAGAAATTTCAGTGTGTGAAAATGACGAATTCGCAAAAGTTTAAATAAATAAAACAATTTTATTGGTTACATTATGAACAAAAATTGAACTATCATTACATTTTACAATTAAATCAATTTGAAATGTTTTTTTTTTCGTATTGTCACAAATGTACACATCAAATTTTTGATAGCAGTCACAAATAGCGTTTTTTAAAGTAAACAAGCCTTAAAAGGCCGAAAGAAAAGTCTTATTTTCACATTTTTTTTTTGTTCGTCATTTAAACACTTTCAATTTTTTTTTTCAATCTCTGTACACGATTTTACTAGTGGTTAGAAAAAAGTCTCAGGGGTCTCGTTTTCACAATCTGGTCGCCAAAGCTTTCCGCAAATCTGCAACAAAAGAAACTATTTCAGTTCCTGCAACTAATTAAGAAAAAAGATGCAAAAAAACAGCAAAAACACAAACATATAGTCATGAATTAGCTAGAGTTATTTTTTTTTAAATTTGTGTTGACATTTTCTGAAATTTACGAACTTCAAAAGTTGCATTCGGTATTAGAGAGGCTTGGAGAATTTATAGCGAAACCATGAAAAAAAAAACAAGAAAAATGTGGCAGTCGAAATGAGTGAACACGGAAATAGTTACATTTTTTTTAATGGAATGGAATAATTGGTTCGTTCAGGAATTTTAACTGAAGCCGAGTATATCCGGAAAAACTACAGTTAGAATGAAAATTGTTTTCCTTGGAAAAAATAAATACATAGAAAAAAGAAAGCTGGTGGAATTTTTTCTAGTCTTTGTACACTGAAAAAAAGAAATTAAAACTTCCTAAAATAGTTTCTCGACTGAAATTAAGTCATTATTATAATTATTATCATGGGATGAGACCAAAATGGACAGAAGGGGTGATGGCAGAAGGGTAGAAGGTAAGTGGGAAGGGTGTGGTAAGTGAGGGGGGTGGAGTGGTACCAGGGTAACGGAAGAGGTGAAGGTGAAGTAAAGGTAGAGGCACAGATTATAAAAGAGAACAGATGCGAAAGCTTGACAGAGAACAGTAAAAAAGAGAGAGATGGGTGGACATACCCATTTAAAGGTCCATCGTTGTATGTCGTCTCCGTTCGGGCTGCTTCGCGAAACTTTTCAACATACTGTCCAAATAAATTTTATTCGGAAAGAAAAGTGAAGAACCGGCACTGAAAACTGTTATTGTCCCCAAGTCAACATTGCAATTCGGTAAAAAATATTTTAAACTGGCAACATCGCGGCCATACCGAGTTAAAGGTCCAAGGTCATTGAAGTCGGAGTTGAAAATCCTTTGATGTTTTGCCGGGATTCGTATCAGTTCTCTTTTATAATCTGTGGTAGAGGTGGTAATTGCGAGGTGGTATTAACGAGGTGGTATTGACGAAGTGGTAGGGATTAGGGT
Source organism: Galerucella nymphaeae (assembly GCA_963978555.1). Classification (NCBI taxonomy): domain Eukaryota; kingdom Metazoa; phylum Arthropoda; class Insecta; order Coleoptera; family Chrysomelidae; genus Galerucella; species Galerucella nymphaeae. The sequence continues at coordinate 17,007,571 of OZ021714.1, forward strand.
ATTTTTGAAGCCTCCATTGCTCAAGTTGACAATGCGCCACGATTAAAAATATATGCTCTACAAGAGACGTACGGATTTTATATCCTCCACGTATGTTATACTAAGCCGAATGGGGAAAACATGTTAGACTAATTGAGATTTCACAGTACGATACATAAATTTATCATTCCTTTTTTTTCAAGTATTTCTGGCTTGCTGCCAGCAAACTAACTACCATGTTCTACTCTTGTTCTATCTTTTTGTTTGTCATTAATTTGGGACACACTGTACATGAAAATTTCTATCTACCATGAGCGTACGATGAAATTTTTTTCAAGGGTGTTACTTTTTTTTTTAATTTCTACTTATCATGGTCGTGCAATAAAGTTTTGTAAAGGTCTTACAGGCGATATGATTCTTACAACGAATTTTTAAAAATGCGCATGGAAAAATTTCCGTTTCTATACACATTTTTTTTGGTGAAATGTTTGTATAGTAAAATGCATGCGGTATAACCTCAATGTTTAGGCAAACACATGTATTGAATGACAAATGGATAAACGACAACGGCAGAACGTGCCCCCATACAATTCGGTTCTACTGCGAAATTCGATATTTCTTGAACGCTTCATGAGGTTAAAAAATTCACAGGAATGTATTTTAAAGAAACTGTATCTTTTTTTCTTAAAAAAAACTGTAAAATGAACCCCTGTTAACACCGCTAAATACAGGGTGTAACAAATAGGTAGGTCATAAATCTTACCACATATTCTGTGGCTAAAAATAACTGGATCCAACCCAAGTTACCCCAGTACAATTGTGCATGCGAAAAAAAGTTACAACCCTTATGATAAGAGCATTTTAAAAAAATTAAGGAATTATTGCATTTATGGGAGTTGAGATCCTCCAAGCCCCCCAAAATTTTTGTGTACGTTACAATTTAATGCTTATTGTGGCACCATTATTCAAACAAATTATTTTTGAACCTTTTTCCCCCTAGTACTTTTTACAATTATCAGTTTTTATCGAGATACGGCCTATGACCTGCCTTTTTGTTACACCCTATATATCGGAACAAATGCACCGAAAAAAAGGTAAATTTGATAAAATTATTTGTGTTTCTCTCTGGAAATAATATTTCCTATATTGTTTTTCTGTTCTGATCTTCCATTCTAACAGGATTTGTTAAAAAATATTATTGCGGAATTTATCCTTTTAGATTTATAAAGGATAATACCTATACCTTCTGTAAAGTAAAGATACAACAAAAGAATATTATACCAGGTAAAGAAGATACTGTTTTTCTTTAAAAAAAGAATAAATGAAGATTTATTCATTCAATACGTTGAAAGTCCTTTGGAAATGTTGGAATATTTGTAGCGATCTCAGTAAATATAAAGATACTTATACAGGGCGGTCCGTAAGTACAGGAGAAACAGCAAAAATCAGTAAGGTTAAAAATGGTCGGTAAACTAGCGACGAATAGTATCAAAGCTTTTTGTAAAACCACGTTGATTTCCAGTCGGCCGTGAGGCAATAATGTTACGAGAACAAAGAAAACTTTTTCATGGATGTTACTTACATTCACTTGTGTTTTAGTGCGAGGAACTATCGTGGTGTAGAGTCACAAAGCCAATTTCGCGCTTGTATTACGATTAATTAAACTACTTGGGAATTCTTTGATGTTGGTAAACGCAGAACTTTTAATTCTTCTTTCAGACGAGTTTTGACTCGCCCTGTATTCCAGTTTAAATTTAAAGTGTCCAAATGAAACAATTTAACATCGATCTGTATCGGTGTTCTAGAACACGCTGTATAATTTTAAAATATGTGTCTTTTTGGTGAGAATTTAGTTTGAACATTACAAGATATTGGATTTTATGGCACTTAAAAATCACCCAGTATACTCGTATGAGATTTATTTTTCAACTTAATATTGACATTTCATTAATTTTTCGTGAATAGTGACTTTTTAATTTCATTATTTGATTTAAATTTATTTGCTCCGACAAAACGCTTTCACGAATGTGATTGATTTTAACCTTAGTTTGATCAGATTATCGAGTATTCCCACCTCTATAGTACGGACTGAATTATGCAATGTAAATTTCACAGGATTTCAAAAATAGTATTGGAAATTTGGATTCCTTGGAGACATGATACATACTAACGTACACACATTCGAAGTTATGACGAGAAAATCGAATTTCTCTATTAATAACCGAAATAACGAGTATAGTTCATATAATAACCTTCTCGTTGTGCGTCATCGTTCGTGACGTATATCCGGTTTTTGGGTTTTTTATTTGCTATTTTGACATTTTGACAATTTATGATTAACAGCTTATTTTAATAACTGAAAATACTTGAGAACTTTCAAAATGCTGATGATTTTTCGTGTATCTAGGCATATTTTTGTATTATTTGAATAAATATAACAATAATATTCACTTTTCATAATAATAATTGACTGACTGACGATTACTATCAGTGTGTGTGTTTTTGTAAAGTGTTGCCTTTTTTATATTAAAGAAAAGATAGTATTTTCATCAGGTCTGACATCGCTTTTCCATAAAAACGATACATTGTTTGCTTTTCAATTTGAAGGAAAGCGCAGTCTGCATTAAGGTCAAATGAAAATACTTCTCAAATCTAAATTGTGTTTTCTTTAAGAGAGTCGAATAGTTTGACTGAATTTTACTGAATAGCAAAGTGATTCTTTTCAGATTTAGGAGCGAAAGAAAATCATTAAAATCCTTTTTTGTCTTGTCACTTGTCAGTATAAATAGTAAAAATTTCAATACTGATTGAATTTCGGTGAATAAATTTTCAAAATACATACCAGAGAGTAAAATAATTTTGAAGAAAAATAAATATTTCGCCAGGTTCGGAACTGGGGGAAGACATTACAATGGAAACTCATTACAAACAGTTGATTAGGAGTTTTTTAATTTGGAAAATTGTAATTTAAACTTTGTAAAATGCCTCTCTTAGGAATTGTAATTTATTTATAAGAAAAAAAAGTAATTTCGAAAAGGAAAAAATCGTAACTTTCTTTTGTGTATGCTACTAAAATTTAAAAGTTTCGAAAAATTAAAAAATGGGGAACAAAACATCCGAACTGGCAAAGTAGTCTCTTAGGAAACTTGGGAAATCCCATGGAGTTTTCCATTTCTTTATGGTTATTAAACATTTTGTGGAAGCAGTGGCGTAGGCAATACAAATAATTTTGTCGAAAATATATTGAAAAATAAAGAAAATCGAATAGAAACGTTAAAAATTGTTAAGAAATCAAAAATAATCTAAAAAAATATTGGGAAAGCTTGGGAAATTTAAAGAAATATATTCAGAAGGAGTGAAAAATGGAGAAAACGTTGGAAAATGTTTTTAAAACGCTAAAAATTGTTGAAAATTGCTAGAAATTATAAAAAATCGAAAATAAATATTAAAAACTTTGGAAAATTAAGAAATGTTGAAAAAAAAACGTTGAAATATTTTGGAAAATCAAGAAAAACGATTAGAAACTTGAAAATTTTGAAAAAATCAAGAAAAAACTAAAAATATATTGGAAAATTTGAAGAAATTTTCAAAAATATTGGATTTGAGAATATTGAAAAATGGGCAAAACATTAGAAAATATTTCAAAAACGCTAAACATTGTTAAAAAATTGCTAGAACTTATAAAAAAACAAAAATTACATTTTGTGGAAGCAGTGGCGTAGACAATACAAATAATTTTGTCAATAAAAGGGTCGAAAATACATTTTAGTTGAAAATGTGCGTCGAAAAGCGAAAAGTGATTTTAAAACACAAAAATAATCAAAATTATGTAGTGACTGTTAAAAAACCTTATAGCGTCCTGTATCTCAAAAAAAAATTTTCGCTTAACATCAAACGCTTCATAGGTGAATCTTCAGGTTACAAAATAATCTACCTTGATGAACACCGTTATTTCTCAAACTAGCCCTTTTCCCTACGTGCAAGAGATTACAAATAGTGCCCTTTTTCGTAGCTAGGAGAGAAAGGATGTAAAAAAAAATGGGAAGCAGGATGATCGTTATTTTAAAGGTCTTTCGAGTAGAAAGCTGAGGGCACGAATATATGAGATCAATTTGTTCTTCCCGAGATGCTGGGCTAGGGAAAAAAATATACATTATTAAGGAGCATTGAAACATTTAGTTCTACACTTCTTTTTTCATATAATTTTGTAATTTTTCTCAACAAAAGAATAACATAAATGTATCTGTCATAAATATTTACAAATACAATAACCCCTCATGGAAATTTTGTCGTACGCTCTAGGTAGATGGAAATTTTTTGCTAGAAAATGAAAATCTATTACATTTCCATCAAGGACATCTTTATTGAAAGAAAATTACAAATCAAGTTTCAATGTTTTGTTTAACACTTTTATCAGCATTCAGAGGCCAATTTCACCCTAATTACCTTCGTACATTTCCCTTTGTAATGCTTGGGGGTTGGATTTCATCGTAACACGAGTCTGTTGGAAATCATTAATTACAGAAGGAAGATCGAGAGAGAGTTTTGTTTGTCCATAATTATTCTATACCTCTCTCGTTGAGGTTTATCTGATCTCTTTGTAAACAAACGTCTATCTAATGTACCTTTACAGAAAGAGATTTGCCTTTCTAATGAAACAAATACATCTAATGGTATTGTTTGTTGATGATTGTATTCATTAATTGAAAATTTTGTATTTATGAAACGCTAAAAATTGTTGAAAAATTGATAGAAATTATAATTGGAGATTTAAGAAATGTTGAAACAAATCGTCAAATTATATTGAAAATTCAAGAAAAATGATTAGAAACGTTAGAAATTGTTAAAAAAATCAAGAATAATCTTAAAAACTATTGGAAAACATTGGAAAATTTAAAGAAATATTTTCGGAAGGAGTGAAAAACGAAGAAAAAAATTGAAAATGTTTTTTAAACGCTAAAAATTGTTGAAAATTGATAAAAATTATAAAAAAAAAAAAAATTAAATATTGGAAAACTTTGGAGAATTAAGAAATGTTGAAACAAATCGTCAAATTATATTGAAAATTCAAGAAAAATGATTAGAAACGTTAGAAATTGTTAAAAAAATCAAGAATAATCTTAAAAACTATTGGAAAACATTGGAAAATTTAAAGAAATATTTTCGGAAGGAGTGAAAAACGAAGAAAAAAATTGAAAATGTTTTTTAAACGCTAAAAATTGTTGAAAATTGATAAAAATTATAAAAAAAAAAAAAATTAAATATTGGAAAACTTTGGAGAATTAAGAAATGTTGAAACAAATCGTCAAATTATATTGAAAATTCAAGAAAAATGATTAGAAACGTTAGAAATTGTTAAAAAAATCAAGAATAATCTTAAAAACTATTGGAAAACATTGGAAAATTTAAAGAAATATTTTCGGAAGGAGTGAAAAACGAAGAAAAAAATTGAAAATGTTTTTTAAACGCTAAAAATTGTTGAAAATTGATAAAAATTATAAAAAAAAAAAAAATTAAATATTGGAAAACTTTGGAGAATTAAGAAATGTTGAAACAAATCGTCAAATTATATTGAAAATTCAAGAAAAATGATTAGAAACGTTAGAAATTGTTAAAAAAATCAAGAATAATCTTAAAAACTATTGGAAAACATTGGAAAATTTAAAGAAATATTTTCGGAAGGAGTGAAAAACGAAGAAAAAAATTGAAAATGTTTTTTAAACGCTAAAAATTGTTGAAAATTGATAAAAATTATAAAAAAAAAAAAAATTAAATATTGGAAAACTTTGGAGAATTAAGAAATGTTGAAACAAATCGTCAAATTATATTGAAAATTCAAGAAAAATGATTAGAAACGTAGAAATTGTTAAAAAAATCAAGAACAATCTAAAAAACTATTGGAAAACATTGGAAAATTTAAAGAAATATTTTCGGAAGGAGTGAAAAACGAAGAAAAAAATTGAAAATGTTTTTTAAACGCTAAAAATTGTTGAAAATTGATAAAAATTATAAAAAAAAAAAAAATTAAATATTGGAAAACTTTGGAGAATTAAGAAATGTTGAAACAAATCGTCAAATTATATTGAAAATTCAAGAAAAATGATTAGAAACGTTAGAAATTGTTAAAAAAATCAAGAATAATCTTAAAAACTATTGGAAAACATTGGAAAATTTAAAGAAATATTTTCGAAAGGAGTGAAAAACGAAGAAAAAAATTGGAAAATGTTTTTTAAACGCTAAAAATTGTTGAAAATTGATAAAAATTATAAAAAAAAACAAAATTAAATATTGGAAAACTGGAGAATTAAGAAATGTTGAAACAAATCGTCAAATTATATTGAAAATTCAAGAAAAATAATAAGAAACGTTAAAAATTGTTAAAAAATCAAGAATAATCTTAAAAAAGAATGGGAAACGTTGAAAAATTTGAAGAAATATTGGGGTGGAGTGAAAAATAGAGAGAAAAAATTGGAAAATGTTTTTAAAACGTTAAAAATTGTTGAAAATTGCTAGAAATTATAAAAAACCAAAAAAAAATATTGGAAAACAAGAAAATGTTGAAAAAAACATCAAAATATATTGAAAAACAATTAGAAACGTTAAAAATTGTTAAAAAATCAAAGAAAAACTAAAAATATATTGGAAAACCTTGGAAAATTTAAAGAAAAAATATTGTAAAGGAATGAAAAATGTGGAAAACATCAGAAAATGTATCAAAATCGCTAAAAATTGTTGAAAACTTGATAGAAATGTACATTTTTTCACTGTTTCTCCTGGAAATTAATTCTATGCGGACAATTTCGGATTATAATCAAAATTCTGCTTGTACCTCGTAACCAGAATAATCGAAAATGCGAAACACCTTTACATAATTTACATGTTGCCACTGCCGGTCTCCATCAACACAACCGATTGAATTGTCGACATTAATTCAAAATACGTCCAAACGTATTCGGAATGACGAATACGACGTATCACAACCTGCTGATTCTCATTGGCCGACTGTATATATCGACACGAATATGCTTCATACTTAAATCGATATTAAAATTGAATCAACTTCGTTCAATTCGAACAGGGGTAGTTGTTTGAATTTTCCCAATTTCCCAATTGATAATGCAAAACCACTTAACAATAAATATTTGTTATTAATGATCGACAAATTTAAGGGAGACTTGTAGGCTTTATTATTCATTCAATATGAAAAACGAGTAGAAAAATTTTGAAAATCTTAGGAAATTTAAATTATCCCAAAACATGCGAATCAAAAATTCTACTTACAAGAAACCTTGCGAAAGGAAAATAAAGAAAAACATTGTAGAAACGTTAAAAATTGTTGGAAAATAAAGCAAAACATTGTAAAAACGTTAAAAATTGTTGGAAAATAAAGCAAAACATTGTAAAAACGTTAAAAATTGTGGGAAAATAAAGAAAAACATTGTAAAAACGTTAAAAATTGTGGGAAAATAAAGAAAAACATTGTAAAAACGTTAAAAATTGTGGGAAAATGAAGTTTAATCTTGAAAAAACGTTAAAAATTGTTGGAAAATAAAGAAAATCTTTGAAAAAGCGTTAAAAATTTATAGAAAATTACGAAAAATCTTGCGAAAACTTTAAAAATTGTTGGAAAATGAAGAAAAACATTGTAAAAACGTTAAAAATTGTGGGAAAATGAAGATTAACCTTGAAAAAACGTTAAAAATAATTGGAAAATAAAGAAAATCCTTGAAAAAGCGTTAAAAATTCATAGAAAATTACAAAAAATCTTGCAAAAACTTTAAAAATTGTTGGAAAATGAAGAAAAACATTGTAAAAACGTTAAAAATTGTGGGAAAATGAAGATTAACCTTGAAAAAACGTTAAAAATTGTTGGAAAATAAAGAAAATCCTTGAAAAAGCGTTAAAAATTCATAGAAAATTACGAAAAATATTGCGAAAACTTTAAAAATTGTTGGAAAATGAAGAAAAATATTGCAGAAGCATAGCTACTTACAAGAAACTAAAAAGCGGCGAAACATATTTCACGTATCTTCATGGTTGTCGAAAATTATTGGTCGACAGCTTCCTTCACTAGGCGAAGGTCCTGGTTGTTGACATGATAATCCAGGCTCACACGTCCCGCTGAAACCCAAGTCTCCTCCGCAGGGTTCACCTTCGGTCTTCGCGCATTCTTGACAACATCTGCAACAATGTAAATATCGAGATTGGATCAAATATAACAACGACAATTATTGGCAAAAAGGTTTAGACGATATATTAGATTGGTAGCCATGGGATTTTGAAGGAAAAGGTGGTGGAAAATTGGAAATATTTTGTTAAAAAAATAAGGAGAAGGAACTTATCTTGAAGGGTTAGGATATTTGCAGCTCATAGCGTTGAGGAAAGCGTTAGAAATTGTTGGAAAATGAAGAAAAACCTTGAAAAAGCGTTAAAAATTGATGGAAAATGAAGAAAAACCTTGAAAAAATGTTAAAAATTGTTGGAAATTGAAGAAAAACCTTGAAAAAACGTTAAAAATTGTTGGAAAATAAAGAAAAACCTTTCAAAGGCGTTAAGAATTGTTGAGAAATGAAGAAAAATCTTGCAAAAGCGTTAAAAATTTATGGAAAATAAAGAAAAACCTTTCAAAGGCGTTAAGAATTGTTGGGAAATAAAGAAAAGTCTTGCAAAAGCGTTAAAAATTGTTAGAATATAAATAAAAACCTTGTAAAAACGTTAAAAATTGCTGGAAAATAAAAATAAATCTTGAAAAAGCAATAAAAATTTATGGAAAATAAAGAAAAACGTTTCAAAAGCGTTAAAAATTGTTGGAAAATAAAGAAAAACGTTTCAAAAGCGTTAAAAATTGTTGGAAAATAAAGAAAAGGCTTGCAAAAGCGTTAAAAATTGTTAGAATATAAACATAAACCTTGTAAAAACGTTAAAAAGTGTTGGAAAATGAAGAAAAAACCTTGAAAAGGCGTTAAAAATTGTTGGAAAATGAAGAAAAATCTTGCAAAAGCGTTAAAAATTGTTAGAAAATGAGGAAAAACCTTGTAAAAACGTTAAAAATTGTTGGAAAATTAAGAACAACCTTGAAAAAGCGTTAAAAATTGTTGGAAAATAAAGAAAAAATCTTGCAAAAGCGTTAAAAATTGTTGGAAAATAAAGAAAAACCTTGTAAAAAGGTTAAAAATTGTGGGAAAATGATAAAAAATGTTGAATAATCTGAAATTATTTCTGAAAACATTGAAAAATATTGGAAAAAGTGTCTAATTATGTAGAAAATTATAGGAAAATTCAAATTTTCCATCGTGTTTAATTTTAATTCACGTTTTATTACCCAAGAACATTAGTGTGAGAAACAATGTCAAACCAAACAATTAAATTTGTATACCCAAAATCAAGTGATATCTGTTGAGCTTATATCGTGACAGGAAATTTAGTCGAGATGCACGTTCAGGGGATGAGAAATAATGGCAGTTGACAGGGTTTATGACGAGTTCCAAATGAAACAATGTGTATATGTATATTAACGTTCAATATAAGTATTTATTGCTCCTTTGGCATTATATTTTAGCCACCTGAGTCTCGGGAAACGTCGGAAAATCTTGGAAAATTATAAAAATTTGTTGGGCAAAGGAGAGAATGTTGGAGAATCGTTTGGAAATATTCAAACAAATTAAAACAAAGGGAAAACATCGGAAACAGTTAAGAAATGTATTAAAACGTATTGGAAAATGCTGCAAGATATATATTTATATATTTAAAAAAAGTTTTCCGAATATTCACAATTTATATCAAAAAAGAAAAGTTGATTTTTATCTGGAAAATACTAAGGAAAAACTAGAATTTATATGAACCAAATTTTCATCTCGAAACTGGTTTATACAGGTTAAATCTGAACGAAATTGTTTCAAACTTCACACGACCACATATTTTCCGATGAAAAGAAAAAATGAAAGTCGTGTAGGTTACGACTTGGTAATTGAAAATCAAAAATTTAGTTGCGATGTGCTCGACAAAACTTGGAAAAGCAGTAAACCAAGTTACACATACCAACTTACATTCTTGCAGCTTTCCAACATGGAAAACTTAAAAATAATATTTTCTTTCTATTAGCGTTCTGGAGAATATTTTAAAATTATTAAGAAGTTTCTTTAGTAAAAAGTTTTACTGGTAAAAAGTGATCATAACAGTTTTCCAACTTCGTATGACAATTTTCAAGATTTCCACAACTTTTCTCAATGTTTTTCAAAATTTCCACTACATTTTTCATTATTTTCAGCATCCTCCGACAGTTTTTCAAAAAAAAAAAATTTAACAAAACTTTATTGGTCCTTCGAGCCGGATGTGTTCAAATTTCAACGTATCCATCTTCCAAAGCCGACTCTGCTATTTGTTCATGTGAAGACAATTTGAGGACAGATCTCAACATAACAACCCTTGTCAATTATACTGCTCAAACTCGGAATTGGGGTAGGTCCGGAGGCAAGTGACAAGAGTCATCTAGTTTAATCAAGGATTGTTTGGGTAAATACTGGCTGTGGGCATTGTAAACAAATAGAAACTTTGACAAGACACAAACACCGAACCAATGTAAACTATGGATATGCAAATTGACTGCTAATGGCCGTGTTCACTGACATTACGTGTAAAAGGGAAAAACTTTTAAGACTAGAATATACTCGTAATATATCTTGTTATACAGGGAGTTTTATAAAATTTATTAATAAGAACAACAAGGATATAACTAGACAAAACAATGATAATAATCTAGCCTATTATATACTCGTATTATTATTTGGCCATGTGGGTAGGATGGATGACGAAAAGTGTGTGAAGAAGATGTTTAATGGAGAAATTCAACAGGAAAAGTAAAATATATGAGCTTGTGAGTCCTAGCACGCTGTTCTATTTATATACAGGGTGTTTAATGGAGAAATTCAACGGGAAAACTAGAATCTGTGAGCCTGTGGGTGCTAGCATGCTTTTCTATATATGTACAGGGTGTTTAATGGAGAAATTGAACAGGAAAAGTAGAATATATGAGCTTGTGAGTCCTAGCACGCTGTTCTATTTATATACAGGGTGTTTAATGGAGAAATTCAACGGGAAAACTAGAATCTGTGAGCCTGTGGGTGCTAGCATGCTTTTCTATATATGTACAGGGTGTTTAATGGAGAAATTCAACAGGAAAAGTAGAATATATGAGCTTGTGAGTCCTAGCACGCTGTTCTATTTATATACAGGGTGTTTAATGGAGAAATTCAACGGGAAAACTAGAATCTGTGAGCCTGTGGGTGCTAGCATGCTTTTCTATATATGTACAGGGTGTTTAATGGAGAAATTCAACAGGAAAAGTAGAATATATGAGCCTGTGAGTCCTATCACGCTGTTCTGTATATGTACAGGGTGTTTAATGGAGAAATTCAATAGAAAAAGTAAAATATATGAGCTTGTGAGTCCTAGCACGCTGTTCTATTTATATACAGGATGTTTAATGGAGAAATTCAACGGGAAAAGTAGAATATATGAGCCTGTGAGTCCTAGCAAGCTTTTCTATATATGTACAGGGTGTTTAATGGAGAAATTCAACAGGAAAAGTAGAATATATGAGCCTGTGAGTCCTAGCACGCTGTTCTGTATATGTACAGGGTGTTTAATGTAGAAATTCAACAGAAAACGTAAAAATATATGAGCTTGTGAATCCTAGCACGCTGTTCTATTTATATACAGGGTGTTTAATGGAGAAATTTGACGGGAAAACTAGAATCTGTGAGCCTGTGAATCTTAGCACACTCTTCTATACATATACAGTGTGTTTTATCATTAAATATCTTGGACTTGGGATATTTCTAGCATATTTTCTATGTCGTTTTTAATCTTTATCTGGTGATAGCTCCTGTCAATTTATTACTGTGTCTACTAAAGCAAAAATTGTGCCAAAAGACAAGCATTTTATATCCGAAATGACTAGAATTTCTCACAAGGTTTGTCCTGGATCGATGTTATCACTCTTATTTCGAAAAGTGATTACGTCTCAGCGAGATTCTATAAAGAATTATTGGTATAGTTCTGTTATCAAATGTGTGTGCTTTATTTTGAACGGTGTACACTTTTACGACTGCTACTGAAAACTACAATGCATGGTAACTTAACTTTCAACTTTACGGTTATTACTTTGATCAAATTTTTGACGCTACCTTATTTTGGGTCAAACTAATCAACTCGAGATGCAGTTCGAATTCGAAAGGGGATTCAAAAAGGAAAATATCCTTCTCGGTATACGCGAACATCGGTTTCAGAGTCTTTCATTAATTTTAATCATCTGTACAGTGCTTTTCATGAATAAATCCCACATAATACCCCACCAAAGTTCAAGATAATTAATTTCTCTATACCTATACTCTGAATCGTTTTCGCCATCCTACGTAAAGCTTATTTATGATGAAATATAACGATCGAAAAACTGTCTATTCACTGAAATATGTTCTCTACGTCACTGGTTACTGCGGCTGCGAAAATTTTCAGGAATACAAAGACAATTAGAAATATTTAACGATGTTGTAGAGTTGAAGGTTTTAGACAGAAACGTCAATTATATTTTAAGTACTCTTCTCACAAATATTAATGAATACAGTGGTGTAGGGTTTACACGATTTTTAAAGGTAATTTTTTATTGAACCCACCTTTATTTACGTCTTCGGTTAGAGAAATGTCAAATTTGACAACTACAAAATTCAAGTGACAAAAACACGACTCTCGGAAAAGATGAAATGAAAAAGAGAAAGAAGCTATCCATATTACAATGAAGTCGATGACTCCTATAAAATCCATGAAATTAGTAGCAGTTCCTGCGAAAAATTTTGACGAAAGAGATGATAAAGGTGTGGTTACATCAGTACACGGTATCATCAATACAGAGTTTACAAATTTTGCGGATTTCTATAATGCCGCTGAGGGAAGAAAGAAGTCTTTATCAAATTACAAAAATAAAAACGTACAAATAGTCACTAGAGATATAAAAACTATTAAATTGGAAATGCCTGTGTTTGGATTAGAGCACGCAGTGGTTTATACAAAAAATAAACCCACCAAAGTATCGTTAAGAAAGAAAATTTTTAAAAAAATTAATTTGGAAGACCGACCAGCTAGTAATATATTAAAAAAAATCCAGGAAGAAATGAAAAACGAAAAAAAAGATACTAAAAGCGTCGCTTTTTTAAATGAATTAGAAAATATTAGCCAAGAAGAAGTGATAAGAAACGCGATGATTAAAACCAAACAAAACGTTCCATCGCATGAAATAAGCAAAAATGAATCAAAAGAATCACAATTGCAAGTTGAAGTTACGAAAAATTTCACCTCGCAAGGAATTCAAATGAAAACGTCTTTTGAGTCGAAGATTCCGAAACCCACGAAATTTTTTAAAAATTTTATAAAATCTAATACCGTGGATGTACAAAAAGTAAATGAAGTTCAAAGTGGACGGTCAACGACGTCGTTAAGGAGTGGAGAATTGGAAAGAGTGGAGAGTAATAGGTTGAAATCAAGGTCGAAAAGCAGTCAGAGTGATTCAGTGACTAGTCAGGTTTCGAAAGATAGTCAAAAGATGGTTGGTGCGTCAAAAAAGGGGGATATTGTTGCTAGTACTTCTAATGCCAATGCTAGGTTTGTATATTTTATTAATTTAAATATAAAAATATTTTTGGTACTTTTATAGTCATTTTTCAACAAAAAAATGTATAAAAAATTAGGAAATGTCAAAATATTGTTGGGAAGTGTGAAAAAATGTCGAATAAGGATACAAATATCCAAAAATTGTTGGGGATGTTCAAAATAATGGAAAAATGTTGAAAAATTAAAATAAAATAGGTTAAAAACTGTTGAAAAATATAGACAAACGTTGGAAAATGCTGAAAAGTATCGAAAAACGTTTATATTTTTTGAGAAATTTTGGAAAATGTTGATGTTCTATAAGAAATATCAAAAAATATGTAGAAATTAAGGAAAACCATGGGAAAAATTAAAATTAAAAATGAAAAAAGCGGTATTGGAATATGAAATTTTCTATAATATTAATAATTGTTAGGAAATATTGGAAAACGATGAAAATTTTATAGGAAAACATTGTAAAAATAAATAAAATTATTTTAAATAATAAATAATATCCATAAATATTGTAGATGTCAAAAATTTCTGAAAAATGAATAGAAATGTTGAACCATTTAAAAAAATTTGGAAGGGGGCTATTCAAACAACAGATTCGTACTTTAAGGGGTGGTAACTAAAACAATATGTTGCAGGGGATAATAATTGGGGGGGGATAATAATTGGATATTGAAAGAAAATTGCCAAAATATGTTTGAAAATGGAAAAAATGTCAAAAAATTGCTGAAATATCTTGAGTAGTGTTGAATAATGAATTTTATAATGCTGAAAATATGGTGATCAATGTTATATTTCACACTCTTCAACGATTGTCTATTTTCAAAAATTTTTATAAATAAAAAAAATCCCCATTTATTCATATATTCCATTTTTTTTGTTACAGGTCGTCCAAAGTAAGAATCAACGTGTCAGAAAAAAAATTGACAGACCTAAAGAAGACCACCAGCGACAAATCTCGGCAGTTTAATAAAAACATCCAGAAAAAAGCTTCTGTATCACTACCGGTCAAGTCAAAAGCAACCAACAAACCTATAAAAGAAATAAAAAATATTTTGCAAGAAATTCCGATGACCAAAAAAAATAATTCGAATAAAAATTCAAAGAAAAAATAAATTTTATTATATGTTATAAAAAACTGTTTTGTAAATAAATGAGTGCTTGTAAAAACAATTTGTTTTCATAAAGTAATAATTATGTTGGATAACTCAATGTCCTTCGAGGCATATGGCCAGTGAAGTAGTTGTTGCTCGTTAGTCCAGTAAATAATTCAAAAATCGTGAAAATTGTGGTTAGACTGAAAAACCTTTTCGTTGTCCTATATTTAACAGAGTATATATTTTTCCCGTTGAAACGTCGGATATTCCGGAGACGTATACAGAACAAATTCATGACGTCGGCGTCGAATCTAATTTGTGCCATTAAAAAAAATCGAGTCTAACGACATCATTTGCGAGCTTTTTCCAGAACGTGATGAGCGTAAAAATGTACTGAATTAAATGGGTAGTGGAAAGATACCAACTCGTGATGATTATATCAATTTTCACAACCGAATAAATGTACATTACTTAAATAAGAGGATCTTTTGTACAAGGTGTTTCATAGTTGAACCACCAAAGTGTCCTCTACTTGCAACCTATGGTGGTTTAGCTATGAAACACCCTGTATATCAATTTTTTCAGCAGCAAGCTCGAATTTTAGAAAAATTTTATATCCCAATAAAAGTATCAATTGGATGAGCTTTTATCAATTATTTATAGCTATTAAAAAGTTATATGTCTTCTCCAATATTTCTTTTTGGTCAAAGTGTTGCCAGAGAAAATTGCGAGAGAATAACGTTCAAAAATTCAATAATTTTTCGCTGGATTATGTGAAAAATTTGAGCTTCTTCACTTGAATGCTTTTTGCAATATTTTTAAGCGCTAACTTTGAACTATCGAAAATTTCTTGAACCTCCCTTCTTTTTAAAATGCCGGCTTTTTTGATACCATGAATGTTTTTACATAAACACCACTCCAGAATCAAACCATGATTTTTAAATTAGAATTTTTCGTTTCCCTCTATTGAAAAAGCTATTTCGTTCGCACGCCACTGTCTTCTATAAAGGCGGGTCCAGATCAAGCGCGCCGCGCCAAACGTTTGCGAACAAAATTCGTGTATGTTCGGAGAATTGTCTAGATAGACCAAATGCGCGCACGTTTGGCTATGTTCGGAAAGGTTCCAAGTTTAGTGCGTTTGTTTCATTCGTAGATATAACTGCATTCGCTCTTGACAAACACACCAAGTAAACTAAAAATTCGTCCAAATCAAACGCGCTCGAACAAGCAAATTTCTTTGATGTACCGACAACAAGTGGATAATGTTTGCGAACGCTTGTTCGTGCACGTTATTGCGCGTTTGTGCGCGGTAACCCGTCCAAATTGAACGCGCCTGCAACGTTCGCAAACGTTTGGCGCGGCGCGGAGCGGATCGGCGCGCTTGATCTGGACCCGCCTTAAATTGTAACGTGCGTTTTCATCCAGTTATCTATTATATAAGCTTATCGGATTTGTTATGACCCCATAACGCATTTTTGGGTATATCTAGGACGTACTTATAGCTATATTATTCCCATTCATCTATATATTGCGAAAATCTTTATGGAAGTGTGCCGGGTTATACAAGTGCGACAGAAAACCAGCTGAAAGAGAGAGAAAAGATAATTATGCGCGGTCATCGAGGCGTGGTCTTAATTTCAGAAGCCAGTGGCAGTTGATTGCCTCCCTATTTTTCCGACGCTTCGATTCTGGGATATTAATTTATGGAAATCATAATTTTTGAATCGCGTCTCGTGTATTAAGAAGTTTTGTTCAGGATTCGAACTGACAGGCATTATATAAAAATGAATGCGGAGCAGAAAAACATCATTTCCTTTTTAGGGAATGAAAAAAAAGCTTCAATCCTCAATGAAAACAGGATATGACATAGATAAAATATATTTTGAAGGTTTTATCCACTTTTCTGGGTTCTTCTTTTCATTTTTATTTTTAAATTTGGAAACAGTTATTGAAGATTCAATTTTTATGCCTTGCCATTTTGAGAGTTAGACAAATAGACATTATAATTTAAATTGAGTTCATCAAAAGGCGAGACCGTTTCAAAAACAGTACGGCAATTGTTATCAAAGGAAAACTGTGCATTTTTCATGGGGTTTGCACATTTTGCTTCTGACATAATTTCAGTTTGAAATCATACAACTCGGGAAAACCTACATTCGGGATGTTTTATTAATAAAAAGAATTTACATTCTAGTTTTATAGGGTATAGGACCAAAAATTGCATAAGACAGAATTATTAAATTTTGTATTTGAAGTTTGGAACAGGAAAATTGTTGTACAGGGTGTTCAAGCGAAAACTTGACCCTTTTATAAACTCCGACATCAAGAGTTTCTTCAAAACACGTCAAATTTTATTGGGATGGGGATGAATTTTTGACACAAAATCCAACATGTTTGCTTTTTGAATTTCTGGGGGGCGAAAATCTCGAGATACACTTCTAGAACAGCAGCAAACTAGAAGGGGGGATCAACAAGTTTCGAAAAGTGGCAAAAAGTAATTTTTTGAAATCCCCGCTTTATCTAGTTTCATACGAAGCCCTAATTTAGCTGGAATTTCAATCAAATGTGTGGTAATTTTCTTCCACACGTTAAGCAACTCATAAATTCTGATTACCTCGATAGTGGTTTGTACCGTACTCGAGGGAAAATCCATATTTCACTTCGGCCAATTCATAAATGGTCCAGCGGTTCAACTAATCCAGGAAATACTTACAAACGCTTTCTGGATAATATCCATATTAATAATAATGAATTATTGTTATATGAATCGCCCTTGAAAATAAATACACACAAGTACGACAAGGTAAATATTAGAAAAACTATTAGAAAAAGAGAGAAGAATAATTGTCCGCAGTCAGCGATGGGCGTGTACTCAGTGCCCTCTTATTCCAACCGCTGTTGCCAAATGTACTTATTTACAATTACTTAATTTATATTTACAATTACTTAATTTATATTTACAATTACTCAATTTACATGAACGTCACTGAATAAACACTTTATCGATTGCTTTCCTTCAGTATAAACACTAGCTGTCCATCTATGTGACTATATCTCAACTATATGATGACTGACTTTCTGTGCAGCGATGCTCATGTATTTATATCGCGTAGGGTAGATTTCTAGAAAGGTCTCGTCGTCCTGACGGAGGCGCTATATAGACTAGATCTCTCTGGACGAGTGGGAGGGCTAGAGGCACACAGTCGTAGTCGTCTCATACGGGAATTTCACTGGGGCATTCGCGTAACATTATTACCAATTTTTGTCGACAACAATTCACGATTTGTATACGAGGTACAGTCAAATGAAAAACTATTTAAAAAATACAATTAAACTACTCGATTATTAAGTCCGTATATCACGCGCGTACACTTTATTCTAGCGTGGTAAGCCAATATATATCTGATACCGGAATATTCGACATTCGTGATTAAGGGTTGTAGTCCCGTAGGAACCGATTGAGAAATATCGTGCCTGAGGGGTTGAATGTTTCAAATGTGCGTGTACCAAGGTCGGATATGTAATATAGGGCTAGTCACACTACACTTTTATGTAATCTACCTCTATTTTATTATTTTCAACGATAAAAATGAATACTTGTCTTCTCCACAATAGTTTGTATTTTTGGGGTAACATTAACTGAGACCTAAAAGATCTATTTTGTCCCCTTACTTCTACTTAATTCCCGGAGGAATTTTAGGATATCTGCGTTGCCTTTTTTCTTCCTTAACGTGGAATTATCGATACAATTTTGATTGAAATGGAAATGGAAGAAACACTGGATCTTATAACATCGATATTTTATGGAGCTTAACGCCGAATGTCAGGATGAATTGGTGAGCTCTTGAGAAATTAGAGCGGGAGATTTTCTTTTTTTCGATTTATTATAGTACATACGTTGAGTTGATGAGAAAATTATTGATGGGGGAAAACAACGTAAAAAGGGGAGATATCTGCTATGGAGGTTTTCTAATGGTATTTTTATATCGTGAGAATTTACGTTTCATCACGCGCCAAATATATAGAGATCGAAAATACCTAACTCGACATTTCTCGGATGTCATCTTGATTGATAGCTTGAAGAATTATTTCGGAAATATACTAGCTGTAAGTTTTGTAGATCGTTTAGAAAGGTTATCAGACTTTAAATATTACCTAACCTCAAAAACCTGTCGTTGCAAATAGCTAGAGAAGTAGTTGTTTCTTATTAGTGCTTTGCAAGAGGTTCTTTTACAATTTTCTTTGACATCTAGTTATACATAACAACCAATAGGCTCGTTTCCTTACACTTTTCTGGTTTATAACATTAGAAAAGCCTTCTCCAATGATGAAGAGCTTTATTAAAAAGAAAATCTGAAGATCACACATCGAAAAAGTCTAAAACTTTTACCCCAGAAGCCATTAACTTTGAAGGAATTTATTTCTCGATCAATTTTGATTTGTATAGGTAGCGATGGTGGTCTTAGGGAAAATACAGTGTGCAACACTTGTTACTAGTGTAAAAATTTCACCTAATTTCATCTCTCGAGTACTAGGGAGGATGAGCGCCAAAGGACCAAAATACACTTTAGTGAAATTAACCCAATCATTCATCTTGTCAAAAAAAAGAGTTTTTAGAAACACTTCATGAGCATCAACGTTCCGTTCCGGAATGGTATTGTATACATCACAAACGTTCCTTAGAACCCCTCAGGAGTAATAGAAAATTTCATTTTTATGGTTAGTACATAAAAGGGAAACTTTCAATAGCCCTTTGAGAATAATTAATTACATCACTTTTCTCTCTCTCCCTCTCAGGTTAAAGTTCAAAGAGTTAGACGCTGCGTAACGGATTCGACTTAATTACTTACTGCTTGCTTCTAACCGGTTTTCACTTTGTTCAGTTGACAATGCAACGTTTGCTTCTAGTTTGTTATTTTGTGTATCTCGAGATTTTTGCGTTTTTCCTCTTCTATCCAGTAATCTCCCAGGTACTGTGCTTTTGGATTCTGGAGTGCTGTGCAATTGAAAAGTATGCCACAAAATTTACAATCTTCTTACTCCACTATTTTGAGCTCTTTCAGGTGCTCATTCAGGTTGTAGTCACCCAGAAGAATCTTTGATTGTAAGCCTTACTAGATCTTTCCAATGATCAGATCTTCTTTTTCTCTCAGCTTCACCTATTTCTTCCAATATTACATTGACGCTGATTCCGCAAAAGGGTTCAGGCGCCCAGAAAGGTATTTCGGTGCCCCTCTTTGCTAGTTCATCTATTTCATTTCTTTCTATTCCAGTGTGTCCTGGAATCCATAGTAAGGTAACTATATTGTTCTCGCCTAGTTCCCTGAGTTATCCCAGGCATTCCCACACCACTTTGGAACTGATTACACAAGAGCTCAGTGCTTTAATGACTATCCGACATTGTAATAATCTTTTGTTATCTGATCCTTTATCAATATTGAACTGGACGTACTTTCTTATAGCGTGGATTTCCGCTTGAAAGATACTTGGGGTTTTTCACAAACTTCCAGAGTGTTTGGTTTCTGGCCTGAACACTCCTATCCCAGTTTCTCGGTAAAAATATAGTCACATTCAATTTCCAGCCCTTATAACGCGAGCGAAGTCTACCATTTTTATGATGATATGCCTCCAGTGGTAGATTTTAAACTACGATATCCTCCCACACCCTTCATCTAAAGGATTCTCTTTCAGCATTGTAATCTTGGTGAGAAAAAAAACCATACTACTTGGAGAGGATATAAAAGAGCGCATGTTTAAAAAAAATATATAGGGTGTATTATGTAATTTTTTTTTTTTAAATTCCCTTCCTCCATGGGAGAACCATACAATTTTTAAAAGGGAAACAATAATTTGCTAAATTCCACCATGGACGTAGCATAAAATTTGTGTTGATTTGTAAAAATCCTCATTTACCATAAATATTTTCAAGGGGGTTAATAATTTTTGTGGAAATTTCCTTTTACCATAGAAGTACGATAAAATTTTTGAATAGGGGTTCATTTTTGTGAGAAAATTTCCATTTGCCATGGAAGCGGTATAAAATTAATATTTATTTGGACGAATTTCTCCCAACAGGGGCGTACGATAGAATTTTTTAAAGGAAGCATTTTTTTCCAAGTGTCTTGTTTTTCATAATGGAAAACTCGTAGCAGATTCCTTATGACTTTGACTGGTCTGTTAGAAAAACATCTCATTTTCACCATTTGCAATATTTACTCTTTCAAACTAGTTCCAAGTTTTAGCTGATGCCGCATTTTCCATTTTCTTTTTCGCGATAACCGATTTAACGGCAAAGGGTGGTTCAAATGTATTCTCCGAATTTTATGGGGACAAAAGGAAAAACCCCAGCGATTCAAAACCGACATATTCCTTTTCAAAATGTTCGTTTCATAGTAAGTTTTATATACCGGCGAGAACATGGGTTTCTTTTTTTTTCTGAAGACCAATCCACATGGACAAATGGTTGAGCTTTTATTTTTTACACCAATAAAAAAATTATTAAACTAAAAAGGGGTTGAGATTACATCCTTCCCAATATTTATATACTTTATGTGAAATAATCATTTATCAAAAGAAGACAATGGACTCAGCAATCTTAGAAACTTTCTGGTGAATAATGAAGTCTTTAGAATCGGCGAATCTCTAGCGTCGCCAGATTTTCCAAAGGAAAAATGGCGAAAAATAAAAGTTTTATACACGATGAAAAGTTACAAGTCTTTATTTCCTTTCCTAGTCGACGACGGATGTTTTAAAGTTTGAAAAATATTGTTAGCTATCACGTAATATCAAATAATTTATTATAAGTCATCAGTGCAAGGTAGATATCATCAATCCAGAAGATCGAAGAACATAATTGTGTACTGGAGAGTATGTTAGAAATTTTTATCCCATTGAAACATACCCGAAAGGGTATTGGATCGAAGCCAATTCTTGGTTGAAACGTGAAAATTATTTCGACCAACTCAGGCTGTAAATAATCCGATAAATGAAAAGTTGTGCCCTGTAAAGGTGGGCTTTAAGCTGCAATTAAGAGGATTTTTCCTGATTCCGTTAATGCTCCGAAACTTTGTGGCTATAAATATATTGGGACAGGGCCGGATTTCCGAACAAATGATTGAGGACAAAATTTCATCCTCGCGTATTTTTCAGGTGTAGGTACATCTATGGAATAAAACAAGTTGGCGTTTCTGGAAGTTTTAATTATTATCCAAGTCAGCTAAAAAGTTTAGTTAGGTAGTTGTTTCAGCATTTATACAAATTGAACTAAAAGTCAAAGACGACGGAAAAGTTGATTAAAAAAGAATAGACAGTTAGCAGATTTGCTTTATAAACACTTTTGGAATAATTAGAGCTTTGTAAATCGAAAAATGTCCCAAAAAAAATGTAACAAAAAACATTTGAAAAACTCTAGTAGACAAAATACCTTAAAGCATAGAAAGGACCTAAAAATCATCAATTTTCAATAATAATGTAAATTTTTCCTCATTCCGTTTCTGTATTAAAATTTTTAATATTAAACTTCGCTACCCCTGATCCTTTAAAAGCTGACACGAGCTAAATTTCGGTCACGACCATTGTAACATGAGTATGTAAATGAATGTACTTAAACTTCTTGCCTAACACGATCGGTATCGGTAGACCCGATTAACTCCACCCCCCCCCGAGTCCCAAAAATTAGATAGGACTAAATTAAAATAAAAATCCAATTTAATGTTAATTAGAAAAGGTACCCAGTTTAGCGAGACTGTTTCCAGGAGGAATTAATGGCCGTAAAACAATCCCGATTCCATATTAAAAAAAATATATCGTTGGAAAATTCATTTTAACGAGGACAGCCTGGGGAAAATGATGTTTTCCGATTTTGAATCAAATAGCGTTTAATCGATATCATCTAACATTTTCCAGTGGCGTAACATACCCTTCTGAGGCAACTGTCAACAGAATTTAAAAAAAGAATGAAAAATTAAACCCCCTTTAGAAAATTTTGTGGTATGGTATGGTAAATTTAAAATACCCTATTTAGAAATTTCAACAAATAAATTGATCCTTTAAGAAAATTTCACCGTACGCACATGATAATGTAATGGAACGAAATTTTAACAAATAAATCATCCCTTTGGAAAATTACTATCGTACTCCCATTGATTATGGAAATTTTTTTACAATAAATGAATTCCTTTTAAAAAATTATTACCGTACACCCATGATATAAATTTTTTTACAAATAAATCGATCCATAAGAAAAATCACATGATACAGAAGTCATTTCAAAAGAATTGATCCCCTAGAAAAATTTCCCAGCACGCACATGATATTGATCCCCTATACAAAAATTTATCGTGCGCCTATAATGGAAGATAGTAACCATAAAAACTATAAAAACCTCATATCAATAATTCAAAACCTTATTTTTTACAATTTTAACTTTCAAAACCTTATTTTTATCATTTAAACCCTTAAAACCCTCTTTTCTATCACTTAAACTACACAAAACAAGCAAATATAAAATAATAACCATAAAAAAAACTATAAAAACCTCATGTCCCAACATTCAAAACCTTATTTTTAAGAATTTTAGCTTTCAAAACCTTATTTTTTATTATTTAAACCCTTAAAACCCTCATTTTGATCACTTAAATGATACAAACCCAACAAATATAAAATAATAACCACAAAAAACTATAAAAACCTCATTTCCCAACATTAAAAACCTTATTTTTAAGAATTTTAGCTTTCAAAACCTTATTTTTTATTATTTAAACCCTTAAAACCCTCTTTTTTATCACTTAAATGATACAAAACCAACAAATATAAAATAATAACCACAAAAAACTATAAAAACCTCATGCCCCAACATTCAAAACTTTCTTTTTTACAATTTTAACTTTCAAAACATTATTTTTTATCTTTTAAACCCTCTTTTTCTATCACTTGAACGATACAAAACCTGCAAATGTAAAATAATAACCATAAAAAAACATAAAAAAAAACATAAAAAACCATAAAAACCTCATATCCCAAAAATCAAAACCTATTTCTTATCATTTAAACCCTTAAAACCCTCTTTTTCTATCACTTAAACTGACTTTTCGTATCTACCTCTTATAATTATGAGGCACTTAAATAGTTTCCCAAGTTTCGGAAACCTTAACTTTCTCGAAACAACCAACATATTTCATGTAAACTTTCTTACATCCAAATAAACTTCCTAGTCGATATGGCTTGATAATGATTTAGCCCCAATTACTACTACTAAAATTATAACTACTCGCTACGGCAAGGACACGCAGAACTAGAAATCGAAACAAATAGTTCTATCGCCAACACCAATCACCAATAGTTGTTAAATTCGATATACAATTATTGACGAAAATTGGGTTTGTTTCAACTTTAATAATGTGATACATTTTTGAAAAGGTAGGAAAGGAAAATCCGAGAATTTAAGAAAAGGGGGGTATTTTCAGTTTAAAAAAAAGGGGGGTTAGGTTAGGTTAGCATTTATCATTATTAATTTTATTATATCTTACTTTTTAGGCGCAAAAATTTCAAATTTAACTGTGATTTTTTTGTTCCTCAAAAACTGTTGATTTTTCATCTTCGGCGAAGGTAGAAAGAGCTTTTATTGAAATTTGTAAAACTTTTTAATGAACTTTTTACAAACTTAGTACGGCGCATATAAAATTTGCCGCAAAGCCATTAACTTTCTGCGGAACAGACTATATAGTCGTTGTCGTAATTTTACTTAGTTAAATCAGATTAAAAATAATCAGTTGGTTGAATTATAACCGTTTTCCCCGAAAAATTATAATTTTCCTTCTAGAGATACAGGAAAAACTGGATTGAAAAATAGAATCAATAGTTCTTTTCTTGTTTGCGAAAACATATGTTTGAATCGGACGTATTTGTTCGCCCCAGGTTATTTGTCCAGCTCGGTTTTACTGTTGTGGAAAAAAGGTTTACTTTGCTTTTTCTTGGCAATAAAATTAATAAATTCATTCAAAACTCAAAACCTTTTCTAAAAGTAAACCAGTTTCCGTGTCTTACTAAGTGAAATGAGGTTTTTTTTTATTTCTTTCTTTCTCAATCGATTCCGTGGAAATTCTCACCTAAGTTAAAAGCAAATTGAATGTTACAAGAAGTACAAAATGCAAATGACGTTCAACTTTATTTGCGTTCAATTCGAAAAGCTTACGGGTTCGGAAAATGCTCTCGAGGAAATCGGGGGAGTGAAATCAAAACAAGTGTAGATGGTAGAAGAAGAAAAAGTTTATATTTTTTTGATAATGGGGGTCAAATTTGTGGTTATTTTCTATATTGTAAAAAAGAAGGTTTTGAATGTTGAGATATGAGGTTTTTATAGTTTTTTTATGGTTATTATTTTATATAAGCTGGTTTTGTATCATTTAAGTGATAAAAAACGAGGATTTGAGGGTTTAAATGATAAAAAATTAGGTTTTAAAAGTTAAAAATATTAAAAATTAGGTTTTGAATGTTGAGACATGAGGTTTTTATAGTTTTTCATGGTTATTATTTTATATTTGCTGATTATGTATCATTTAAGAGATAGAAAACGAGAGTTTAAGGGTTTAAATGATAAAAAATTAGGTTTAAAAGTTAAAAATATTAAAAATTAGGTTTTGAATGTTGGGACATGAGGTTTTTATAGTTTTTCATGGTTATAATTTTATATTTGCTGGTTTTCTATCATTTAAGTGATAGAAAAAGAGGATTTTAAGGGTTTAAATGATACAAAATTAGGTTTTGAATATTGGGATATAAGGTTTTCTATAGTTTTTCATGGTTATTATTTTATATTTGCTGGTTTTGTATCATTTAAGTGATAGAAAACGAGGGTTTGAGGGTTTAAATGATAAAAAATTAGGTTTAAAAAGTTAAAAATATTAAAAATTAGGTTTTGAATGTTGGGACATGAGGTTTTTATAGTTTTTCATGGTTATAATTTTTTATTTGCTGATTATGTATCATTTAAGAGATAGAAAACGAGAGATTAAGGGTTTAAATGATAAAAAATTAGGTTAAAAAGTTAAAAATATTAAAAATTAGGTTTTGGATGATGGGACATGAGGTTTTTATAGTTTTTCATGATTATAATTTCATATTTGCTGGTTTTCTTTCATTTAAGTGATAGAAAAAGAGGGTTTTAAGGGTTTAAATGATACAAAATTAGGTTTTGAATATTGGGATATAAGGTTTTTTATAGTTTTTCATGGTAATTATTTTATATTTGCTGGTTTTGTATCGTTTAAGTGATAGAAAAAGAGGGTTTTAAAGTTTTAAAGGATAAAAAATGAGGTTTTGATTGTTGGGATGAGGTTTTTACAGTTTTTTATGGTCAAAATTAAGAGTTTTAATGGTTAAGTTAGGTTTAGTTGAAATAAAATGAGCTTTTTAATATTTTAATTGGTGCAAAATGGGTTTTCTAATCGAAAAAATCAAGATTTTTAAGGGAATGCTTTTTATAGCTAAAGAAATTGGGGTTTTTTCCGGTTATAAATAGTTTTAAAATGTGAAAAATGAGGTAAATGGTAAAAATTGAGGTTTTGTAAGTTTTGAAAGTTTTTCAAAATCTTTGTTTATGTAATTTGTGACATTGATCTATTTTGAAATTTGTTCACTTAACCCTCCCACTACTACCTTCAATGTTTAGCGAGTTTTCCAGCCCTAAACATGTTCTTTAAAAAAAATGAAAATTATAGCGTGTACTTACTTGCATGGATCCCAGACTACAATTCCCAATCCAGGACAATCAATTTCGTTGATGATTTCGCACTCTCTCTTGTCGCACACGCAAGCGGGGGCGGTCAAACCGCCACAAAAAGCGATGATAGCCACAAACGCTAAGGCGAATACACTATTCATCTTGTCCTAGGCTGACTGACGGATAAAGTTACATTATTTTTGAGTTGAGATTTTGGTTTGTTTTTCCAAGAAAAAAAAACTTTATTTGACGCGGATGGAAAATTAAATACACGTGAACACTGTTTATTTTTTCACTTGTTTTTTTATACACTAAAGTTTCCTCAAATTGAGAGAGCTGGAAAAAAAATTGGATTCAGAAACAGTTTTTCCTGTATTTTTTTTCAAATTTTTCATCCAACTTGTGCTTTTATTATTGAAAATGGTGTTGCAAAATTCATGAAAACATTAAATATCTTGAAAACTACAAATTTTTGTTAAGGTTATGGGTTTTTTACGTGAAAAACATTAAGGAATACAAAATTAATTGAAAATAGCCACAAGTGCCAGTGGCGTGGAAAATGGGAGGAGAAAATTGACATATTTTTCCAAATGTACACCACTGGATCAAAAATTGACAAATGTTTTTTGTCAAAATATTCCTTTTTACATTCAAAAACAACCTGCCAAATATCAAATCAATTTATTCATCCATTTTAAAATAATCAAATAAAAACATTTAAATTTTTATAACTTCAACACCCCGTATTTCGAAAAGTAAATAAGCTGGACCCTCCAATCCTTATATAATTTTGTCCAATTTCACGAGAGGTATCTACATGCAAACGTTGTAAGTGTCATTTGAAAACACCCTGCATAAACTAATACCTCATATGTCCAGCTTTTGTTATAAATATTTTATTCTTTATAATTTTCTCACCTAATATTTATTCCATCCCCTAAACACCCCCCCTGATTAAAAAACTTCCCTTAACCCGACAGAAAGACAGAATAAAAAAAACTTCAAAAATCCATCTCTGCAATTAATCAAATCACTAACTCCGAGCACTTCTTGTAGCAGTCATCGAGGGTTATTCACGTGTTTTCGTATCGTTTGTCGCACCGAGATTTTCACAGTAAAGCGCTTGTCGAGAAAAACGGTGCTCTACTGGGTTTTCTTGCTCTATAGTTGAGCGTGCTTCAAGCTCTACGCGAAAATGGATAACACGCTTGCGTCAGAGTGGACCGGTGATGGGTTATCGCGCTATTTTACGGTGTACCGTGTATTAATATATGATATTAAAGTTCTCAAAACTAGACAAAATCATACATTAATGACCCCCATTCACCTACATTAATCAACGATTTTCTGCAGGCAACCCAACGCACATCTTATATATTGACAGTTTATAGGCAACCAAACATACAATAGCGTCATTAAAAAATGAATCTAAGTATAGAACCCTTCTAGTTTTTGACTTGCCTATCATTTTATTTTATTATTTCACAAAATTATAATAATTATTAGTGTAAAGACATCCAAAAAAGAATTTAAGAAAAACGTAAACAGTGACATTTGAACCAGCGACCATCTTTGTGACATTTCAATGTCATTATTCATTTTTGACAGTACTTACCTATGAAACAAATAAATATTTTTAGAGGAAAACGAATACAACTGATACTGTCGACGGAAAAACTTTGTAACTAACACGAGTATTAAAAGGGCAATTAAAAATATCAAACATTAACAAGTGTTCTTTCACAAAAAGTAAATAAAAGCAAAAACTTGTATTCAACTACCAGTGACATCTATCAAACAATGATCAAACTTCCTGGAACGAAATAAAGGTACCTAACAACTAGCTTATGAAAAAATCCGATAGATGTCTGTAGTCTGTCATTTTTTAAAGATGGTAGAAAATTAATTAGGTTATCCCAGTGTCACGTATATCATCTACTTGATATCATGTGTACAAATAAAACTATCACTTTTACTAAATAGAAAATACAATAACAGCCTCACCATTTTCATGTAAATATACCAGTGTTGAATAGTTAAAATAAAGTGTTTGAAATAAATCGTAAGTTTTTCTATTTGATCATAATAACATAAGTAAGAAAATTTAAATAATCTTTATATCTTTATTGAACTGTTTACAAGAAACGAAGATCATCATCCAATTATTATTTTTATGGATAATAAGAGTTTATTGAATTGATAACAATTTAGTGTACCAGTAAATTTCATGCCAGTATTCAAGAATAATAAGAAAGTTTTAATTAATCTGACCTATTTTTCAGTGAAAGTTGTGTAAAATTACTGCCATCATAAAATAAATCTAAACAAAATATGGCGTCTGCTGAAGATATATACAAAAAGCAAAAAACATGCTTACAAATAGCTACTAATGTCACAGAACAAAAACATCATGTATCCAGAGCTAAACGTGGACAAATCTTAGGACACCTTAGAGGTTTTAGAGGATGCACAGTTTGGTTAACTGGTAAGCAACGAAACATTAAATATTCTGATAAAAAATTATCAAAAACATCTTTAATTTTATAAATATATCAAGTTTAATTACAGGCTTATCAGGAGCTGGAAAAACCTCCATAGCATTCGAATTAGAAGCTTATTTAGTATCCCATGGAATACCATCCTATGGTCTTGACGGCGATAACCTAAGAACAGGTCTAAACAAAGACCTAGGTTTCTCAAAACAAGACCGAGAAGAAAATATCCGTAGAGTAGCAGAAGTTGCAAAACTCTTTGCTGATGCTGGTGAAATATGCTTATGTAGCTTCATTTCCCCAAACGCTGAAGATAGAGATGTTGCTCGTAGAATTCACAGAGACAGTGATCTTAGATTTTTCGAAGTTTTCATTGATACACCTCTCGAAGTATGTGAACAAAGAGATACGAAAGGTTTGTATCAAAAAGCTAGAAAGGGAATTATAAAAGGTTTCACAGGAATCGATCAAGTTTATGAAAAACCAGAAAGTCCCGATTTAGTAGTGAAAACAGTGAATTGTTCAGTAGAAGAGTCTATGCTTCAAGTTGTGGAGATGTTACAGGAAAACGGGATCATTCCTTTTGTTCAAGAGGATAAAAACAACATTCCCGATTTGTTTATTCCTAAAAACAGACTAGCTAACGCTTACGAAGAAGCTGAATCTTTACCTAGATTTCAAATTACAGAATTAGATTTACAATGGTTGCAAATTCTTAGTGAAGGTTGGGCTTACCCACTCAAAGGTTTTATGCGTGAAGATCAATATCTACAAACCCTCCATTTCAACTGCCTTCAAAACGAAGACAAACCAGTTAGTCAAAGCATTCCTATCGTTTTACCTCTAACCACCATGGATATGGAAAGATTAAAAGATTCGTCAGCCATAGCACTAACCTATAATGAAGAGTTTTATGCTATTCTTAGAAAACCAGAATTTTTCCATCATAGAAAAGAAGAAAGAGCAGCTAGACAATTCGGTACTACCAATAAAGATCATCCTTACGTTAAAATGGTTTACGAATCTGGAGATTGGTTAGTTGGTGGTGATGTGGAAGTTTTAAAAAGAATAAAATGGAACGACGGACTCGATCAATACAGACTTACACCAAACGAACTCAGAGCGAAATTTAAATCAATGGGAGCAGACGCAGTTTTTGCATTTCAACTCCGAAACCCGATTCATAACGGCCATGCTTTACTAATGACAGACACCAAAAGACAACTACAAGAAAGAGGTTATAAAAGACCAGTACTGCTTCTTCATCCTTTAGGAGGTTGGATTAAAGATGATGATGTGCCGTTACCAACAAGAATGCTACAACATCAAGCGGTTTTAGATGAAGGTCTTTTAGATCGTAATTCGACAGTATTAGCGATTTTTCCAAGTCCTATGATGTATGCTGGTCCTACGGAAGTTCAATGGCATGCGAAAGCTAGAATGAACGCAGGAGCTAATTTCTACATAGTCGGTAGAGATCCAGCTGGTGTTACGCATCCTGCGGGAAAAGATGCTAGTCCGGATGGGAATTTGTATGATCCTACGCATGGAGGAAGAGTTTTGAAGATGGCACCAGGTAAGTGTAATGTTTGTTAAGTATTTATAAATTTAAAGATGGATTTGTTCAATAATTTATTATATTTTTACTTGTTACTAACCTTGTTTCTAAGTAGGAACATGAAGAAATGTTTTTTTCAGGCAAATTTTCCTTATTTCACAACACAATTTCGTTTCATTTATTTCACTACCGGCACACCATTTTATCAAGGAACTGAGTTTTTTATTCACAAACTATAAAGCCTACTTCATCGAAACAGTTTTTTTTTATTATCAACGCACATCATGTCAATTCTGAACGTTATTTTTAAAAATCAAATCATTTCATCATATTTTGACGTCTTTGATATTCTTCTTTTTTTAAAAATAATGGTCAAGACCAATTAGTTTGTATTTATTAGGTCATTTTACTGGGTAGATGTATTTCGAAGGAGTTAAGCTCATAAAAACAAAAAAAGAAGAAGATTAGGCCATTTATTTTATCTTATGACAGTTATGTTTGTAAAATTATTCTTTGATGATTATCAGTTTTTTTTTAACGTTTCCTATTACTGAAAATATAAGGTAGGTATATTTTTAGGTTTACATTCTTTGGAAATAATTCCGTTTAGAGTGGCAGCTTACGATAAGAAAAATAAAAGAATGGATTTCTTCGATGCATCTCGTAAAGAAGATTTCGAGTTTATCTCTGGCACAAAAATGAGAACTTTGGCTAGAAACGGAGACAATCCCCCTGACGGTTTCATGGCTCCAAAAGCTTGGGAGGTTCTAGCAGGGTATTATCAAAGTTTAACTAAATGTTAATAATTATTAGTGCATTTCCAAAAACTACTATTGGTTCGTAAATGTTTATTTTTATGTGATCAAAATTTCTTTTGCTTATTGTGGGCCCAAGGCCGTTCAATCTGCCAGAATATCTAACAAAACTACCAAATTAATCATTAAAATTCACTCATTTTCGAAAATATATTTGCATATTGAGATCTTCTTACACTCCCCTTTAATTTTAATGCTTGCAAACTAATATTTCTAAAGATCTAAAGCTTTACTTATTATATAGGCAGCTCTTATCCAGTATCTAGCTATTCGACTTCTATTTATGAATTTTTTATGTCCTAACCATCAGTTAGTAACAAAATATGCAGCTTTATTTAAGGGAATTATCAGCTAAGCAAAAATAATATCAAATTGAATATAAAACGTGACTAATCAAATGAGTTAAAGCTGCCTATGTTAACCATTCAAGCATAAACTTAACTCAAATTTATACGATTTAAATGGAAGGTTATGTATTACAATTTAAGCCAAATTATTTACAAAAAAATAAGATTTAATATGTGCAATATTGAAATATGTTTATCAACAGTATTAACATTTATATGTTTTGTTTTAAAATATATTTTATTGTATAACGAACATGTGTTTTTTTTTCACCAAATATCAACAAAATTTTTATTTACCTTGCAAAAGAGTTATAATAGATTGTAATCCAATAAAGTTGCTTCGTTCAATAGACTATTGTTTTCCTCTTTGACATATCTCCAACACTCTTCAAAATTCTCATGTAATGATTTAACAAGATAGGAATCTGTATTGAACACTATATTTTCGTAATTCTCCAAAAAAGCTGTATTTGTTATATTCAAAGAACTGTTTAATATAAATCCAGTTTTTCCTTCCTCATAATCTTTTACTATATATTTATAATGCATTATACTATCCATACCGTTTTTGTTACTTATATACAACTGAACAGCAACGCCTAAATAACAAAAATATGTTTTCCTCGCTTGTTTTTTTTTAATTGAAAATAATAACAAACCTGACTTTATGCACTGTCGAACTAAGGTCATATTATTTTTGCAATGATCAAAATTCATTAATAACCTTATTTTAACACCTCTGCTACAGGCTTCATTGATAGCGTTGTAAACTTTTTGGACCGTAATCATCATATAAGCTATGTCCAAACTTTTATTTGCAGTGTTTATAAAGTAAATAATTGGTTCATATAAGGGATCTAAACAATTTTTTTCTTTAATGTTAGGAACTATTCGATGTTTATAAGGTGGCCAACCACTCATTCCTTCAATATTTGCATACATAACTACACAATTATGCCTTCTATTAAATAATAACTGCTCCTCATATTTCAGTTTATATACTTTGTACTTGTTGTATAACATTTTCCATGGTATTATAGCTAGTATCACTAAGCCAAACAGTTTGGTCTTTTCTAGCATTGCTGTTTTTGGATCCTAATAGTTTATTTGAAAAATTGTTAAAGTCGGCTTAGTTGTTTTACACATTTCAAGCAGAAAATCTAGCTTACTCTGATTTCACTCTGAACTAGATAGCCTAATCGTGGGTAATTCGTGCAATATTCCACAAATTAATTTAAAAAAACACTAATAAAAACAAACTACATATTTTTGTATTTGATTTGACAAGTAATTCAGTAATGCCAACATATTCCACAAACCGCTACGTCATAAGAATTAACCGGATTTACGAGGTTAAGTTCAGAGAAAAATGGCTCAAATTTGATGTAAACACCTGTCATAAATGTCAAAATTAACGATGTCATGTCAGTCATTTTGTAGACATTTTTGATAACGTATGTAAATGACATTTTAGTAGAACATCACGTTATCATGAATTTTTTTAATAATGTTCTTAATTAAAAAATAAGTTAGTAACAAATCCGTTCTTTTGTAGTTTACTGTGGAGTTGTGAAGTGTAAATTTTATAAGTAACATTAATACAAATTCAATAAATAGCTGCCTTTGTTTTGTTGTTGAAAAGAGGAAGTAATTGTTGAAAACTGGTATTTGGTATTTCATTCATTCAAATCTTCAAGATCACAACAAGTTAAAGAATAATTAATATTACATATCTACGAATTTAAAGCAACTGAGTCAAAATGTGGCAAACACAATCAGTGCATATTACAACGCATAATAAAGAAAACCAAAAGGGTGATGAAAAAATAACGACCCTTGGTATGACTTCTGCCATTTCAGCTGCAGGTCCTAAGCCAGCAGACCTGATAATATCTAAAGAACTTGAAGAAGCTTTAAAACCATTTGATGTTTTTGAAAGTAAACAAGAGTTGAATAAAAGAATGCATATTTTGGGAAAGCTATATACTTTAGTAAAGCAATGGATAAAAGAAGTATCTCTAAAAAATAATATTCCAGAAATCGTTGCAGAGAATGTAGGAGGAAAAGTTTATACATTTGGTAGTTACAGATTGGGGGTGAGTTATATATTCTTCTTTTATTAAATCAGAAGATAAGGTAAGCATTCAGTTATTTCAATTCCATAGAGCAATTCATATTTGCTAGCTCTACTTGTATTTTTTTTAAGGTACATAACAAAGGCGCCGACATAGATGCTCTTTGTGTAGCTCCTAGACATATTTATCGATCAGACTTCTTTTCTTCATTCTATGAATTATTGAAACAGCAGCCAGAAGTTACTGATCTTAGAGTAAGTATTGGACAAATATATAAATAAACTCGCACAGTTCTTTTATTTATATTGTGTTTTTTTAGGCAGTAGAAGAAGCTTATGTACCTGTAATAAAGATGAACTTTGATGGAATAGAAATTGATATGCTCTTTGCACAATTGCTACTTAAAGAAATACCCGACTCGATGGATTTGAAAGATGATATGTTGCTAAAGCATTTAGACGCTAAATGTGTTAGAAGTTTAAACGGTTGCAGAGTTACAGATGAAATTTTGAGTCTGGTACCAAATATTGAAAATTTTAGATTGGCTTTAAGAACAATAAAACTTTGGGCAAAACGTAAGTGTTCTATAATTGATTATTAATATTTGTGTTGCATTTTCTATATTTTTTTCAGGACATGGTATATACAGTAATGTGTTAGGTTACCTTGGAGGTGTTTCATGGGCAATGCTAGTAGCTAGAACTTGTCAGTTGTATCCTAACGCAGCTCCATCAACGTTAGTGCATAAATTTTTCTTGATATTCTCCAAATGGAAATGGCCACAACCTGTTCTTCTCAAACAACCATCAAACGTTAATCTTGGATTTGTAGTTTGGGACCCTAGGGTACGTTAAAGTAAAATTATTTTATATTTTATTAATTTTTATTTATTTATAGGTGAATATTCAAGACAGATATCACTTGATGCCAATTATAACGCCAGCCTATCCGCAACAAAACTCAACTTTCAACGTCTCTCAGTCCACCAGGCATATCATGGTGAATGAATTCAAACAAGGGCTCTCTATTACAGATGATATTATTTTAGGAAAATGCCAATGGGACAAATTGTTTGAACAACCACCGTTTTTCACCAAATACAAACATTTTATCGTTTTATTAGTCATGGCAGATAACGCAGACGATCATTTAGAATGGTGTGGTTTAGTTGAGAGCAAGGCGAGATTACTTGTAGGTCAGTATATTATTATCTTATAATTTGTATCTTTATTTATTTAAATTTTTTTTATTTGCAGGTAATTTAGAAAGAAATCAATATATAACATTAGCTCATATAAATCCGGAAAGTTATGCAATGTTGGAATCGGCTGCAGAACCAAATACTTTGTGTTCAATGTGGTTTATCGGTCTCGAGTTTGCCAAATCAGAAAATCTTCGAGTAGATCTAACTAGAGACATTACAGTTTTTTCAAAACAAGTTATTAATCATGCTGTGGCGATAAATATGTGGAAAGAAGGAATGAGGTGAGTTTTTAATGAAATTATCATCGATTTGCATAACTTTACTATTATTTTAGTATAAATTTACTTCGGGTAGTTCAAATGTCTCCTAAATCGCTTATTGGTTCTTTTGTTACTTCAGGTAGTTCAAATGTCTCTAAATCACATATTGGTTCTTTTGTATTAAGTATTTGTATGTAATAAACGATATTTTCATGCTTGTGGAAGATTTAAAATCGAAAAACTATTCAGTTGTATGCTATATGAAAAATATGAAAATTTTTATTATTTTTTTTTTTATTATTTTTTATTAATTATTTTAATTTTTTTATTTATTTTTTTTCCCCACCATCATTATATCGTCAAAAGTGAGAACCCCCTTTTTTTATTTATTTTTTTTTTTTTCACCACCATCATTATATCGTCAAAAGTGAGAACCCCCCTTTTTTTATTTATTTATTTTTAATTTTTTTTTTTCACCATCATCATTATATCGTCAAAAGTGAGAACCCCCTTTTTTATTTATTTTTTTTATCAATTTTTTTATTTTTTTTTTTATTTTTTTTTCACCACCATCATTATATCGTCAAAAGTGAAAACCCCCTTTTTTTATTTATTTTTTTTATCAATTTTTTTTATCTTTTTTTTTTCACCACCATCATTATATCGTCAAAAGTGAGAACCCCCAGCCCCCCAAATTAACGGACCCTTATAATGTTTGGAATTTTTGATTAATAAATTCTAATAATTTAAACAAAATAATTAATTCTCGATGAATTTCAATTGTTGCAAATAACTTTTTGTCGGATTTAAACAAATTTTAAATCATGCTGTAAATAAATAATTAAAATTAACGTACATTTTATATTTAACATTTAACCAAACAATTAACCTGGCTCAATGGCGTGAGTCAAAGCAAAAAAAAAAAAAAAAAAAAAAAAAAAAAAAAAAAAAAAAAAAAAAAAAAAAAAATTAAAAATATTTTAATTCCACTAATTTTTATTCAATTTCTAAATTGTTCGTCAATTTTTCTATTTTTCTACAATATTTTTTTCAAAATTTGTTTATATCCTATCTAATAAAAAATTCATTTGCGTTTGAAAATATTCCAAGTATTTTTTCAAAATTTTCGTTTTTGGGAATAAAACGGATTGTATATATGAAACAATTAACAATTATTTTGCATTAAATTTAAGATTGGACGCTCGACACGTTAAAAGAAAACAATTATCTCAGTATGTAGCACCGTCATTTTTAAAAAGAGAAAGAAAAACCAGCATTTCCAAAAATGGAACGACTCCTGATAACAGCAGAAAGAGACAGTCATCGGAAGTTGTAGCGGAAAACAGTGACGGAGTGCCCTGTAAGAAAACGAGGCTGTCAGAAGAAATAACACCACAACAGGCGAGTTTTTTTTTCTTAACCATTAGCGTACGGTAAAATTTGTTTACAGGGGGGTTAATTTTTGTTTTTAAATTCCAGTTTGACGATAGTTCAAATAACTCCATAAATATCGATTCCAGTAGTAATTTAAGTTTGGCAGAATCAGAGCATAACGTAAGTAATACGACATCGCCTTCTACTACCCCGACTCACGTGGCTTCGAATGCCGCGACGACCGCAAACGTACCGGAAGCTGTGTGTACGTGACTGATAGCGTAGATGGTCTGGTTTTAATATGAAAAAAAATTTAAATTAAAAAAAAGGTGAGTATTGAAATAATCTCGGTTGAAATGTTGTAATTTTTTTTAGTTTTTTTTTTAGGTTGTCTTGTCAGCGCAAAAGAATTTTGTGGTGTTCACGTACGTATTAAAAAAAATGGAGGTAAAATATTATCGCAAATAGTGCAATTTTTTTGTTTTATTTTAGGCTTTGTCTTTGTGCGTGAACGTGTAGTATTTCCATGTAAATATATATACGTAAAATTTTTTCGAAAAAAAATAATTTTTTTTTTATGTTAGCTTTAATATTTTTTTTTTAATTAAAAATGTTTAAAAAAAAAGGTCAAAATTACCTGGGATTTTTTCTTTTGTTTAAAATTTCGTATTCAGGGATCTTTCAAGTATTTTGTAAGCAAACTAACCACCAATTATTTACCCCCCATCCTTTACTTCTTGTCAGCAAAAGTAATCAG
The DNA here is from genome assembly GCA_963978555.1 of Galerucella nymphaeae. Taxonomy (NCBI): domain Eukaryota; kingdom Metazoa; phylum Arthropoda; class Insecta; order Coleoptera; family Chrysomelidae; genus Galerucella; species Galerucella nymphaeae. The sequence goes on from OZ021714.1 coordinate 17,044,898, forward strand.
GGCTCCTATCCCCCTCTAATGCTCACGGAAACATTGGTATATATAATTTTTTTTATTAATTTTTTTCATTAATTTTTTTTATTTTTTTTATCAATTTTTTTAATTTTTTTTTTTTCACCACCATCATTATAACGTAAAAAGTGAGAACCCCCAGCCCCCCAAATTGCTTACGTAATACTTAACGGACCTTTATAATGATTGGAATATTTTATAAATAAATTTTAATAGTTAATTATAGATAAATTTCAATTGTTGCAAATAACTTTTTGTCAGATTTAAACAAATTTTAAATTATGCTGTAAATAAATAATTAAAATTAACGTACATTTAAAAAAAAAAAAAAAAAAAAAAAAAAAAAAAAAAAATTTCAATTCCAGTAATTTATGAACTTTTATATTATTTCTAAATTTTCCAATTTTGTACAGTATTTTTCAAAATTTGTTTAAATCCCATACGAAATGAAAAATTTATTTGCGTTTGAAAATATTCCAAGTATTTTTGTTTAAATTGTCGTTTTTGGGAATAAAACGGATGTGTATTTCAAAATTTCGAATATAATTTTGTAAAAAAAAATATTTTCTGCGTCTTGTGTGTTCGGTATAGAAAATAATATTACTTGAATTTTGCGGTAATATTTTACACTTTTGTAAATAATTTCAAGCAATTAAGTATATTACTTATTTTTAGAAATATTCCGAATATACTCCATTACAGAAGCTTCTTCTTTGTTTTTTAATAAATTTTAAGAAAAAAACTACCAATTTTTTGGAAGTATTTCGTTCTGATTAATTTTAAATATTTTTTCCTCCATTGACACTTTTCTCACCTCGGTTTTTTTGTTCTCTCCATTGTGAATTTTTTATAATATACTTGATACCATAAAAATTAAAATATTAACTACAAAAAATTGCAATTAAAACCATTTTTCATGATAAATCAAAAAATTTCTCTTTTCCCCATTTTTGTATTTGAATATTTTAAATTTCGATCGTATCAAGGCCAATTATACTTCGGAGTAAAAAAAACGGGGAAATTGCTTTTCATTTGTGGAAAAATGGAGTCGTCGTTATTGTTAAGGTGCGTAATTTTTTATTATTAGTGTTATTATAACATGTGAAGTTATCGAAAATTAAATAAACATTTCCCCTTTATCTTTATTCTTTTATTTCTCTACCCTCCCCCTTTTCAGACAAAAGATGGTCCTTCTTCTTTTTGTTTTATTGGCCTCCACCCATTAGGTATTTAGCCAGAGCCAATATATATTATGTTCTGTGTTAGACAAGTGTCAGTGTGATCTATGGTTAAGACTGAGCGCATGCGTAGTTTCGTTACATGGTCATATTATTTGCGTAATTTCTTATATCAACATTCTTTTTGTAAACCATATAAATATACCGAAATAATTACCCAATCTTTCATTATGAGTGACTTCTTTTTAAAAATATGCCCACTTCTATATTTATGCTCAAAAATCATTTCCCTGTTGCGTTAATAAAAATCACATAAAACACTTTTTAGCTTTATTGATTTGCGTCGGGCGCAAGCGTCTTGCAATCGTCCAGCTTAGTTTTCCGTGTAGCTTCCTCTTAATATTCCAACCACAATTTGAACGACCCAACCATTACAGTGGACCAAACAAAAAGTTTACATTCTTCCTCTCGTTAAATGATCAGTGTTCGCTACGGGCTGTTTCGCAGCTTCCCTATGGAACTTTTTGGAGAAATCCAGATTTTTACCAGTAGATAATTAACATGTATTTATTGTTGATATTTTGTTTATTATGTGCTAGTGATTGTGTTGTAGGTAAGTTGATTATTTTTATATAAAACTATATTATTTCTTGTATTTTTTTTATTCAAATTGTAGGAGCCAAAAATGACTCTTATAACCGTAAACTCAACGAAGACGATTACTATTTGAACTACGATTATGAAACTGAAAATAATTCCGTGAATATAGAATTAGATTCGAAATCTTTGGTGCTTCCCAATCCCCAAAACCTCCAATCGAAATATACAGTGGACGTACTTCCAAATGTAGAACTTCCGGATGATTCCCTAGCAGATCCAGACCTCAGAGATCATGATTTTATCGACAACATAATGTACGTCTATTACGGATCTCACACGAGAAATACTGGTACATATGGACCAGAAATAATTATCATAGGATCCGTTTTGAGTTGCGCCGCTCAACTACTCACTATTTTTTGTGTTTTGCTCAAAAAGAACCAGCGCGGGGAGAGAATGATGACTTATATTTTTTTCCAAATTTTAGGAACATTTTGCATATCAAATTTGATATTTATGTTGGGAGTTTACGTAAGTAGATTTAAATTTTTGTAATTTTGTATTCAATATAATGTTTTTCCAATTTGTAGGCTACAAAAAGTGCAACAAAATGTCTAATAATATCTCTGATTTTGTACTTTTTACATCTAATGACTTCAGTCTGGTTATGTCTCTACTGCTTTTATATCTACAAAAGATTTTCCTCTGGAGGTTTCATAAAAGAACGTCATTTAAAAGTCAAATATTTCAACATAGCAGCTTACGACATACCTACTTTTTTAACACTTGTAAGTAATGACTTTTGTATATGCAACCAAACATACACAGTATTAGTAACTATAGTTGCCTGCATTGCATGTACCAGCATATTTCACCTTCCGATTGTGTGTTGTATAATAATAATATGTATGAAAAATGTACTGTAGGCGGAAAATTAGTTTTTTCAGTCAACTGTGTACCAACATAATATGCTATCAACGTTCTCAATATTCGACAAAATCATAATTTTCCTACAGGCAACCCAACATACATCTTTCTATATTGACAGTTACCAATAGTGTAGGCAACCAAACATACAACTTATTAAACGCCTTGTTTTAGGCAACATATTTTATCGCCCCACACAGCTACGAATCGAAAAGATTTTGCTTCATCTCAGTGCAAAAAGGGATGATTTTAAACTACATGATACCAGTATCTCTGTTAATATTCCTAACGACAATACATTCTTTGAGTGGCATCAGAAAAATTAACATGGAACTGTGTAAATTGGAATTAAACAGCTCGGCGGAATCGTTGAACGCACTTAGAAACGAACTGGAGATGTTGAAAGATAGGAAAGACGATTGCATAGACGAAGAAATAATAAGTTTGAGAGAATCGAAGGCTTGTTTGAAATTACTTTGCATTATACAAACCGGATACGACATTGTTTGGTTTATTGTCGTTTTGGCGTTGGAAAATGTCAATGAAAGCAGCGGTATGGCGATTATTTACGCCATTATGTCTTGTTTATTGGTGAGTTTGTTTTATTTTATTGAAAAAAAAAGTATTATATCAAATTTTTTTCCAGAATTGGTATATATTTATCAAACGAAAGAGTTTAATGCCAACACTTAGCGATCTCCCAGACGATATGGAAGAAGTTATCGTAGAAAAAGATCAGACCCACATCGTGACAGCCTCGGCGAATGTTTCTAGAAGAGGTTCTTCGGACAGTATCCCTTTACTCAATTCAGATACTTGTACCGAAATGCGGGAATTGAGACTGGATCACATAAGTACAATAACTACTTAAATGTTTTTAAAAAAGTATTAGCCGATGGAACTTTCCGTTTCAAAAACGACAAATTAAATAAATTATAAAAATGTTTCGGTTATAACATACACGTATATTTTCGAATAATGGATTAAATAGAAAGTACATCTTACCTACATGATGCCTACAGTAGAATCCAGAACCACCACTATTAAATAAAAGTAATAATCACTCAATTATTTATGGTTTCACAATAAATATCACTTTAATATTTTACATTAAATCGGCCATTACTGATTAACTGTCATAAACATAGAACAATATGTCACAAATAATAGCCATTTTTAGCGAGTTATTTGTTATAAAACGGTAAGCCAGCTGACAATAGTCGTTTTTTAGCGAGTTACTTGTTATAAAAAGTTGCGTTAGATTTACACTAGAGGTAAGTTCCATTGGCAATTATGCAGATATATACATTTTTCTAAATGAAGTAATTAAATTTTGAACTTAAACTGTCGAAACGAATGGGAGAAGACAATAAGAACCGCAGCAATGGTCATTTTACACAAACTTCTATTTTTAAATTATAGATATTTCAGTAGATAATTAATGCAATATAATACATAAATATATATAATCATTTTCATTATAAGATAATTCAAAGTATATTCGTTAAAATTAATAAAACATATCGTGATAAACTTTAATAAATAAAAACATTCACAGTTCTAGTTGAAAACGAAGTGCAGGTTTCTGACGCATAATTTTGTTTCTGTTTTAAAGAATTAAAAACCCCAAACACTCTGTATCACGGAATATTGGTTCAAGCCTATTATTTTGGTGTCTAGAATTTATTTAACTCAACGAATCACCTTGTATAGGTACTTACATTATATATTTTGTTGTTTTAAATTATTATTACGTGATTTATTGTTATTCTCAACCAAAAATTTCAAAGTAGTGCCAAAATATTACTCAAAATCTTGTAAATACTTCTTACTATGTACCTAAAGAATATAAATATTTTTTTATATTCGCAGTTGAAAAATTTGTAAAAAAAAATCTTATTTCTTCCATTTTAAAATTCGCCTATTTATATTGCAAATAACTATAAAATGAAGCACTAAAAAATATCTAGATTAATTATAGATTTCTAATATGTAAGCCTAACAGAATAAGTTTTTTTTTACTTTACACTAAAGTTAGGACCTTTTATAGTTCAGTACAGGACGGACGGTGTCCAAAAACCTCTTCTAGTTTCACAAACTTCGATTCGATCACTCGATTACTTCGATTCCATAGGCATAGAGGAGTTCAGTCACAGAGTACACCATCTAAGATGGTGTACTCTGTGGTTCAGTCTAAGGTCAGTATGGCCAACAAAAAGTGGGTTTTTCTGACAAGAATGACAGTTGAGGTCGCACCGACCTCTATTATCATCAAAATCGGTCCAACCGTTTACTTCTGGATTGCAGTGCCACCTACCGGGACCAATTTTGAAAAGGTAAACCAAATTTGCTGTTAACTGTTGCTGTAGGCATCAAACCTGATTCTGCTTGTTACTATAAAAGGTCCATACCAACATTTAGTAACGAATAATATTGAAAAAAGTGATTTTACCGTTTTGTTTGTACATGAACTAGAGACATCAAGCATTTGTGATTTTTATATTTAAGCGTACATATATTTTTGCACATACACTATACTTTTTTTTCCAAAAAATTTAAAATTCTAAACTTTCCAAATATATTATTATGTATAAACTTTTTATATGATACTTAATGTAGTAGTTGCAAGAAAATTAATTTAAAATGAATCAAATAGAGTTCATTATAAGGTCAGTGTAGCCAACAAAAAAGTTTTTTTCTGACAAGAATGACAGTTAAGGTCTACTGTTTAAAACATAAGATTTTGCATGTTTTTTATCATTGCGCACATCTATATTGCTCTATTAAAATAATGAATACACCCCCTAATCGTAAATATTGAAATTTAAAATTACTTTTTAGCTGAATACTCATCATAACAGTGGCCAATAAATCTAGGAACTTTTGGCATGTCATCATTTCATTTCTGTCATCTGTCACTTCTTATGTAAAATGTCAGTGAACACTGACACTTGACATAACTAGTGTCTGAATAACAGAAATGAAATGGTGACTTGCCAAAAGTTCCTAGAATTATTGGCCACCGATATGTTGAGTATTCAGCTAAAAAGTAATTTTAAATTTCAAGATATACGCTTCGGGGGTGTATTCATTATTTTAATAAATCAATATAAATGTTCGCAATGATAAAAAACATGCAAAATCTTATGTTTTGAACTGTAGACCTCAACTGTCATTCTTGTCAGAAAAAACCTTTTTTGTTGGCTACACTGACCTTGGACTTTGATTCATTTTAAATTAATTTTCTTGCAAACATTGTTTATATTCGACATCGGCCTATATCAGTATTACCCATTCTTTTATTCCAAAGCACAAAATGATCTAACTTAGGAAAAAAATTGTAGAAATACGTCGATTCCAGTATATATCTGGACCTTAAATAATAAATAAATGTTGTTGAACTCTTAATATTGCATTATTATCAACAAACAACCCTCTATACGAAAACTAACTTTATTAAATGAAATATTTACACAAACAACTCAAAACATTGTATATAAAAAAAAAGTGAGACAACACTGTAAATATATATAATCTCCTCTTATTTACTATTCAACAAAACGTCAAATTTTATAAAAGAAAACTGTAAATCCTTACATAGACATAGCATCATCTGATTCTGTACCAACGTTATTCTCTTCTATTTGTTCCAAGTCGCTTTCTTCCTCCCACTCGCTGCCACTTTCCGATTGACCATCCATTTGGACATCCTCTTCTTCCGAATCACTACTGTCTAAAATTTCAATCATATATATAAAAATCCCAACCCCAATTCACTAATATTATCAACAAGAACACTCTCTTACCTCTGTCGTTGTAAACCAGCAACGGTTTTTGATTTTCACCAGCCTCTTGCTGGGGAATCCCGTTTACTTGTGGTAATAACAAATCTAAACGTCCTTTTAACCTATTCAAAGGAGTCAAAAGTCCTAATCTACTCTGTACGCTTCCTAAAGTAGATCCTAACAATTCTGGTAAGTCAGGATTGGACATTAAAACACCAGCGTGGATTTGTAAGATGTACTTTAACCACACCGATCCAATTTGACTCCTAAAATATACACTCAATAATAAAATTAATTTTATAGATAAAATTGACTTACGATAAAGTTTTTCCTTGTATATAGCTAGCAAGTTCTTGAACAAACGGGACAAAAGTCGACACAGGCAATCTTTTAACTGTATTTTTTATAACGTCTTCATCTTTCTGATATAAAACCGTCCTAAGTATTTTCTTATCCTTACTATGCAATCCCTGTATTAACAATTGTGCTACGTTATTCGCTTTAGGTACTTTACTACCCTCAGCTTTACCAAGAGAAAGATTTTCCAGTCTTTTTTCCATAGGTACTTCCATTGTACCATCATTTTTCCTCTTGGCCGTTGATATAGTTGATGTTTCTGATGTTAGATAGTGCACACTGTCATTTACGACTGGAGTTACTGTTTTTGTTACGTTATCTTGTTTGGACAGTTTTAATTTGTGAGGATCTTGTCTAACGAGGCACTGGGTTTTCTTAGATCCTATTATCGACTGAAATTTCAATAAAAAATCATCTACAACACTTCAATTAATAATTATACTTACAATATTCTCAAAAGTAAGTAAAATTTCAGAACCATGTCCAATACAAATCGTTTCACTATCAATAAAATAAGCTCCTGCGATTCTAATAGGTGTTACCACTTCATTATCTTGTCCTGTATCTGAAACAACTTGAATTGTTGTTTTCGGTTTTAAGGGTTTATCAGATTTTCCATTCAAAGTTTGTTTGTAAATATGAACTACTCCATTTCTAATTGTGACTGCAATTTGCGTAGCTCCACTAGTATCGATATTACAAGAAATATTTTGAACGATATCTTCCATAATAAAAGTAGTAGTAGCATTTTTACTAGAAGCACTACTACTTAAACTCCAACAACTTAACGTTCTGTCACCCTGAAAACAATTGATTATAATCTACTTTTTAAAATGAAGAATATTCACCTTTGAACCGGATATAAAGTAGGAATCTCCTGAAGATTGCGGAATTAAGTAGTGTAAGAACACCACTTCCGACTTGTGGCCTGTGAAAGTTCTGAGAACTTCTTTGGCGTCAGTATCCCATAATTTAATATTTTTTGCAGCTGTAAGTAATTGTTTACTTTCTGGGATAGCTAACACAGCTGTGACTTTCTCGTTACCCACTTTCCACTTACTGAAAAATTGGAGTTACAGTTATGATTTTAAAAAATTTATACATTCTTACTTGACGATTTTTTTCTTTTCGAGGTTCCAAACCAAAACTTCTTGGTCTGATCCCGAATATATAGCATTGTGGTCTACTGTAGATAAACAACTAATCGGCTGACTAGTTTCCCCGTTGATAACAGTTTCTAAGCCAGCATTTGTTAATGAATATAATAACAAAGCCCCTGAAGTAGTTCCTAGAATTACTTTTGGACTAACATTAGACTCAGAATCCCTACGTTTTTTCTTTTTAGGCGAACCGCTCTACAAACAAAATTGAACAATAAAAAAAATTTATTTTACAAGTCCAATAGCACATGTTACCTTATACTTTACTGGAGCAGTTTGAATGAAATGTAAACAAGTACATGGTGAGGTCAAGTGAAAATCTGGTATGAATTCTTGTTCAAAGTTATTTGACAATGTATTCCATATTTTTAATTTCCCATCTATGGATAAACGGGCAAAATATTTTCCGTCCTCACTAAACTGAGAAGCCATTGCTACCGCCATTAACACATGTTTTAACCTCAAATTCAAATTGTATGACGTTGACAATGATTACCTAGGCAAATTTAAGCAAACACTACCTATATGTTTAGGAAAAAAATGTTTGATATAACTAAATAGTACCTCGAAAAAGAAATAAAATGGAAAAAATTACGTTATATAAGATTACTACGTGTTTTTAATCCATTTCGTAAATCACATAAATAATTATTCTAATTAGGCTTCGACTTTAACTAAAAAAGAAGTAGAGTTTGGCTTGGAGTCTATGACATGTAATAAACAGACACAAATTATATAAACAATGGAAGATGATTGGGACATTGAATGTTCTGATGATGAATTGAAAGATTGTAAAGGTCCATGGGAACCAAAACCTGAAGAAATAGACCGATTATATACAATGCTGGAGAACGGTGAGTTGCAGGAATTAACTTGGAAGTGTCCTGGCTATCGTTCACCTTCTCCAGAAATTACTGAAGAACCGGATCAGGAAGATGACAATAAAGAGTTAGTTTAGGATGTATGTTATGAATAATTACTTATCAGTTATTTTTAGATCTGAAGAGCCTACAGATTTTGACTTTATGGATGAAGTGTCTTCTCCAAAATTAAAAATCAGGAATAAAGGCGAAGAAACGCTGAAAGGAAGTGCAAAAAAGAAAACTACTTCGTTGGATAGTGTTTTAAACAATATGAGAAGACATAATTTATTACCTAACAAAGCTAAAAATTAAGTACACATATTTTAATATAACTTTGTTTTCAAATCGAAAGAAACCCCAAAAAAAATTAATTACTGAATAAACTACAGTTGAAAAATTTGCTCTTTATTCACCTTATCTCTTTAAAAAATATTTAAATTTAATCAGTACAACTTATATTGAAGATTAAGCGTAAATTTATAATACTTCTCAGTGTCTAATAAACTTTCACCGAGGGCTTAAAGATTCAACTCTCTATCTTTGCGGAGCAGGTTTGGGCTTTGGCATTTTAGCTAGAAGTCCTTGTATTTCCTTTTTTTCATCGTAAGTTTTCCACAATTCAAATAAATTAATAATATACCTCGCTATTTCTTGAATTTTTTCAATATCTACGTTCAATTCAGCGAACCAGGATTTATGGTCTTTTTGTAAAATAACACACGCTATTTGTAGACAACCTATGGCTATTTGATACGGTGGGTATAATAAACAGAGATCAGTTCTAAGGGAATCGTTCACAATTCTCCATGCTAGAGTAAGTAGCTGTTCCTCGTGACCCATATCTTGCACTAATTGTAACAGAGGTCTATACGGTTGATAAACTATTAAACAACAATCTAAATTTTCTAGAAGATAAAACTCGCATTCTAAAATGTGATTTGTCCTATAAGGAAATTCTTGGGAATAAGCATAGCTGAATTTATTTTTAACTAAAAAACAATTTTATTTTCATTAATTTCATATAAAAAAAACAGTAATAAGTACTTACTGACTGTCTGGCAAGTAGTTATAAGTCTTGTATTTGATATAACTCCAAATTCTTCTACTTTTGATGCTAAAAAGAGACAAGTAGGAGCCAACAAAAGCGGGTCAATACATTTCAAAGAATTCCTAGCATAAAATCTCTTAAAATATACTGTCGCTGTTGCTATTACTTGTTGTCTAAGTTTAAGTTGTTCTCCCAGCGTTTGTATAACTAAAACAAATAAAATATTTAAACAATAAGAGTCCAATGTACGTAGTTTGTAACTGAGATTACCACTCGAAAAGAAAATAAATATTTTTTGGTATTCATCTTCGGGTAAAATTGCTAAATCATGTTGTCTTTCCCTGATCAAATCTTGTTTGTCTAACAACCATTGCTGACTGAAACATAATACGTTTAATTTGCTAGAATTTATGTTACAATAAAAATCATACTAATGAGAGCTTTGCCAAAAATTTCCAGCCATAGTATGTTAGTAAAAATAATAAATTAATTAAAAGATGTGTTCGTCTACAAATAATAATTCGAGTGCAGCTTAAAATCGATTGCAAATGTCAATTATTAATCGAAATATTTCTAAACGTCAGACAATTTCTCGCGATCACTTTAATAAACATGACGTCAACAGATAAAATTAAAATATGTCATTTATTCACGTTTATTACATTTAACAATCACATTAAAGTTACTCTTCGCCACCGTAATCATCCGAAGACAGGCAATTTGGATCTAACGATAACAATGACAATAATGCAAATGCCGACATTAATAAATTAAATTGATTGGCCTTTTTTAAGCAGCATCCCTCCTTCCTCTTGATAACAAAATAATTTATTCCAAAACACAAGCCAGCCAGAACAGTATATAGATTGTAACTGCATCCAACAATGGTGTAGCAAAGGATACTTGTTATAACGATTAAATCGGTTAAATCTTGTCGTTTATACTCGAGTATAATGAACATAAGTAATGTTGCAAATGCCATGCCAGTGGGTATGTAACATATTTCTGTGGGTGCTATTTCATTTTTCAATAAGAATTCAGTAACTATTAACGGGAGAGTAAGAACCAGCTGGGCATAGTCCAATAGTATACGTAGATCGCAATAGGTGTCGTCGTTAGCTACGGAAAATAATTATTAATTTTAATTGCGATCAATTTAAATAATATTAATACTTACTGTATCTTAATAATCCAGCACATGCATTTGCAATCATAATAAGATACGATATGTGTGCCAAATGTCGGACATCTTTAAGAACTACTTGCTCGTAATACACTTTTAAACAAAACGAAGCGACCAGAGAAAGCTGCAAAGATGACCAGCAAGGTATAACGTATTTCTGAAATGCGCCATTAGAGCCACCTTTGCTAAAAGCATCCATATTTAAGGAAAACTAAAATTTTGAAAAGTTAAAAACTGCATTTAAAAAGTGAAATGTCACTGATTGACAAGTGGATAGCTTAGGGTTAGGGTGGCTTCGTTGGTTGGATAAGGATATCGTTGGAAGCGACAGCGTGCTCCATTAATAAGGAGCTGTTTTCATTTCTAAGCACTTTCATGGGATTTCTCTAATTCATGGCCACATTTCTTCTTTTTTACTTACTATTCCTAGGATAGTTGGGTAGGAGATATTCAAGGTGGCCGATACGCTTCATTGGCTGAGACCAACTAACTAAGAAGAGAAGAAAATATTTTACGATACTCGTTTTCCGCTGCACAATATTTATATTTTTAGTGCCAAATTGTAGCATTTTAATGTTGTAAAATCAACAAAGCATACGAAATTAATAGTTACAATGTCGAAAATATTTAAGAACAGTGGGGAAAAGCCCTATATGGTAAGTATTCACACTATTTTTTTTTTCTGTATGTGACTCATTTTTTTAATAGTTTGGCGATAGAAACAAATATCTTTCAAGAATAACGAAATCTTTGTACTATGGGAAACTTCCTAAAACTGATTGTTTGAGTTTACCAGTTACTGGTAAGTTTATCTTAAGTAGGTTAAACTGTGACACTAAAATAATGAAATTTCTTTTTGCAGAACTGGCAGCAGAAATTTTTTCTGAAGCACAACAGGGTAAATCTTTGGAAAGACTACATTATTATAAAGCAGCGAATATTTCAAGAAATGCTTGTGTGGCCCCATGCTCTCTTGTATTAGCACTTCTCTATTTGGAGAGACTGAAAAGATGTAATTCCCAATACCTTGAAAAAGTTGCTCCCTCTGATTTGTTTCTTGTCTCATTGGTATGTACACTACTAAAATGTTTATTAAATTTCCCAAAATCATTTTTATTTTAGATGGTATCTTGCAAATTTTTATTTGACGATGGCGAAGGAGATGAAGTATTTTTAGATGAATGGGCTGCTTCTGGAAACGTCCCAATAAAGGATTTGGTTGGTCTTGAAAAGGATTTCTTAAATGCTATGGTATGTATATGATAAAACAAGCTTAATCAATGTTATGATGAAATACGTTTTTAGAATTGGAAGATATTTGTTAGCGAATCAAAATTTTATCAAAAGCTCAAAGAAATCGAATCAATTTTAGCTTTAAAACAAGGAAAACAACGAAACTTCTTCACCTACACCGAACTACAAACTCTATCGTCTTTAGTAGAAATACAAAAGATTATACACTGTTTATTTACGGTTACAACTATATTAGCTCTAGCTTATTTAGCTGGAGTTTTAACTCTGATTGGATCAGTACATTTGACCAGCAAAATACCCGGAACTACTTTGTACCATAAAATTGAAAACAAAACCGAAAATGTAACAATTTGGGAACCCGATTTTAACTTAAAGACTGACTTAGATAATAAACTACGATCTCCGAGAGTAATAGGCATGTTAAAGACCAGTATTTTGTTGGCTTCTATTAAATCTAACTCTACGTCAAACGTAAACAATAACATCGAGAATATTTCCTGGGATTATTGGAACAACCCGGTTATGGATTGGTTGGCAAAATCTTCGGAAATCGTTTGTTCTTTAACCACTGATTTGCAATTGAACTACTTACCGAATTATTTAGAAGTCGCTGCCACTAACTTGAAACAAATTGAGTTGGAGGATCAGATTCATAAGGCTACAAAAACCAGGATTCAAGATCAAATGGAGTCTTCCTGGCACACTGAATGGATCGAGACTATAAAATTTGGGATTTACACAGAAAGTGTCACTTTTTGATTGGAAGAATCCATAAGTATTAAAAAAAATAACGTTTTACTGGAAAATGTGTAGCAGTAGTTTAAGTGTTTCAAAAAATATATATAAATCTGTTTGTAATGAAACATTGTTACTTTATTATTGAATTTTTTCTTTATTTTCATTGAAGTGCCTAATAAATTACTTGAACATTAAAAAGAATCTATCTTTAACTCACCTCGAATTCAAAAAAGTGTAATGTCTTAATGTTGGCACGAAAATGTCAATTGTCATGTCAACGGGTAAGCCATAGAGATAATATAATGAACATCGATATTATACGTAGATGTCTATGCAAGAAATTGAGAAATTAGGATGTAAATTTAAAAATAGCATGGTTTTATCTTCTTAGTTACAATTTTGTCTTGCATGAATCCACCCTTACTCACCTTGAATGTATGTTATAATGTTAACTAAAATATGCCTAAGCAAATAAAATACATTGGCAGCACTGTCACATGTCGATGTCAACCAGACACGTAGAAGCACATAAAATGTATTTTAATATAAAATATTTATATATCTAAAGTATAATACAAGATATATAACAATGTAGACGTTATTCTTCTTCTTATCATATTTTTTGGTCTCCACCTTCAATAAACGATTCAAAAAAGTGTAATGTTATAATGTTGGCACCCTTTGTAAGTTGGCACGAAAATGTCAATTGTCATGTCAACGAGTGAGCTGACAGCTGTCTCGAATAAATAATTTAAAAAGTTTATTGTCTGATATTCTAAAATACACAGCAGAAAGTATTTGGATTCAAACTATGGGGTAGGTATTAAAATACTTTAATTAAATAAACATTTGCTACATTCCACCCTTATCGATACTCCTTATATGATACAATTTTTTATCATCGTCTGAAATACAACTAGGAGCCCCACTCATAGGATCTCTTCCCTCGTAGTTTTTAGGAAATGCTATAACATCTCTAATACTATTGGTATTCAGTAAAACGCTCAGTAATCTGTCTAATCCTAGGGCAATGCCACCATGAGGTGGACAACCCGATCCCAACATATCTAACATGTGTTGCATGGTATTCGGGTTGATTTTTAAAATATCCAGAATGGTAAGTTGTAAATTTGGATCGTGAATTCGAATAGAACCACCTCCTACTTCATAGCCGTTAAGAACCAGGTCGTAAGACAGACCCCTAACCTAAAAATTAAGATAGTTTATTAAAATTTTTTAAACCGTAAGTATTGTACCTTCAATGGATCACTTCTTAATAAGTTTATGTCGTCTGGATGTGGAGCTGTGAATGGATGGTGAGCTGATTTTAAAGTTCCTTCTTCTGATAGTTCGAATAAAGGAAAATCGATAATCCACAGAAATTGCAATTCTTTTCGTCTTACATTAATACCTGTACTTTCAAGATAATTTACGTATTCTGTTCGGATTTTTCCCATCAAAGAACGCTAAAATAATCGATTGTTTATAACAAATAGAGAGATAAGCTTTATAGGCATGACTTACTGCTTCTTGTTTATTCCCGAAAGCCAAAAATAGTGTCGATTCCTCAGAAATATTATTTACATTTAAAAATTTTGTTGCTATTTCTTTAGTTAGTAGTCTTTCAACTTTATTGATCCATTCTTCTTTGTTTTTAATAATATTAAGTACAAGTTTTACGTTGTTGAATTTATTTGTTAGATTTGCTATTGTTTCTTTTACTTTTCTATTTAGAACCGACAATTCTTTTGGAAATGATAAGAAAAATGCTCCGAAATCATCATGTTGTACTAAATTTGCATTATTTTTTAAAATATCCGTACAATTCCTTATCTACAAACACTGATATCAAATCCAAATCGAAACGACAGAATCTAAACAACTCACTTTGTATCCAAAAGTTAGATCGGGCTGATCGGTTCCGTATTCTTCCATAGCTTTGTTATAAGTCATTTTTTGAATTTCAATTTTTTCTTCTTTTATACTATACTGTAACAAATCCTCTATAAGTTCAATCACTGATTCGGCATTGGTAAACGACATCTCAATATCCAATTGGGTAAATTCTGGTTGCCTATCGGATCTAGCTCCTTCGTCCCTGTAGCACCTAGCAATTTGGAAATATCGATCGACTGCACCTGCCATTAACATTTGTTTGAATTGCTGAGGACTTTGAACTAGCGAATAGAATTGGCCAGGAAATCTTGTAGGTACTATGAATTCTTGAGCTCCCTGCAACAATTAAATTACGAATATGTTATAAATAATTAAATTTACTTACCCCTGGTGTTGCTTTAAATAATGTGGGTGTTTCAACGTCTACAAAATCATTATTGCACAAAAACTCCCTCATTTTCATCAACAACATTGATCTATACCTTAAATTTCTTTGCATTTCTGAAAACCGAAGGTCTAAATATCTATACTGCATTCTTAAGGGTTCTTTTGCCTTTTGAAACTCTCTTATATTGAATGGTAGATTTTCTTCTGCTTTGTTAAGCACCTGAAATTATTCTTTATAAAGAAAATTTAAATGTATTCATTAAAAAATAAATTTACTTTAAAATCATTTATTAATACTTCAATTTCTCCTGTAGGTTGATTCTTGTTTATCATTTCTGCTGGTCTACTTAAAACTGTTCCAGATACTTCTAAAATTGATTCAAATGGAATGGTTTCTAATATTTTTTGAGTACGTAAATCCTATTTAAAATATAGCTTTAATTCTACAATATTCATTTATATAATTACAAGTTACCTCTTCTTTGATTAAAAGTTGAATACGTCCATAACTATCTCTAAGGACAATAAACTTATTCATTCTTTGATATTCCAACCATCCACATAATACCACTTTTTCACCAATATTTGTTCTCGTCAAAGTTCCACAAGTATGTGTTCTATTAGTATATTTACTACACTTTTCTTCATTGTTTAATGCTGTCTTTGAGTGAACCGAATATGGTTTCAAAATAATTTGCAAAACTGGAAAATAGTTGTATACCACCTTTTTGTTACAATGGATATTTTTAAATAAGGTTGAGTATAATATCTGTTTAGTACATAATTTAGAAATATTCATCTTATTTATTTATTACATTTAACACGACCAAATAAAAAAATATAAGTAAGGTTATGTTCAGCAAGGCCTTGAATTTCATCCATATTATTCTTCTTCTTTTACCTCAAACATAACCTTAAAAATAAAATGTCAGCTGTAGTGTTAGGAGGTGGTTTATCTGGCCTTTCGGCAGCCTATTATTTAGTTAAAAGGTGTCCAAAATATCCCATAACATTATTAGAAGCTTCAAATCGATTAGGAGGATGGATAAAGTCCAATTCTTTAGATAACAATATAATTTTTGAAGAGGGGCCTAGAACTATAAGACCCCATGGACCGGCTGCTTTAAACACCTTATCGTTAATTGAAGACATTGGTTTGAAGAACGATGTAATACCCATTTATTCAACCCACCCAGCAGCGAAAAACCGCATGATATATGTAAATAAGCAGCTACACAGCCTTCCATCATCTTTAGGAGGTTTATTTAAAACTTTGCCACCTTTTAGCAAACCTTTAGCTTTACATTTATCGAGAGATATATTTTCTGCTAAGAAGACTGCTAATGATGATTCAATTTATGAATTTACCAAAAGAAGGTTTGGAGAAGAAGTCGCGGATAATTTAATTAGTGCTATGATATGTGGTATTTGTGCAGGAAACTCTAAAGAAATAAGTGTTAATTTTTTAATGAAAACTTTATTTGAATATGAGCAACAGTATGGCAATATTTATAAAGGGTTGTTGATGAATGCATTCAAAAGAAATAAGGAAGATACATTGAATGGATTAGCTTTAAGAGCAAAGCAAGAGCGTTGGAGTGTCTATTCTTTCAAAAATGGGTTGGAGAGTCTCACTAAAGCCCTAGAGAGTTCCATTAAGGAAGATATATGTATTGAATTAAACAGTAAATGTGGCAGTTTAGAAATGTTCGAAGATAAAGTTGTTGTAACTCTGGAAAATGGTAAATCATTTACTACCCCTAAAGTTATAAGCACAATTTCTTCTGAAAACTTGGGAAAATTACTAGAATTACAACATCCTGAGTTAGCAGGGTATTTAAAACAAATTAAAAGTGTAACAGTAGTTGTAGTGAATGTTTATTATGATAAACAACTGATAAAAAATGAAGGTTTCGGCTTCCTAGTACCACCCAAAGAAAAACTACCAATATTAGGTGTTACTTATGACAGTTGTTGTTTTCCTAAAGGTCATAATACTGTTCTCACCGTAATGATGGGAGGAGCTTGGTCAGAACAACTCTTTGGTAAACATCCCAATAAAGAAAAACTATTTAAAATCGCCTTAGAACAACTGAAGTTAATATTGGGAATAACTGAAGAACCCATTCAATTTAAAGTGAGTGTTCTGGAAAAGTGTATCCCTCAATATAGAGTAGGACATAATGAAAATTTGGGAAAAATTGATAAGTATATAAACGATAAAAAATTGCCTTTATCGTTATGTGGATCTTCTTATTATGGTGTTGGAGTTAATGATGTTATTTTATCTTCGAAAAATACGGTGGAAAAAATGTTTCAACAGTAATAAAATTGTTAATGTTTATACCTTAGTTGGCTGTGATGGTTTAATGAGAAAAAAATGATTTTATCAATGTTTTATTACATTATCATTAGATAAATAAAAAATATTCATATTTTATTACGATTAATAAATAATGTATGATTATTACTGATATCCCATATATTCTAGTCCTAGAAAATCTCACATTTTGTGTTTTACCGATACGTAAAGGAGTCACTAATACATCAAAATATAAATGCAATTAATAACATATCAAGTAGAAATATTTTTTTATAAATATAGAAATTAAAATCACATCAAAATTAATTTACAACACACAAATGCAGGAAATTGTCTGGATAGCTCAAGTGTTCCGAAAGCCATTGTAGAGGAGTATCTAATGGAGGAATTAATCCATGAGTTTTTATTGTAACTGTAAAAAAATCGAGTCACTTAAGATGTAAATAAATATTTGTATTTACCTTACTATTGCTATTTTCTGGAAAAATCTCATTTACGAGATCTTGCAAAGTTTTTTTTGTTCCGTTTTCTGTAACAGGTTTTGTCAATTTTTGTTTGTACCCGTTATCAATGTAACACCTATATGGGATATATTTGAAATGTTCATGTTCATTTGTTGCTTCCATTAATTTTCTATTTACAGCCCAAAACTGATCAAATTTGTCATTCTGTAATCCCAGCCATAATTGATTATGATCTTTCTTTTGCATACTTCCTGCTATTTGCCCCCTATGCTTTAAAACATCGGCTTCTTTCAAACAAGACATAAAATAGGACTCGACCATATCCCTAAATATTTTTGTATTCTCAATAAAAATTTTGAGGGTAAATAACTTTACTTACTTATTGCTGAATCTAAATATCTCCGTCTCTGGAAATTTATCAAAATGAACTGTAATACTCCATGGCAGAAGTTCATCTTTATCAAATAGTAAATCAAACAATACTCCAATCGGGTAGTGCCACTTTAAGGGTTGACCATTATACTCCAACCACATTTCTTGTTCTGATTTTTCATTGTCAACATACTTAATAAAGTGTCTTTTTATTTTATCAGTCACTAATGGGAAATAACTAAGACGAGGAACCATTAAATAAAATGGATCTGGTTCTCGTACATCGGCAACTTCTTCACTATCTAAACGGAAACAAATTGGCAATTTTCCTTCCCAAATTTCACGAAGGATTTCCCTATCGTTTGCCATAGCTCAGCCTGAGTCTTTAAAATTACGAAAAAGTGAGGTTAGATCTGGTACAGCTGATTAATAGATATTGATATGTCAATATAACAAATTTTCTAATTATCTTGGTATGAAAAATAACATAATAGTTTTCTTCACAAAATTAATAGCATAGCAATAATCTTTGTATTTTGAAAGTATATAATTCTATATTTTCCTTGAAAAGTGGCTAGATGTTTTGTTAGCAAACAATAAAAAAGAAGCTTGTAGCTAGCTTCATTTAAAAAAATACATAACCTCAAATTAAAGTTTGATTTGACATGTGTTTCTATATTGCTGTTTATTTAAAAATGAAATAGTAACATTAGTTGAAAACATGCCAGGAAGTAAAGTGTTTTTACCCTGCCGAGGCTTGGGATACGTTAGTAATCATATACCTCTACAAGTGAGATATATTAAAAGTAGGAAGGAAAATCTTATAGTAACATGTGTTGGAAAATCTTTCCATACTTATGGAATATCTCATTTTGGACTATTAAGTGTAAGTGGTTTACACCATGACGATATAACTTGTATGACCTCCGATGCATATCATGTATATACAGCTGTAGACAATGTAATATATGCCTGGCGAAGAGGCACAGAGCTCAAACACACATACAGAGGACATAAGAAGAAAGTACACTTGATGATACCTTTTGGTGCTCATCTTATTTCTGTAGACGAATCTAGTAATATCAAAATATGGGATATAAAGGCAGAGACTATATATTTAGAACTAATGTTTTGTAATAAATCATTCAATATAAGTGCTATTCTTCATCCAAGTACTTACATAAATAAAATATTATTAGCCAGTGATACGGGAGGTATGCAACTTTGGAATATTAACAATGCAAAGTTAATATATACATTTAAAAGCTGGAAGGCAGCTGTTAGTTGTCTAGAACAAGCTCCAGCAATTGATGTTGTGGCAGTTGGCTTGAGCACTGGGAGAATTATTCTTCATAATTTAAAATATGACGAGTCTATTATGGAATTCAATCAAGATTGGGGCTTGGTTACTTCAATATCGTTCAGGACAGATGGTAGTCCAATAATGGCAACTGGAAGTGCTTGTGGTCATATTGTATTTTGGAATTTAGAAGATAGGAAGGTTGACAGTCAGTTATTAGCTGCCCATGATGGAGCTGTCACAGGAATGGTATTTCTTCCTAATGAACCTCTTATTGTTACATCATCTCCAGACAATACTTTGAAATTGTGGATTTTTGATACTTCAGATGGTGGGGCAAGGTTATTAAGAATTCGCGAAGGTAAAATTATTCTAACTAGTTATAAAAACTGTTGAATTTATTAATTTTTTAGGTCACTCCTCTGCTCCTACTCACATAAGGTTCCATGGATCAAACGGTCACAACATACTAAGTTGTGCAGGCGATTCCACATTGAGAATCTTCAATACCAGAACTGAACAGTTCAATAAAAGCATGGGAAAAGCTTCCTACAATAGAAAAATAAGTAAAAAACGTGGAAGAGCCGTCGAAGATCCATTGAAAATGCCACCGATTGTACAATTCACCTCGGAAACTACTAGAGAAAAAGAATGGGATAATATCGCGGCGATTCATTCAGATATTACTTTAGTAACCACTTGGTCGTATGATAAAGTAAAAATGGGAGAGTTGAAATTGCTTCCTGAGCGGTTCCAGAAGAAAAATAAAGATGTTAATTTGGAAGTTACAGCTACTTGCTTATGTTTATCGCACTGTGGTAACTTTGTTATAATCGGGTACAGTACTGGGCATGTAGACAGGTAAATCGATAATTTTTGTTACTTTTTGAATAGTTGAATATTTTTTTCTACATTCATGCAAAAAACAACACTTTTTAAAACACATTTATTGGAAAAAGTGTTTTTTTTGCACTAGCCAATAAAAGTTTCTGTCATCTGTCATTCTTGTGTCAGTTTTGTGATGATTTATGACATATATGAACCATAGAGAAATAAAATATTTTGTCTATGATATGAACATTTAAATCAAATAAAAATCCAGAGCAAGTGTCTGATCCTGCTTTAATACAACAATAATATATGTATATCTTACTACTTAGTCTCAACGAGTTACAATTATTGCAAAAATCTTTAATTATTTAAAATTTAAATGGTCAAGGCGAAAACCAGCTATGATCGAGTACTGACAAGGTGGAGGCCATAAATATACAAAAAAAAGAAGAACGGGTTAAGTTTGGTTAGGTTTTTAAAATATTTATATTCTAATTTTCCAGTTTTTGCATGAAAAAATATTGTATGCAACTCTTGCAAAACGTGTTTGTGTGAAAAAACACTCACTTTTTGCCTAAATAACTATTATTTGTAGATTCAACATGCAGTCTGGAATTTGGAGAGATTCTTATGGAAAGCTAACAGCACACAGTCACCCAGTTCGTGGTGTTACAAGCGATACTCTCAATCAAATAGTTGTCACTGGAGGCGGTAGCAAGGTTAAATTTTGGAGATTCAAATGTAAAAGTACTAATCCTTTGGTAGAAATTCCTTTAGAAGAACGTATAAGTTTTTTCCGATCCCACCGTGAGAGTTCCTTATTAATAATCGCAATCGAAGATTTTTCTTTATACATAATGGACATCGAGACTCAAAGAATTGTTAGGAAATTCAACGGACACACAGCTCAACTAACAGACGTTGCTTTTAGCCCAGATTCAAGATGGCTTATCTCTGCTTCAATGGACTGTTCGATAAGGACTTGGGACATTCCTTCAGGTCAGTTAGTTGATGAATTTTCCACTGATGCCGCTTGTATTTCTTTGGATATGTCACCTACAGGGGAATCTCTTGCTACAGCACACGTTGATTACCTTGGAATATTTCTTTGGAGTAATAAAACAATTTACGATAAAGTTACTTTGAAAAGTATAATCCCAAGTGAAGATCCTCCGTTGATTCTTTTACCTGAAAGTGGAAGGGATCTAGAGGAAGTTGAAGAAGAGGTTGAAGAAGAAAATGAAGAATTTGTATCACCAGAGCAGATTAGTGGGGAGTTGATAACTTTATCTGGACTTTCTACATCTAGGTGGCAGAATTTGTTGAATCTTGATGTTATTAAGAAAAGAAATAAACCAAAAGAACCTCCTAAGAAACCAAGAGCAGCTCCTTTTTTCCTACCGACTGTATCTTCGTTAAATAATATACAATTTGATGTTAGGGCAGAGTCTGAAGAGGAAAGTAAATTTTTATCACCGATAAGTTTTGAAAATTTAACAGAATTCGGAAAACTACTGAAAGAAAGTGTCGATTTTAATCCGGTTATCGAAAAATTAAAAAGTTTCGGTCCTTCGATGACGGATTTTGAAATAAAATCGCTTTCGCCGGATAACGGTGGGTCTTTGGAGGTGATGCTGCAATTTATGAAGTGTTTGGAGTGGATTTTAAAATCGAATAAAGACTTTGAGTTGGCGGAGGCTTATTTGAGTGTGTTTTTAAAATCGCACGGTCTAGTGATAGCGCAAACTAAGTCTCTGAGGGAATATCTACCGAATATCAGGAGTTGCCACGGCGTGGCTTGGGAAAGATTACAGGAAAAAATGTTGTATTGTTTGTGCGTTGTACAGAATTTAAAAACTATGTAATTTTTTTAAAAATAAATATTTTTTTTGGTTTTATTGGTTTCTTTTCGAATAATATATCTGTGGAAACCAACCACAAATAGATTGTAGATCAGTGATATCAGACACAGAAATATGACAATAGATTATAGATCAGTGATATCAGCCACAGAAATATGACAATAGATTATAGATCAGTGATATCAGCCACAGAAATATGACAATAGATTATAGATCAGTGATACCAGCCACAGAAACATGACAATGTATTATAGCTCAATGATGCCAACATGGTTAAAAAAGCCTTACGCACACCACTAAAAGTTACCAGATTAGTTACTAAAGGGTGTGTTCCGAAAAAGTAGTCAACAGTCGTGTTCCAGATCTATTAAATATGCCTTGATTGATGAAATATCTACCGAATATAAGGCGTGGCTTGGGAAAGATTACAGGAAAAAATGTTGTATTGTTTGTGCGTTGTACAGAATTTAAAAACTATGTAATTTTTTTTTTAATGGATAGTTTTTTTGGTTTCTTTTCATATCCAATATTATTATTTTCGAATAATATATCTGTGGAAACCAACCACATATAGGTTATAGATCAGTGATATCAGCCACAGAAATATGACAAAAGATTATAAATCAGTGATACCAGATACTGAAATATGATAATGTATTATAGCTCAATGATGCCAATATAATAAGAAAAGCCTTACGCACACCACTAAAAGTTAACAGATTAGTTACTAAAGGGTGTGTTCCGATCTATTAAATGTGCCTTGATTAATGAAATAATCAGCCACGCATAGTTATAAGTCGACTTCCCGTCTGTCTAGTAGATTATTTTATACCCAAGAATTAATCAGACGGGTATTCTGTCACGTGTTAAATTTTTTCCTGTTTTATATTCAAACTGAAAGATTAGAACATACACATTATTCTAATATGGCTGTTTTTAAGTAGCGAATAACTGAACGCCAGTGAATGAAATAAAAAAGAAGAACCAGATAGCTTGTAACCTCAATATAGACAGATGCTGTCAGAACTATCAAAAATTTAAATTATCAGCTGATGTCAATGGTAAAAAGTGTTGTGTGAAACTGGGTGTAGGTCGGTAGACCAATCATATGACTACAGAATTGCCAACTTTTATTCAAATTACTCCTCCTGGTTTTTAAATGAGGTATACTTAATGTTAGTAGGGTTAGGACTTGATGTTAATTTTGGGGGATGTTTTTTGTATTGCAAGTTAGAATCGTTTCAAAAATATATATATTTACACACATTTACAATTTAGAAATTAAGGCACTTTTGACTTAAAATTGTTTAAAACATGAATGCCTAAAACTTAACATAGAATTTTTAAAAATCTACTTTGCATTATTTAAGGAACAAAACATTTAAAATGAATATAATCAGATACAAAAAAAAAACAAAAATTTGAAAGACTAGACAAATTATTTTCTAAAAATTATAAGCTTAAAATAGTGTTACCATGAGATAAAATGGAAGAGTAGTTAGAACGACCTTAAATAGAGGGTATCTCGTATGAAAGTTTATCAAATGTCATATATTGTCAAAATAGAGCGAAATTGACAACCTATTGTTAGGTTAAAACAGTAACTCGCTAAAAATCGCCGTATGTAATCAAATAGAAGATAGGTTATGAGTTAAAACAAGTTTTTCGAGAACTTTTAGTAAAAAATATTTTCCGATAGAGGTCGTTCTTCAACAAATACTCTTATTTCAACACTGTAAGCATAAGATGAGCAAAAAAAAACTAAATAGTATACCTATTATTGTAACACAGCTTTTTTTAATAAATTAATTTTTATACTATTTTAAAAATCGTATTCTACATTGTTTTCCATACAAATATTTAAATACTTATTTTATTAGTATTAAAGGCAGTGCGTACAACCAACATTTCTCAATATTTTTGTGTGAATTTTAAAAAATTCCCAAACAAAACAAAAATACACAGAGTGTATTCAATCTGTTACGTCCCATATTGAAACGTCAGATGCCTGACAGTTCCTAGGCGAAATATATGACATAACGATTGGTTTGATTAGCTTGTGACATTGACAAGTGACAGATGACTTGTTTTTGACAAGTAACGATTGAAAAACACTCTGTAAACATCATTTTAGTGGGAAATATTTAAGTAAAAGGTTTTTTTTTCAATTTTGGATACATCTGCATAAAAGTACTATCTATAGAGTGTTCAATTTAAATTATACTTTCCCCTACTAGTGAGATGAGCTGAAAAATCGTTCCGAAGCAGGCAACTCTTAATTTCCTGGAAAGTATTGGTAGATTTTAGAGGGAAAAATGAAAAACTTTGATCAAAGCATAAAACAGTCAAGTTTAAGTAAAAATAAATGCTTTAACTTTGATAAATTAATAGTTTTGAATAATTTTTTAAAGTTTGTGATGTATGAATTCCATTATTATATGCAGGATGTCCCGAAAATTGAAAAGAAATAACATTTGATGGAAAAATTTACTTGGAAATGAATTAATACTATTTGAAAAGTTGTTTTCCACGCGTTAAAAATATCACACACTTTCTTTCGCTTTTTTTTGTTGAGGATTTCAATTTTTTTTTGCAATAACATTGAATTTCTTCCACACTTACTAAGACTCGATGTTCAAATTATTTACATATACACAAATAGCAATAATTTATAATCAACACCCGAAAAAAATCTCGTTAGTAATAATTACATATGAAAAGTTCAAAAATATTTCAAGGTTCTCAAGACCAGTCGCAAGTTATGACCAAAAAACTGGTGAATTTCAAGTGAAAAAATGGCTAAATTTCAACAAGCAGCGGTCTATTCTAGTGAATTACATTTTTGGTACATTTGAACTACCGGCGACCGACCAGAGTATTTAAATATAAATAAATCATAAAATATATCTATATCTCTCTCAATTCGCTTATCTAGTTATTTCTTTTTTTAATAACTGACTAGAAAAATTCAATTCGACTTCTTCAAAAAATTTTATACAGGTCAGATTTTCATCGGGTAGGTAATTTTATATCACAATTTTTTTTAACTTTACTTATAAAAGTAGCACCATTAGACTGTTTATAATTTTTAAATAGTTATAAATGTACATGTTCAGCTTATTTTTTTTTCAGTCAAAATTTATGGAAATAAAAAAAGTCATCGCTATGCAAGGCACAAAAACGTATTCAGGCGAGACATTTGAACTACTTTTGTTAAATCAGTTGTTTTAACCTAAAAGGAAACCTTCTGTAGAGTGAAATGTACTTGGAATTAGTGAAATTAACTGATATTTTGTGGAATTAACTAAAATTTTGTGAAAATAAATGAAAATAACTGAAAAATAAGAGAAAATGACTGAAATTTAATGAAAATAACTAAAACTTGGTGAAATCAACAGAAAAATAGTGAAAATAACTGAAATTTTGTGAAATTAACTGAAAAATAAGAGAAAATGACTGAAATTTAATGACAATAACTGAAACTTGGTGAAATCAACAGAAAAATAGTGAAAATAACTGAAATTTTGTGAAATTAACTGAGAAATAGTGAAACTAACTAAAAAATAAGAGAAAATTACTGAAATTTCGTTAAATTAACAGAAAAATAGTGAAAATAACTGAAATTTTGTGAAGTTAACTAAAATTTTGTGAAAATAACTGAAAAAATAGTGAAAATAACTGAAAAATAGTGAAAATAACTGAAAAATAAGAGAAAATGACTGAAATTTAATGAAAATAACTGAAATTTAGTGGAATCAGCAGAAAAATATTAAAAATAACTGAAATTTTGTAAAATAAACTAAAATTTAGTGAAATTAACTGAAAAATAGTGAAATTAATTGAAAAATAGTGAAAATAACCGAAAAAATAGTGAAAATAACTGAAAAATAGTGAAAATGACTGAAATTTAGTGAAATCAACAGAAAAATAGTGAAATTAACAAACATTTTGTGAAATTAACTGAAAACTAGTGAATTATTTGATATGTTTTAAATTGAGTCGATAGCGATGACTGTTTTTGGCAATTATTTGATAAACAACTATTCAAATTTGAGCTGAAAAAGGCATTTTATTATAAATATTATAAGACAGCTACACTGGACTTTGGTTATATATCAAACTTCACACAAATACATTTTTTTCGTGTTTTTTTACCGATACAAAATTGAAAATCACAAAAATTTAATAGATTTTTAATTATTTCCAACAAATTTACAGAAATCGTCGATAAATTTTCGTATAAATAATAAAAAAACACAAAAAAAAATCGACCATTTTTCTTGCAACGGAAAAACCTTACTCGGTTCAAATAATAGTAATAGCGATAACGAAACCGGGCTTTTGGCAAGAACAGCGAGCGCCCGCGGCATCACTCCGAACAAAGACTCAAAAAAACGGGGTTCCACCCCTTCCAGTCACCAAACGTCACACGTACACCGGCCCGCCTTGATTTTCGTTGTCGTCCAAGTTGATTTTGTTGAGCGAAGTCAAGCCGCCGTCGTCGAAGAACCTTCTAAACGTAAATTCGAAAAATCCGTGGAAAAGATTCGAATTATCGACCAATTCGTCCGAATTACTCGAGTCTATCGACGTCGAATTTCGTAATTTATCGGGATCGATCGGATCGAAATTCGAAGTATCGGTCGGGTAATCGATACGAGGTTTATACGGTGCCGGTTGACGACGCAAACCCTTCTCGAAATCGATATCTTTGAAGAACGGATGAGATTTAACTTCGCTAGCATTTTTGCCGAGACGTTTTTCCGCGCTACAACACAATTTCAATATCAAGTCCGTACTATCCGGCGATAGATTCGCTTGTTTCGGAATTTGAAGTGTCGTTTCCCAATTTATCACCTAAACAACAAAAATCCGATAAAATCCAACTAAATACACCATAAAAAGTATAATAAAAACACCCTCCGACGAAAAAAAATTAACCCCTCGCTGAAAATTTATCGTACGCCCATGATATGACCGAAAAAATTGAAAAAAAAACGTTCTACTTACTTTGTATTGAGTTTCGGCGGGAGTGTTGGCCAAAAATGGCGGTTGACCGACCAGCATTTCGTAAAGAATAACGCCGACGCTCCACCAATCGCAAACGTGCGTGTATCCCTTCCTTTGCAATACTTCGGGGGCTATGTAGTTCGGCGTGCCGACTAGAGAGTGCGCTAAACAACGATGTTCGCGTCTTCGCCGCCTTTCTAACGGTTTGCAATTACATTCTTCGTTCCAATCGTCTATGGGATCCATCGAATCTTGTCTACTATGATCTCCTGGAATGAAGAGAAGTATAAAGTTGGGGAAAAGAGCATAGCAGATGATTCAGATAGACATAAAGTGAAATATATGAAAATTAAGATGGGAGGATTTAGTGAAATTGATAGATGTTTAGTGAAAACTACTGAAAATTCGTTAAATAGAGTGAAAATTAGTGAAATCGACAAAAAAATAGTGAAATTTATAGAAAATTAGTTATATGGACCAAAAAAAATAGTGAAATTGATAGAAAATTAGTGAAATTGACAAAAAACTGTGTGAAATTGATAGAAAATTAGTGAAATTGACAAAAAAATTAGTGAATTTGGTAGAACATTAGTGAAATAGATAAAAAAATGGGTGAAATTTATAGAAAATTAGTGAAATCAACAAAAAAACTTAGTCAAATTGATATAAAATTGGTGAAATTGACAAAAAAATGAGTGAAATTAATAGAAAAATAGTGAAATTGACAAAAAAAATAGTGAAATCGACAAAAAAGTTTGTGAAATTGATTGAAAATTAGTGAAATTGATTGAAAATTAGTGAAATCGACAAAAAAATTAGTGATATTGACAAAAAAATTAGTGAAATCGACAAAAAAATTAGTGATATTGACAAAAAAATTGGTGAAATCAAAAGGTGAAAATTTGTTAAATAGAGTGAAAATTTGTTAAATAGAGTGAAAATGAGTGAAATTGACTAAAATATTAGTGAAATTGATAGAAAAATGGTGAAATCGACAAAAAGTTGGTGAAATTGATAGAAAATTAGTGAAATCGACAAAAAAATTAAAGAAATCCACGGAGTACTGGTGAAATCATCAAGGAATTAGTGAAATCGACAAAAAATTAGTGATATCAATAGATGAAAACTCGATAAATAGAGTGAAAATTCATTAAATAGAGTGAAAATGAGTGAAATTGACTAAAATATTAGTGAAATTTATAAGGAAATGGTGAAATTGACAAAAAAATTGGTGAAATTGATAGAAAATTAGTGAAATTGATAGAAAATTAGTTAAAATCAACAAAAAAATTAGTGAAATCGTCTCAAAATTAGTGAAATCGACATAAAATACGTGAATTCGACATAAAATTAGTGAAATCAACAGGTAATTAAAAAAAAACTTACCATTAGGTTGGTAATACTTGGAGTTATGCGTCCATCGAAAACCAGTACATAGACCGAAGTCAGTCAATTTGATATGACCGTCTTTATCTATCAGAATATTATCAGGTTTAATATCTCTGTGGATGAATCCCATTTTGTGTACGCTCTCCACTGCACAAGTCAATTCTGCTATGTAGAACCTACAGAAAAAAAAAACAGAATTTCTAAAATATAAAATTACCGTAGAAAAAATGTAGTTTCTTACCTCGCCAGTACTTCCTCGAATATACCTAATTTAATTAACAAAGACATTAGATCGCCGCCCGGTATGTAATCCATAACGAAATACAAAATGTCCGAATCTTGAAAAGAATAATAAAGTTTCACCACCCATTCGTTATCTGCCTCAGCTAAAATGTCTCTTTCTGCTTTGACGTGTGCAACTTGGTTCCTTTTTAAAACTTCCGATTTTCTTAACGTTTTCATTGCGTAGAGATGATTCGTATCGATTTTCCTAACTAACGTTACTTCGCCGAACGCACCCACTCCTATCGGTTTTATTCGCACGAACATACTTTTATCCATTTTCGCTCGTTTTAACCTAAAAAGAAACGTCAAAATAATTCGATTCGCTTGCGAATCTTCTCTAGAGTGAAATATACTGAGAATTAGTGAAATCAACAGAAAAATAGTGAAATCAACAGAAAAATAGTGAAAATATCTGAAATTTAATGAAAATAACTGAAAAATAGTGAAAATAACTGAAATTTAATGAAAATAACTGGAAAAATAGTGAAAATAAATGAAAAAATAGTGAAATCCACAGAAAAATAGTGAAAATAATTGAAATTTAATTTAAAATAAATGAAAAAATAGTGAAAATAACAGGAAAATAGTGAAATCAACAGAAAAATAGTGAAAATAACTGAAATTTAGTGAAAAAATATTGAAATCAACAAGAAAATAGTGAAAATAACTGATATTTAATGAAAATAACTGATATTTAATGAAAATAACTGAAAAAATAGTAAAAATAAATGAAAAAATAGTGAAATCAACAGAAAAATAGTGAAAATAATTGAAATTTAATGAAAATAACTGAAAAAAAGTGAAATCAACAGAAAAATAGTAAAAATAACTGAAATTTAATGAAAATAACTGGAAAAATAGTGAAAATAACAGGAAAATAGTGAAATCAACAGAAAAATAGTGAAAATAACTGAAATTTAATGAAAAAATAGTGAAATCAACAAGAAAATAGTGAAAATAACTGATATTTAATGAAAATAACTGAAAAAATAGTAAAAATAAATGAAAAAATAGTGAAATCAACAGAAAAATAGTGAAAATAATTGAAATTCAATTTAAAATAAATGAAAAAATAGTGAAAATAACAGGAAAATAGTGAAATCAACAGAAAAATAGTGAAAATAACTGAAATTTAATTTAAAATAAATGAAAAAATAGTGAAAATAACAGGAAAATAGTGAAATCAACAGAAAAATAGTGAAAATAACTGAAATTTAATGAGAAAATAGTGAAAATAAATGAAAAAAAAATAGTGAAATCAACAGAAAAATAGTGGAAATAATTGAAATTTGATAAAAAGAAATGAAAAATAGTGAAAATAAATGAGATAAATAATGAAAATAACGGAAATTTAGTGAAATCAACAGAAAAATAGTGAAAATAAATAAATAAAATCAAAAGAAAGTACAATACACACCTTATGTAATTCGATTCTTTTTGCGACAGCATCTTCCTCATCTGCGCCTGCGCCTCCGAACTCAATCCGATTTTATTCATTTCCTTCTCCAATTGCATACGTCTAAACTGACGTTGTTTATAGGATTTAATCACGTTTTCGATGTGTTGTTCCATGAAAAATTTAAAAGCTTGAGGCGAATAATTTTTCACTTTACCATCTCGACGTTCTTCTTCTTTTTCTTTGCTGATCTTTTTCCGTTCGGGTATCGGCGATTGATGTTTGATTTTCGTATAAGGCGGTAGTTGAGGCGGAGCTTCGTTGGATTTCAATTCGCTGTTGCCGTTTACGATGTGATTATTATTTGCGGCGTTGTTTTTAACGGAAGACGAAGCTACAACAACAACAATAAGAAATTGAGAGAATAAAAGAAAGTAATATTTTACCTGTGGGAGGAAGAGGCGGAGCCCCGTTATCCGAATACTGATTCCGGCTGTCACCGCTACTGGTAGATTGTGGACTGTCAGATCTACATTCGTTATTAACCACTGGAGAGTATTTTCTTTGCAAAGACGGATGGACGTGAGGGCTCGCTCTTGGAGACATCGAGCTGTCGACTGTATAAACGTGATTGTCGTCTGAAGAATAGGGAGGTGGAGGTAATGGAGGATGAGCGGCCATGCCTCGTTGAGCTTTCGCTTTGGCTTGCATGGTACTAGCGTAGCTCGGTGGTTCTGTAGTCGGCACAGCTACAGTTGGAGCGTTATTTGATGAATTAACGGTGGGTAGTGGAGCGGCTGGTTTCGTGCCGTTTGTGTAGCTACAAAACAAAACGATGCAGAATGAAATGTAGAGTGAAAAAATAGTGAAAATAACTGAAAAAAAGGTTGAAAATAAAAGAAAAATATTGAAAATAAATGAGAAATAGTGAAAATAAATCAAATTTGGTGGAATTAAATGAAAAAATAGTGAAAATAACTGGAAAAATAGTGAAAATAAATGAAAAAATAGTGAAAATAACTGAAATTTGGTGAATTTAAATGAAAAAATAGTGAAAATAACTGGAAAAATAGTGAAAATAACTGAAATTTAATGAAAATAAATGAAAAATGGTGAAAATAACTGAAAAAATAGTGAAAATAAATGAGAAATAGTGAAAATAACTGAAATTTGGTGGAATTAAATGAAAAAATAGTGAAAATAACTGAAAAAATAGTGAAAATAAATGAAAAAATAGTGAAAATAAATGAAAAAATAGTGAAAATAACTGAAATTTGGTGAATTTAAATGAAAAAATAGTGAAAATAACTGGAAAAATAGTGAAAATAACTGAAATTTAATGAAAATAAATGAAAAATGGTGAAAATAACTGAAAAAATAGTGAAAATAACTGAAAAAAATAATGAAAATAAATGAAAAAATAGTGAAAATAACTGAAATTTGGTGAATTTAAATGAAAAAATAGTGAAAATAACTGGAAAAATAGTGAAAATAACTGAAATTTAATGAAAATAAATGAAAAATAGTGAAAATAACTGAAAAAAATAGTGAAAATAACTGGAATTTAGTGAAATCAACATAAAAATAGTGAAAATAACTCAAAAAATATATTTAATTCAATTCTTTTTGAGACAGCAAATTGTTAAAATCAACCAAAATTACATTTACTCACCCTTTCTGTTGAATAGAAACAGTATAGGACGGAGGCGGTGCTGAAACGGCTGGCGGAGTGGTACTCGTCGGAGACGGGAGCTGAGGTGATGTGGGTTGGATGGCAGTTTGCAGCACGGGCT
This sequence comes from Galerucella nymphaeae, assembly GCA_963978555.1. Lineage (NCBI taxonomy): Eukaryota > Metazoa > Arthropoda > Insecta > Coleoptera > Chrysomelidae > Galerucella > Galerucella nymphaeae. The sequence continues at coordinate 17,077,311 of OZ021714.1, forward strand.
TTTGAACTTGCGTACTTTTAACGGACTGCATGATGATCGGTGGTTGTGAAATCGTTTGACGCGCACCCCAAGCTTGTAGCGGCGTGGGTCGCGCCATGGCCGTTGGAGTGGCGCTCGTCGAAACCTACAATCAAATAAAAAATTTTTTTCTGAAAAAACTTCTTGGGAAAGAAAATTATCAACGTACCGGTATCGGACTCGGAGATCCAGTCGAAGTAGATCCTGAATAAATACCCGAAGAAGGACTCTTCCTAAAATCCTGAGTGGGACTTTGTCTATTTTGAATCGATGCTGAATACGAAGGTGGAGGCGGTGCTGGACTGGCTGGTATAAGAGGATACGGCGGCGGTGGTTCCGAAGTCGAAGCGGTACTACTTTGATACAAACTCAATGCTTGCATTTGCTGAGAAAGTTGCTGTTGAACTTGAGGACCGTTTTGAACGACCATCGGTTGACGACCGGATGATGTCGAGGTACTACTAACCGGACTTGTTCCTCGCTGTAAATGTAATGAATATAGTGAAAATAATTGAAAAAATAGTGAAAATAATTGAAAAAATAGTGAAAATAAGTGAAAAATAGTGATAATAAATGAAAAATAGTGAAAATAAATGAAAAATGGTGAAAATATCTGAAAAATAAATGAAAAAAATAGTGAAAATAAATGATAAATAGTGAAAATAAATGAAAAATAGTGAAAATAAATGAAAAATAGTGAAAATAAATGAAAAATAGTGAAAATAGCTGAAAAAATAGTGAAAGTAGCTGAAAAAATAGTGAAAATAGCTAAAATAATAGTGAAAATAAATGAAAATAGTGAAACTAACTGAAAATAGTGAAAATAAATGAAAAATAGTGAAAATATCTGAAAAATAAATGAAAAAAATAGTGAAAATCACTGAAAAAATAGTGAACATAAATGAAAAAAATAGTGAAAATTGTGGAAATGAATGAAAAATAGTGAAGGTGAATGAAAAAATAGTGAAAATAAATGAAATTTGATGAAAATAGCTAAAAAAATAGTGAAAATAGCTTAAAAATAGTGAAAATAGCTGAAAAAATAGTGAAAAGAGCTGAAAAAATAGTGAAAATAAATGAAAATAGTGAAACTAACTGAAAATAGTGAAAATAACTGAAATATATTCACAAAAAAATCACTTTTTCATACAAATTATCAAAAATTATGACTCACTTGTTGCAAAGCAGGTGAATTATACCCTTGGCCCACAGCAGACGTCCTCGCCGGTACCACCGGAGCTGGCGACATCCTCTTAAACATCTGCTGTACGTTACTAGGCACCGGCGGTGCTTGATATCCCCCAGCACCACCTACAACGTGAGGCGGTGGCGGTGGAGGCGTATTTCTAGGAGGCGGTGGAGGTGGTGGTTCGTTAAAACTCGGTGAATATCGGTTATGCAAGTCAGCAATAAGCCTTGGACTATCCGAACGAGAACTACCAGCACCACTATCTAACGCAGGGCTTCCACGCAGTACCAATTCACGTTCTATGCTGGGTTTTCTCATTAGTTTAGTATAACTTGGAGATGTCGTTTTTAAACCTGTAGCAGGATCAATTGATTGCTTGCTGAGATAATCTAAGGCGATATCTACTCGACCACTGTAAAGTTGGAGGGCTCGTACAGAAGATTCCTATACAAACAATTATTATATATAATTAAAATCATTATTATTTAAACAACTTACCTCTGAAAATCCTAATTGTCTCAACTGTATAACATCTTTATCGTTTACATTTCCTCCAGAAGTAGAACTTAAAGAACTGACCCCACTAGTTGCTGAGAAACTGGATATGGTGCTGGCAGCGCTAGAGCTCATTGCTTCACTACTGCTTTTCGCAAATGGTCGTAAGGAATTCTGGATTTCTTCCATAGCTTTTTGGTGATAGCCCGGTGAACGGGCTGGTGTGCTTGGATTCATGATGATTTGGATGCGGGACTGTTGGCCCATACTGGGCCTCACACGAGGCTCACAACTCTTTTACATTGACACAAGAGTTGAATATATCTGTTGAATTTTGGTATTAAAGCAGATTTAAATGTTGAAAGCTTCTTTTACTGAAATAATTAAAGAATAAATACTAATTTGAAGGTTATGCTACATGTAAAATAGGTTTAAAAGCATTCTTAGCAGAATTTGTCATAGCTGATATCTGATTTATCTATATTCCGATACTTTGGTAGAACAAAAACACCCAACAATGAATAATGACTAATACATAATATGAAAAGGGCATTTTTTAATTGGTATTCATGAAATCTTATAATTAAATAAAAAAATACATTAATATTTACTGGTTAATACAGAAATTATATTTAGATAAAATAAGATTGTCTATATTATGATAAAATAAAATTATGTTGACTAATTCCTTTATTAAAATGATGACTAGTTCTAGCTAGAAAAATTTTATAAAGAAGAAACTACCTGTTATTCTGAGTGGATAAAGTAAACTAGACACTGTGGTTATATATTGGAAATTGTATATAAAAAGACTATCGATAAAAGTGGTATTTATGCATTGTTACAATTAAAGTATGTGCCAAATTTCAAAGAGATGTCTCATTCTGCATACCAGTGCATTCCAAATGATTTGCTTGATTCAGCAATATTCCAACTTTTGATTTAGCCAGATAGTTTCAAATAATTCTTTAAGCTTCGTGCAATAATTACCTTTTCAATATGCAAAAATATTTAAGAATCTGCTGCAGTCTTTGGAATGACAGATTTTAGTGTCAAGTCAATCTATCTCATTCTATATGGTGAATTTTGAGGGCACTTCTTCACTTTAATGCAGTTTTAAGGAGACTGTGGTTACATATTACACTTTTAACTATTACACGTTCAACGTATATCGAGAAATAAATTCATTTAAAAAATTTTAAATCGCGAAAACAAGAAAAAATGTAATGAAAACAAAGAAAATTGGATTGAGTTTAGGGTTCAGTTGTCAGCCATTTTACTCAGTGTCAAATTCCAGAATCTGCCAACATAAGAAAAATAAATACTAAAAATAATATTATACAAAATGTATTTATAAACAATTCCAGGCAGAATTTGAAAAAAAATCTAGTAAATGAGGTGATTTTATTTTAATTAATGCAATTCGTTTGTTAATTTTTCCTCTATAAATCCAATTACGAACTTGTTTTTATCTAGTAATTTTTTCGGGCTTATCTTGGTAATGCTTCTCTGCATTCCATAAAACAGGCAACATTCAAAGCCATAGACGTAACAAACAAAACTTTAACACCAAATGAATTTATAAATTAATTTTAAACTATTTATGAGTCATACATGATTCATCAAAATACAGTTTCTACAAAAAAAATAATTAGATTTCATGAATACAAATATGTTAAGTATTTAGAGTGACTAATTTGACCTATACAAAACTTAATATATTGGTGTTCAATTACATTTTTTTTTGAACGCCACTGGCAGAAAATATTTCATGTTTTTTTAGAACAAAAACTACTGTAGTTCTTTCTCCTTTTATTTTATTTTTAAAGAGACGAGGTATGCAAGAGGCGTGGTTTCCGAGGATTTATTAAAAGAAACAAAAAAAATCATAATTGATGTGATTAACGTATTTACTTGTCACTATATAGTTTATAATAAAAAACAGCCGGTTTCCATAGTACCATCAGAATTTATCAAAGTGAAGAAGAATGCTTAGAACTTTCAACATAACCTAAAAATAATTATATCATGGGGAAAGTTTTTTCATCGATAAAACATCCTTTTAAAAACTTTAATTTAGAAAGCAGAGCGCATCAAGTAATATCGCAACCAAAACCAACGCCCGCGCCAAAATATAAACGGGATCAAGAAGTTTTTGAGCAAATGATAGAAGGTTCAATTTAAAATCTTATTTTGTACAATTCTCATATTATATTTTCAGAAAACCCAAAGGCATTTGAAGATAGTTTAAAGAAAAATGTTAAACTCGATGCACACTTGAAGAATATTTTTGTAGTTTCACAAGATGTATGTAACAAGAATAAATTGCATATTTTCATAGGTAAATAAAACAATTTATTACAGCCCAATGTGAGTATCAAACAAGAGCCAAATCCTAATAGACCTCTCCCAATTGATAGAAGTCCAGTTCAGCATTTTTTGTATGGAATCAAAGAACCAGATCCCGAGAAAATACCTATAGGTAAGACTACATTAGGGAACATATTGGAATTTATTTCAAAGTATCAAGGTGATCCAAAAAATTATAACGCTCAAAAAATTGCTGAACAGTATGTTTTAGACGAAGGAACAGTACGTAAGTTGAAATATATATTTAATATGTGGTCTGTTGTTGTTAAACTTGATCTTTTAGGAAATGTATTGAAATATTTTCGGGTTTTTGAAATTTATTTACCACAAGAATTGAGAACTACAAAAGCGAAATTCGCCGGACCGAGCTTACCAAGAATTCACGTTATTAAAAATATTAAAAAACAACTTCCTCCACCGGATCCTCCAAAAATAACGTAGATAACAAATTAGGGTTTTTAATGAATTGTAGATGTAGTTATTTTAATAAAAGAAAGTCAACAGATTATTAAAAATAGTGTATTTATTATTTAAATAAACTAAATTGGTTATAATTATATTCTATCCCATCTCCAGATGGTACCATCATCGCAAACGCATATTAAAATGGTAGAATTTCTACTGAGAGTGGTTTGTCTTATGGCTGTGGTACATCGAGGTTGTTGTAATGTGTAACACTTGGCCTGAGCTGGATCGGGAGCATCCAAATCCCATACAAACACTTTACCTGTTTGATTTCCCAATGCTAGAATCTAAAAAGAAGTAGAAAAGAAATTAACTGAAAAATAGTGAAAATAAATGAAAAAATGGTGAAAAAAATAGAGAAAATGAATGAAAAATGGTGAAAATAAATGAAAAATAGTGAGAATAAGCGAAAAATAGTGAAATTAACTGAAAAATAGTGAAAATAAATGGAAAATAACTGAAAAAATAGTGGAAATAAATGAAAAAAATAGTGAAAATAAATGAAAAATAGTGAGAATAAACGAAAAATAGTGAAATTAACTGAAAAATAGTGAAAATAACTGAAGAAATGGTGAAAATAAATGAAAAAAAAATAGTGAAAATAAATGAAAAATGGAGGAAAAATGAAAAATAGCGAAAATAGCTGAAAAAATTGTGAAATTAAATGAAGAAATAGTGAAAATTAATGAAAAAATAGTAGAAATAAATGAAAAAAATAGTGAAAAAATATGAAAAATGGAGGAAATAAATGAAAAATAGTGAGAATAAATGAAAAATAGCGAAAATAAATGAAAAATGGTGAAAATAAATGAAAAATAGGGAGAATAAACGAAAAATAGTGAGAATAACTGAAAATAAATGAAAAAAATAGTGAAAATGAATGAAAAAATAGTGAAATTAAATGAAAAAATAGTAGAAATAAATGAAAAAAATAGTGAAAAAATATGAAAAATGGAGGAAATTAATGAAAATAGTGAGAATCAATGAAAAATAGCGAAAATAAATGAAAAATGGTGAAAATAAATGGAAAATGGTGAAAAAAAAATGAAAAATAGGGAGAATAAACGAAAAATAGTGAAAATAACTGAAAATAAATGAAAAAAATAGTGAAATTAAGTGAAAAAAATAGTGAAAATGAATGACAAAAATGGTGAAAATAAATGAAAAATGGAGAAAATAAATGAAAAATGGTGAAAATAAATGAAAAATAGTGAGAATAAACGAAAAATGGTGAGAATAAATGAAAAAGAGTGAAAATAACTGAAAAAAATAGTGAAAATAAATGATAAAATAGTGAAAATAAATGAAAAAGTGTGGAAATAAATGAAAAATAGTAAAAGTGAATGAGAAAATAGTGAAAATAAATGAAAAATAGTGAAAATAGATGAAAAATAGTGAAATTAACTGAAAAAATAGTGAAAATAAATCGGGAACATCTAAATCCCATACAAACACTTTACCCAATTTCCCAACACTAAAATCTAAAAAGAAGTAGAAAAGAAATTACTAATTTTGTTATTACGACTTACCTTTTGCCAATAATCCATAGCGAATCTTACAAACCATATTTCGCATTCTTTATAATCAAATCTATGAATTATCGTTGAACTAGTTTCACCTTTTCGAAGATTTTCATCTTCCAAACGACCAGGTTTCCAACAAATAATACAATTTTCACAAGATTTACTCAGTAAAAAATCTCCTATCCATTTCACACAATCTACATAATTTCTAAAATAAAAATTATACATCATTATGAATGAAAACGAAATGAAAATTTACCTGTGAATGTCTCTGGTGGAAAAATCTGGAAAATTTTCTTTTAAACAATCGAACGGTCTCGAATTTCGCGAAGCGTTCCAAGTATAAGAATTTTTTATAGTTTCCCGCATAATATCTTTGTCTAGCCTCCATAATTTTAAAGAATGATCCATGCCGCAAGACATAATTCTATTACCGTTTAAATCAAAGTCTGCACTCAAAACTTCATCTCTGTGACCTTCTACCCCACCGAAAATAGCGATGCAAATGTCAGTTTTAATATTCCAAAGCCTCAATGAATGATCTTTGGAAACTGATAGTAACAAATTTGGATCTTTTGGATGGAATTTTAGTTCGTTTATAGCATGTCCATGTCCTATGTAGTGTCTAATACAGCTCATAGTAGTTAGGTTAAGAATACGGATAACACCTCTAGAACCAGCTACAGCTAACAAAGGTTTACCTACATCCTCATCATACGACCAAGCACAAGTATAATAATTTTCATCCAACTGAAAAAAATTAATTAAAAATACACTTCTTAATTATTAAAATGTTACTTACATCTGGATCTGCATAGCACTGTAATAATTTAATACCAGTTCTTTCAGGGCATTCATAAATTGTTACTCTGTTACTACCAACAGCGGCAAAGATTAAAGGTTGGCCTTCTTTAAGATGATGATTGAATTGTGCACCAAACAAAGGTTGTCCATGATCCTCTTTAATACTACATCTATAATGTAAAAGAATAATAAAGTAAATAATGTTTGTTTATAGTTTTAAAACTTACGAAAATGTGTAGATAGGTTTTAGAATTTTAGGTGTATTACTTAAGCGTTTTTTACCACGGCGACCTTTTCTTAATCTGTTTGTTGGTGTGGCACTTCGAGAAGTATTGTCAGTAGTAGAAGTACTGCCTACACTAGAAGTTTCATCCTAAAAGTTGAAAACAATATTAAACTATCAATAAACAAAGCGGTATTTTACTTACTCCTTCGTCTCCAGAATCATCTTCGTGGTTAGATAACTCTTCTTTAGACGTTGATTTAATTTTTTCACTATTTTTTTCCTTCATCTTTAACGGCAAATTGGAGAAAATATTTTAAGTAAAAGGACGCTAGCAAGGAGCAAACTGTCAAGTGAAGAAGTGAGGGTAGATAATACATGTTATTTATCTGTAATAATGGTTGCATATGTAGGTTTTATGACAGCAGGGGTTTTTGTTTGATTACGTTGGTAATTTATGACATTTGTTTCACAAATGTCAGTTGTCATTGTTTTGCCGCCTCTTATGACAACGACTAAAGTTCTTGGATTGCATCATGGCGTCTTCAGAAAGTGCTGGCGTGACTACAGGTCAACCAAATTTACACAAACAAGATTTATCTAAATTGGTAATAATACTAATTCTTTTATATCAATTCATTAATGTCCTATTGATCCGGGATTAAACACAATTGTTTCTAACCTCACTTTAACCTCTTGCTACATCTGGTTCGTGTTACTAGTTCCCAAATCATTGAAAACAGCTATATTTTACTCCCTAATATATAAAATGTACCAATTTTGTTTATTTGCTTTTAGGATGTTAAAAGGTTAACAGCGTTATCTCCAGAGGTAATTAGTAGGCAAGCTACAATTAATATTGGTACAATTGGACATGTAGCCCATGGTAAATCCACTGTAGTTAAAGCAATTTCTGGAGTACAAACTGTTAGGTTTAAAAATGAATTGGAAAGAAATATTACCATTAAGTTGGGTAAGTTTGAAATTTAGACTAGTAAATATGCAAAAAATTGAAAGTTGCTTATTATAAACCCTACCTTATACATCAAAATGCTGCAAATTTTAAAGTTGTAGATTTTAGCTTGCTCTTTTATAATTTAAGATACTTTTAGCTTCATATGCATTCACAAAATGGTAATTTTGGTTAAATAAACAGGCATATAAATTTTGATGTAAAAATTACTTAACATTGACCATTTTTAAAATGAAATGAAATCGAAAACCAGCAACCAAGTGTTTGTTTAGTTTTCACAGATAAGATACAAGCGAACATTGTTTTACCAAAAATGTTGATATTTCCATTTACCAGGTTTTGGTTCTAATTTCCATAATTTTCTTTCAGTAGTTTTTGAGTTTTGTGATGAACCCTTTGCATCGAACTGAAAGTATCTTTTAGCTGTAACATTTGTTATACTTATATTCATAAAAAAACTAAATTTAATGATTTACTATTGTAGATCAACTCCAGTTCGATAAAAGTGGTAAGATCATCACATGGCCCAAAACTCTGAGAGGAAAAAAAGTAAATGTAAATCAAGCTTTAGAAGAATGTAAAAAATTTAAAGAAAAAACAAGAGGAGTCAAAAGGAAGTTTGAGAAATTGAGAAGGGTGAGACCTAACAAAGAAAATGAAACTTACAAGAAGGAGTTTGAAGTAGAAGAAATTTTAGCACAAGAGTATGACGTTTCCACCAAGACTCTTATGTTTCATGTAAAATGGAAGGGATATCCGAAAGAACAGAGCACTTGGGAACCTCTTGATCATTTAAGACATTGTCCGTTAGTCTTAACTCAATTTTTAGCCAAAAGCTTGGGATCTCAAGTAATCGATACGCTTTGCGAAAAATTAAATATTTCCAACATGCTAAACGATCAACATCTAGTAGAAGTTTTAAAAATAACCAATCTTAATATTGTACCAGCCAAACTAGATCTACAAGAGAAACTATTAAGGTTAATCGCCACTCCACCTAAAGAAAGACACATACATAGATTAGAAGAAGGAAAACGTGCTATCTTACTCTACCAATTAGTGTTGAAGAGAGAAATACAATTAAAAAAGCTGCTGGCGTGGGAGGAAAGTATAAACGCCTTGGATAAAGGAGAAGCCATAATTACCGTTGAAAATACAGTAGATTTGGAATCCCCTCCTGAAGCTTTCACTTATATAAATGAAAACGTACCAACGCAAGGGTTGGTAATATCATCCAGTCCGGAAAAAGGTTGTGATTGCGACGAATGTGGACCAAAATTAAAAAATTGCTGTGGCAGGCAACCTTTCAACGGTTACACTTACAAAAAAGGTCGAAGGAGAATTAACGTAAATCCGGGCGTAGCCATATACGAATGCAATAAAAAATGTAAATGTAACGAAAATTGTAGGAATAGAGTCGTGCAAAACGGCCGTAAAGTGCCTCTATGTATTTTCCGGACTATAAACGGATGCGGTTGGGGTGTGAAAGCTCTGAGGAAAATCCACTGCGGTGAATTTGTTTGTGAATACGTTGGAGAAGTAATTACTCACGAAGAAGCCGAAATAAGAGGACGTACCTACGATGAAGAAGGAAGAACTTATTTATTCGACTTGGATTATAATACGAAAGACAATCCTTATACAGTGGACGCTGCTAAATTTGGGAATATATCGCATTTTATAAACCATTCCTGTGATCCGAATCTCGGTGTTTATGCGGTTTGGATAAACTGCCACGATCCTAATTTACCTAGATTAGCATTATTCGCTCTTAGAGAAATTGAACGAGACGAAGAAATTACTTTCGATTATATGATGAACATCGACCCTGTAGTTCCTACTACTCCAGAAAAGGCGAGGTTCTTGCAAACTCCTGATAAACTTCAGGTGCTTACGCAGGGTAGGAATATTTGTAAGTGCGAAGCTGATTCTTGTAGGAGGTACTTATTTTAGAACGGAAACAGAATTATATAGTCCAGGGTCGATAATTTTTAAAACCAAAAAAAATCATAATAGGATGAAACCCATTAGAAAAGGAGGGGAATATGATAAAAATGAAAGGAAAAATAATTTACGGGCGATCTGAGGTTGGGAAGGGGATGGGGGTGAGTTTTTAAGGGTAAAAAACGGTTTTTCTCGATTTCCAGCAAAACTAAAAGTCCTATCGAAAAAAGTCAAATGGAAAAGTTGTAGATAATAAAAAGATCTAAAACTTTTGTATTTACACTTTTTTCACATAACCTCAAAATTTATGTGAAAAATTCAAAAAACCAAGTTTTTGGTTTTTTATTTTTATCTTTTACAAAAAATTTTTTTTTTAACGAAATTTTGTGAAAACTTACCTTTTTATGTCCCAAATACGATGTAATTTATTTAATTAAAAATATTTATTTTTTCACCTTATTTTGAATTAATATCGAAAAAACACCCTAATTTTCAATCGAAAATTCACCCGTCAAAATATCAGCTTTTTTCAAAAAGTTGGTGTGGTTTCTGTTCGTTGAAATCTCTACTTTCCGATGGTGAAAAAAAAAATATATGTTACTATGGTAAATCTTCTCAGAAAAAGCAAAAATTGAGAAAACTCGAATCCGTTTTTTGAATCATTATGTAAAATTTTGAGCAATTTATTAAAATTTACACTTTAATTACTAGAAAATCGTAAGATTATAACATAAAATCTTACATTTTCCTAGATTATAACATGAAATCTTACATTTTCCTAGCAATTAATGTGAAAATTTTAATAAATTGCTCAAAATTTTACATAATGATTCAAAAAACGGATTCGAGTTTTCTTAATTTTTGCGTTTTCTGAGAAGATTTACCATAGTAACATATATTTTTTTTTCACCATCGGAAAGTAGAGATTTCAACGAACAGAAACCACACCAACTTTTTGAAAAAAGCTGATATTTTGACGGGTGAATTTTCGATTGAAAATTAGGGTGTTTTTTCGATATTAATTCAAAATAAGGTGAAAAAATAAATATTTTTAATTAAATAAATTACATCGTATTTGGGACATAAAAAGGTAAGTTTTCACAAAATTTCGTTAAAAAAAAAATTTTTTGTAAAAGATAAAAATAAAAAACCAAAAACTTGGTTTTTTGAATTTTTCACATAAATTTTGAGGTTATGTGAAAAAAGTGTAAATACAAAAGTTTTAGATCTTTTTATTATCTACAACTTTTCCATTTGACTTTTTTCGATAGGACTTTTAGTTTTGCTGGAAATCGAGAAAAACCGTTTTTTACCCTTAAAAACTCACCCCCATCCACTCCCAACCTCAGATCGCCCGTAAATTATTTTTCCTTTCATTTTTATCATATTTCCCTCCTTTTCTAATGGGTTTCATTCTATTATAATTTTTTTTCACTTTTCATTATTTTTAAAGGCTTCTACCCTGGACTAATAATGATGCTTTTAAATGTAATTAATTTACCAACAAATTTCTGGTTGCAAACTCTTGTGCTAGTTCAACTCTTTTATAAATTTTATTTTATTTTTAATTGAAGGTAAAATATTGAAAAAAAAAATGAATGAAGAAATGTATAGTACTATTTTTGCAGTGTATGGTAGTTGTCTTATAACTTGGTGTGATTTAGGTTCAAGTTTATCGCATGCTAAGCTACTTTTAATACTTCCAGCTTGACATTAAATTCTCCGAGTTATCAGACACTACAAAATGTTTTAAACACTTTAACTTACAACCTGTCAAAGATACCATAATTCGAGGTAAGCAGGAATTTCAGGATATTCACAAAGTTTGGTTTAAGCAAGTTTTCCTCATTTCACTTTCAGTCGACAGAAGCAAACATGAGCCCCGGAAAATATGCGAATTAAAAGAATTTAATCAAAACGAGCCAATCAGGAGCTAAAGTAGCGAACGTGCATTAGTAATTTGTTAACATAATCGAAATAATATGATCGAGTGATTTCATCGACATTCATAATAATTTTATTCATTTTTAGTGTCTGTATCAGTTTTGTCAACAGTTGACATTTATGGTATCGATATTTGGTAATCGATTCAAAATATCGATTGTTACTACAAAAACAACTACAGCGACATGGACACGCCCACCAGGGCTCATGTTTGCTTCTGTCGACTGTACATTGATACAAGAGTATTATTAGAAAATTTAAATGTGATATATTTGACAAGTTGTACATATATAATATTATATAATATATTTAGGTTTATATTTAGTTTAATTAGGAATTTTATTTTCCTATTGTTAAATTAAAGAAATATAAAATATTAAAAATGTATAGTTTGATTGTTAAATATTTCATTATTGATTCACCAACCTTTTCAAAGTGGAGATACAACATTTTTTGGTACAATAATTAATAGACTAATAAACAATTAGAAACTTTAATGGCGGTAGTGATCGACTAAGTGTGGGTTTACATCATTTTTTTCATAAAAAATCGGTTGATTTAGGGTTATGTTGTGTGTCAGCATCAATAATAAAAGAAAAAGTGTCTCAGCTTCTTCAATTCTTCTACACATCTTCAAAATAGTTTCAATTCTTAAATAGACATAAAAATGTAGGGTTATTGTAAATAACCAGAATCTCGGGCTAGTGCGCATGCTTACTATTTTCTCCTAATTTATAATTGTGTCTACATAACCGATGACAGTTTTACTAATTGTTAAATGACATAATGTTGATTGTTGAATGTTGCTGCATAAATCCACACTAAAAACAAGTAACTACACTTAATGTTGTTTATTATTGGGAAAAGTAGAATTTGATAGATGGTGCTCCGAAATGTCAATGTCATCTTAGTAACGAGTAAAACAAATCAGCTGTCGTATAAGCCCTTTTGATATTTAAGTGGCTTTATTTTGCTGTTTTAGTTATTTTTAGTGTGTGTTTTGTGAAAATTTTGATTTTTCTTTGATTGTGCTTTAGTATTTTGTGTTGTTAAACTAAATTTTGCCGCCCAATATTTTTATTTTTGGAGTAATAGGTATGGTTGATATTTGTCAAAAATAAAACAAGTTTAGGTCTGATTTCGTGTTTTTATTTTATTTTTGATATAGTCATACCTCAAAAAGTTACAGGAAAGGTACGTTTGTATTGAGTAATATTTTAAATATTCAATACCGACTTATTATCTCTTTGTTTTTGTAACTATGGATTAGGTATATACTGACTATTGAAAGTTGATTTGAATTTGTAAATGCTGAGCCTTCTTCTAGATGCATAAATGAAGGACAAGCAGTTTTAAATGCTGGCCATATATTTTTGCATGGTACCGAGGAAATAATTGACACCTTCATAAAAGTGCAATGAAAACAAAAAATAGAATAACATAACCTCTTCTCTGATTGAGTTGAGGTGAATAGCTTGTCATGAGATGGCGGGAGGTATATTTATTACAACAAAAATTTAATTTTTTTTAGGTTATGCCAACGCCAAAATCTACAAATGCGACAACCCAAAATGTCCTAGACCAGCCTGCTTTATATCCGGTAGTTCCTCAAAAGACGACAGCTTCCCCTGTTTACGTCCCGCTTGTTCCGGAAGGTTCCAATTAGTAAGACACGTCAGTTTCGTCGACTGCCCCGGTCACGACATTCTTATGGCCACCATGCTTAACGGAGCCGCTGTTATGGATGCAGCACTATTACTTATCGCCGGTAAGAGATCTTATTCGCTCAATAACCAATTTTTTTTCAATTAATTTCTTTATTAGGAAACGAATCTTGTCCTCAGCCACAAACCAGTGAACATTTAGCCGCCATTGAAATTATGAAATTAAAGCACATTCTGATACTTCAAAATAAAATCGATCTTGTAAAAGAAGGACAGGCTAAAGAGCAACACGAACAGATCGTTAAGTTTGTGCAAGGGACTGTAGCTGAAGGTGCTCCGATTATTCCCATATCTGCGCAGCTTAAATATAACATTGAGGTTTTGTGCGAATACATAACCAAGAAAATCCCGATTCCGATGCGGGATTTCACCTCCGAACCGCGCTTAATCGTCATCAGATCTTTTGACGTCAATAAACCCGGTTGCGAAGTGAACGATTTAAAGGGAGGAGTGGCCGGTGGGAGTATTTTAAGAGGGGTGTTGAAAGTAGGACAGGAAATCGAAGTTAGACCCGGTTTGGTCAGTAAAGATTCCGAGGGAAAGTTAGCCTGCCGTCCAATCTTTTCCAGAATAGTATCGCTGTATACCGAGCAAAACGAGCTTCAATTCGCCGTACCTGGTGGGTTAATCGGAGTCGGTACTAAAATCGAGCCGACTCTGTGCAGAGCCGATCGACTTGTGGGTCAAGTTTTAGGAGCTGTCGGTGCCTTGCCCAGCATCTTCACCGAACTAGAAGTGAGTTATTACCTTTTAAAACGTTTGCTTGGAGTCCGCACCGAGGGAGATAAAAAAGGAGCGAAAGTTCAAAGGTTGACCAAAAGCGAGGTGCTTCTCGTTAACATCGGCTCTCTCAGTACAGGAGGACGTGTAGTCGCTACCAAAGCCGATTTGTGTAAGATCGCTTTGACGAATCCGGTTTGTACCGAAACCGGAGAGAAGATTGCCCTCAGTAGACGTGTTGAAAAACATTGGCGTCTCATCGGTTGGGGACAAATCCGCGGAGGGGAAACCATCGAACCCACTACAAACTAAGGGTTTTCATTTATATTTGTACCGGTTGTTTCAGGACATTGGCTGGCTAATTTTTTTTTTTATTTAATTACGTTTTATTGAAAGGTTTACGTTTGTAACTTATAGATTAATTTATATATATCTGGTTTAGTGTACTGTTATTTATCGGAATCAAATTATAATGACTAGGAAAAGTGTTTTTGTTCATTTCACCCACCCTATCCTCGTATTATTCCTCAATTTATTACCTATCCCCGTTTGGCATGTCATTCAGCTTCCTATACCTTGTAATTTGAGTTTAAGTTGGCATTTCTGCAGACTAATCATTGGTCAGATAGCCGCCCGTTTCACACAGCTCTTTTGATACAACTGACAACGCTATTTGTCAGTTTTGACATTTGTGTTCTGTTTTCTATTGTTTATTTCTATGATTCCAAATTCAAAGACTATCATTGACAGCAGTGTATGTCTGTGGTTGGAACTAATTTTTCCCTCCACAGTTTTGCTTTTGAGCAGCAATATTCTGCCCTTGTGAAGATTCATAAACTTTAGATCACATTTTTTATAAACCTCATTTGTATGATAGCTATTTGGGTTTCTCTGCGCATTGAACTTATCATTTGGCATGTCATTCAGGAGCGATTTGAGTTCAAGTTGTCATTTCTGAAGGTTAATCATTGGTCAGATAGCCGCCCGTTTCACACAGCCCTTTTGATACAACTGATAACGCTAATTGTCAGTTTTGACTTCTGTGTTCTGTTTATTTCTGTGATTCAAAGACTGACTTTGACAGCAGTGTATGTCTGTGGTTGGTGATAGGAAACGGAACAGTCTTGAAGTAATAAAAATGAACAGTTCAAATAAAAATAAATATATTTTCAAATAACACAACAATAAAAGTATTTACAAAAAATGGAAGTTAGGCACAGAAGATAGATGTAGAAGAAGTACTACATATATTTTCACTAATGATAATTGGAACTAATTTTTCCCTCCACAGTTCTGCTTTTGAGCACCAATTTTCTGTCCTTTATAAAGATTCATAAACTTTAGATCACATTTTTTATAAACCTCGCAATTAGTATGATAGCTATTTGGGTTTCTCTGGTTCCGTAGATTCTTGTATACTTGAGGTGTCAACTGGTTTATTTTCCTGTTTTAATTTGTGATTCACACATCTAGTTAATTGTACTAATTGAGCTCCTTCATTCGTAAAATGGCATGCAAATAGTAACATGTTCTGTGGCTTCACCTTCCAAGCGAATCGCATAAAAATTGCTGAATAAAAACACAGTGCTGAAATAGAGGGAATTTAAGCATCAGTAGAAAGCACAAATTTACGTAATAATAAATTTATTTGAAATTTATGTGCCTATTTAATTCTGGAAGATAAAATATTGATTTGTGGCTGTCAACAGGTTAAATTAATATAAGCATATGTTATTGATATTTATAGAACCCAATTAAATTTATAAAAAATAAAGATACATGCAGATAACTAAAATTGTTTTGCAGACTTTAGCACTAATTATTTATATCAATTATAAAAAAAATGTTAAATCATGTAATTCTGTCTTCAAAACATCATTATTTTCCTATTTTATATTCAGCAATCTCATTTATTGTTCCATAAATGTATGCCATAATTATTAAACTAGTTTAAAAATGTATAATTTAAGGTTAAATTGTTTTGTTTCCATGAACTTTAGTTTAAAAATAATATAATTTCAAGGTTTTTATCAAAGGCTAATAACTAACTTACCAACTGTCATTACGGGACTTATAAATTTAGGATCTTTTCTAAAATCTGATATAGCTGCTATCGGTATACCCCAATTGGCTACAGGGCCCCAGAAATGGGTGCTATGAACACAAGATATTTTTACAGCTTATATAATTAAAAAAAAAACATTACATACCTCATTAAATAATTCCTGAATTCTGCAGATTTTAATTGATCTATCAATTTTTTGGAAAGTGATGCAGCCATTTCTATTTTGGAAAATAACAAGTAACTACTTTTAAAAAATTATAGAAACGACCTTTTCAATCGCAAGGGTCTTTTTGAAGTTTAATTTTGAGGTTGCACTCATGTTGCACTCAGTCCCAGTGCATATGTCATTTCGCAGCTGTCACTTCAAACGTCAAAGTGTCAAAGAAATGAACATAGGAAAACGTGTTGGTAGAAATGAACGCAGAATTTTTGAAATAGTGAGCTGCCCGTTACATTTTCGGTTAATATGGTTAATTATAAAGATTCTGCATTTGTAAAGTACATTACAATATAAAGAATAGTTTTGAACACAATTAAGTACTGATAGGATCGCCGGGTGTGAAAACTTGTGAAGAAAAATGAATTCTAACCTCAATACGCCGCATTCATTCACTTACAAAGACTTGCTTCTTAAAAAACTTTATTATTCAGTGATTTGTAGTGTTTTTTCGCAGTTAGTTTTACTGCAGATTTATGTTCTCGTGTCAAACATTGATATTTTTCATCCGGTACAAATGATTCTAATATCATTAAAAACATTTACATCGTTCAGTACTTGGTTGTTTGTAATACCTTTTTTGAGCATAATATTCGCCCAAAGCATAATATGTGCCAAAGACTACGTTTTTAAATCCAACTACTGCTCAACAAGATTCCAGAAATTTATTTCGGCATTTTCAATGCATAATTTAGTCCTTCTTGTTTTTCATGTCCTGGCTGGGCCAATGTTGATCTGGTTATTTTTATCTCTGGGAGGAGGAGATTACCAGAGCCTTACAAAAGTTACTGAAAACAAAACTTATGTACTGAATGAAGGAAGTTTTTATTTAATTCTAAGTGGACTCTGGACTGGTTTTTATTATTTCCTGAAAGTGTATATATCTGAAAAACATTTGGCTTTTCCCATAGTTCATCAGAGAAAGTGGTTACAGTTAAAAGCTCAAATGCTTCCTTTATTAAAGGAAAGTTTTGTACTCTCAGCGTGGCCTACTGTGTATTATATTATCATCTACACCCTTTGGGGTGATAATTTGAAAAACAGTTTCAAAAACAATTTGGGTTTATTGTCAGATGAAACAAGTTATGGAGTTTTTGTTCATTTCTATTTATGGTGTTTCAGTGCCGTTTATTATTTTAACATGAACTTGATGAAATTCTTTTTCAATGTGTTTTTAACAGAACTTGTAGAATTTCCACTGTATAAAATGTCTCCTAACTTTTTAAATCTACAAGAAAGTATAGTGTTATCAGATTTGCCGATTATACAAAATCTAGCTTGTCTAGATTTATACACTCTTTCACAATGGTCACCACAAAGGCGACAAGTATTTTTCACTCTCTCACAACCAGGAGGACATCCTCACAATTGGAATATTTTAGTAGAAAACATTTTGAAACTCTTGAAAGAGTACACTGACTTATTAAGTAAATCAACTGAAACCAAGGAGGTTTTAAAACAACCCATGTCTGTACCTTTACAAAGTATGCTGCAATCACCAGATAGATTTTCAAATTTAAGAAATATGTCTTTATTATCAGATCCTGGATTCGTTGATATTGTTGACGTAACACATTCTAATTTACCAGGATTGCAACTAACAGAAACTTTGTTCACTAAAATTAAACAAAAATTCAATAACATCATTACAGTTACTAAATTTCTGTTGGGCATTGACTTTATGTTCGGAGAGTTACCACAAGCGAATATACAAAAATGTTTAGCCAATGGACTTATAATAATATGGACAAGTCAAGGTATTTCTGATTTGGTGTGTGCAGCTTTAACTGAAGATAAATATGGTATTGTACAAAAAGACATCCCAGGAATTGTTACTACAATTGTACAGTTGAAACAAAATCTCGATAAGTTGAACAAAGTATCTGCTTTAACTAAAAAAGTTGCTGGATATGACGATTTTAACTATAAAATGAAAGGGGCTGTTTCGACTGCTGTTAAAAGAAGTTTGTTTAATATTTGTAGAACTTACAGAAATTATATGAGTGATTTTCCTTTAAGCAAAGATGTATCTGCACATCTTTTCAATATTTGTAAAAGTTGATGAGTAGTTTTAAGTGTTTATCAAAATGAGTGAATTGTAGTTTTTATTTCTTTATTTTTGAATGCTAAAATTGTTTTGTGTTGTATTTATTTATCGAAATATCAATAATTTATGTACTTTATCAACCTCTTGTATACATTAAAACTTAATAAGTACCTAGATCGTCTTTTAATGCATTTACTGGTACCAATTTGTTTGGTCATTATCAACTATGGAAACATGCTGCTTACCTCGTTTAATTTAAATCAAAATATCCTGGCACACTAACACAAAACTAAATACCAACTCTAAACTGGACATATTCGAGGAAATACTTTTGGATTGCCGCCATTTCATAATGGCGACAGCTCTTGTTTAACGTATATTTGGTTGCCTGCCTGTCAGACTCTATAATTAAAATTGATCATAGCTGTTACTTACATATTATACTCGTTTAGATAGTTAGTTTACTCGTTAGCTGCAACATTTTTTTGTTGAAGTGGAAAGTAAATAATTTCAAAATATACGTCAATTATAGGCAACCAATTATACACTAAACAGGTGTGATGGGTGAAGGAGGTCTTACCTTTGCCATTCAGAAACTAAAATAAAAAATAAGGAAAAACTTCATTAAATTATTATTTTCTTGTCTTGAAATAAACTTAGTTTGCTTCTTCTTTCCACTTGATATGATGCATATAATAAATATTAACTACCCACTTGTTATTAATATTTTTATCGAATCTAACATTGCTTTAATAACTTTTATATCTGCTAAGTTTCCTACTAATAGGAGTCGGAAATGAATAAAAAAATTGCAAAATTAAAAAAGTAACGATAGTTAAGTACTTCTCGTAGATGGAAAAATTTCCCCCATGGCTGGAAGATGACCCCAGCCAGTAGAAAATATAATCAATCGGTCAGGAAATCTACAACCGACAGAAAATATTCCCCACCGGCTTACAGGATGTTTTCTACCGGATGCAACCTGCCAGAAAGTTTGCCTTTACTAGCAAAGTGCATTAATAAAAATATACAAACAGAAACAAATAAATACAAAATCAACAATTACAAAATAATTACATTTACATACATTTTTTTACAAAAAACATAGTGTACAAATATTTTACAATTAAAATGTTAACACCCAAAAACTACCACCATTTTACCCACCCCTACTACACCCATGCTTAAACATGCAAATACTAAACCCATGCAATTAAAAAAAAAACCTGCAAATAAAAAAATTCTGTAGTGCACACATCCATCGCTGATGAAATTTCTGTAACAGAAACTCAAACAAAATTAAAAATTTCCTTTGACAATTCGCCGGAATCTCTGAAGACTGTAAGAGAGTGTTAGTTTTCTGAAAAGGAAGCGCTGAAAAAAATGTTTAGTCCATAACTGCTTAGTATAGCCATTTTGCATGCACCCGCCTTGGGATCTACAATATTTTGATAGCCCATTCTGGACAACTATTCCCCCTACTTGTCTTCCCATACCATACCCATTTTGACAAAACGGAAAACACTTTTCGCACTTTCCCCGTCAACGGTTGACTGCTCGCTTTGTACACGAGAAAACTTACGGACAACCTTGGGGCCAGTACAATCCCACAGTGTGGTACGATACGTGTATCCGTGAAGGGAAAAGTCAATCATAAATCAACAATTTGGAATGCATGTGGCTAACTTCACAGTAAAATAAAAACCATTACCAATACCTGTTGAAGAAGGAACCAGCACCTGCAGCTTCTTGTAGAAGAGAGGCAGAAAGAAAAATGAGAAAAGACATAGATATGTCTTTTGAAAAAATTCGGAAAAGAAATGGGGGACAAAGTTTGGAAAAAGGGGATTTTTGGAAAAGATATTAGGGCTGAAAGTTGCTTATCGTAGATGGAAAATTGTCCCCCATGGCTGGAAGACGACCCCAGCCAGTAGAAAATATAATCAATCGGTCAGGAAATCTACAACCGACAGAAAATATTCCCCACCGGCTTACAGGATGTTTTCTACCGGATGCACCCTGCCAGAAAGTCTGTCTTTACTAGCAAAGTGCAATAATGAAAATATACAAACAGAAACAAATAAATACAAACTCAACAATTACAAATAAATATTTACATTTACATACATTTATTACATTTTTTACAAAAAATATTAGACACAAAATACACAGTAAAAAAATATTTTCGAATATCACCACTACTTTACCAACCCCTATTACACTCAAGCTTGAGCATGCAAATATTAAACCCAATGCAGTTAAGAAAATAAACATGCAAAGATTACCTACTTTACCAAGTTTGAATATATCTATACCTATATTCCTAATGACTATATCCCTAAAAAAATTCCTAAAACAGAAAATCAAACAAAATTAAAAAATTTCTTTGACAATTTCGATGAAATCTATGAAGCCTGTAAGAGAGTGTTAGTGTGGTGAAAAGGAAGCGATGACAATATTCAGAGAATTGAGGAACGACATAGCTTACCTATGTCTTTTGAAAAATATCCAACTTGTATAAAAGAAAGGGAGGACAATATTTAGAAAAATATGGAACGACATAGCTTACCTATGTCTTTAGAAAAATATCCAACTTGTATAAAAGAAAGGGAGGACAATATTTAGAAAAATATGGAACGACATAGCTTACCTATGTCTTTAGAAAAATATCCAACTTGTATAAAAGAAAGGGAGGACAAAATTTTAGAAAAATAAGAAACGACATAGCTTACCTATGTCTTTAGAAAAATATCCAACTTGTATAAAGAAAAGGGAGGACAATATTTAGAAAAATAAGGAACGACATAGCTTACCTATGTCTTTTGAAATAAATAACCAGCTGGTAAAAGAGAGATATGACTATCAAGTAACTATTTCACATATGTAACTTAGGCTTCAACGAGAAACTATTTCCCCAACATGTCATCCCAAACCATACCCATTCGACAACCGGAAAACACATAAGCGCACTCGCCCCGTCGGGTTGACTGCCTGCTTTGCAAACAGGAAACTTACCGACAACCTAGGAAACGAGCACTATACCACAGCGTGGTACTACGTGTATCCGAGCAGGAAAAGTCAAGCGCAAACCACCAAGTTTTTATATGTGACGTACTTAATAGATAAATATTTAGAAAAATGGGAAACGACATAGCTTACTTACGTCTTTGGAAAAAATAACCAACTCATAAAAGAAAGAGAACACAAATTATTTAGAAAAATGGGAAACGACATAGCTTACCTATGTCTTTTGAAAAAATATCCAGCTTGTTTAAAAGAAAGGGAGGACAATATTTACAAAAATTAGGAACGACATAGCTTACCTATGTCTTTAGACAAATATCCAGCTTGTATAAAAGAAAGGGAGGACAATATTTACAAAAATTAGGAACGACATAGCTTACCTATGTCTTTAGACAAATATCCAACTTGTATAAAAGAAAGGGAGGACAAAAGTTAGAAAAATGGAGAATGGCATACCTTTGGTAGATGGAACTTTGTCCCCCCATGGCTGGAAGACGACCCCAGCCAGTAGAAAATATAATCAATCGGTTAAGAATTTTAAAACCGACGAAAAATATTCTCCACCGGCTTACAGATCTTCCTGAAGCTTGATTTTACTAACAATTTAATTATCAAAACTGTATGTCATACCAAGAAGGTATGGGTTCTAACCTATATGCCTTTTAGAAAAAAAGATATAAATAAAGCACTAATAATAATTTGGAAAATGTAGCAGTGAGCAATAATTTACATGCAGTATATAACTAAAGTCTTCTATTGATAAATGTTTTAAACTATTTCAAAATCAAATGAATATCCATAATTATGAACCTATTAAACTGTTTGTATAAAAATCAATCCAAATATTTTAAATACACTGTATTTATTTATTTATTGCTAGTAGTAGTGGTAAATAAAGAGAGGATAAGGTATTGGGATCATATAGGAAACAGTATAGCTACCCTATGTCTTTCAAAAACCAAAAACTTTCAAAATAAATCAAAGAAATGTTTATAAAATAAATACCCTACTATACAATAATTGAAAAGATTTGAAAAGCATATATTTTACTCTATTAATGAATGTTTTAAGCTTTTTCAAAATTTATAAGAATTTAATTTGTTTATAAATAAAGAATCGGTTCAATTATTTAATAAAAATCATTCGTAAAAGGTTCAAAATATTTGAAACACACTGTATTCATTTATTGCTAGTAGTAGTAGTAGTAGTGAGAAATAAAGAGAGGATAATATATTGGGATAAAATAGAAAACAGTTTAGCTACCCTATGTCTTTCAAAAACCTAAAAATTTCAAAATAAATCCAGAGAAATGTTTATGAAATAAATACCCTACTATACAATAAATGAAAAGATTTGAAAAGCATATATTTTACTGTATTGATGAATGTTTTAACTATTTCAAAATTAATAATTACTCAATTTGTTTATAAATAAAGAATCGGTTCAATTATTTAATAAAAATCATTCGTAAAAGGTTCAAAATATTTGAAATACACTGTATTCATTTATTGCTAGTAGTAGTATTGAGAAATAAAGAGAGGATAATATATTGGGATAAAATAGGAAACAGTTTAGCTACTCTATGTCTTTCAAAAACCAAAAAATTTCAAAATAAATGCAGAGAAATGTTTATGAAATAAATACCCTACTATACAATAATTGAAAAGATTTGAAAAGCACATATTTTACTCTATTAATGAATGTTTTAAGCTTTTTCAAAATTTATAAAAATTTAATTTGTTTATAAATAAAGAATCGGTTCAATTATTTAATAAAAATCATTCGTAAAAGGTTCAAAATATTTGAAACACACTGTATTCATTTATTGCTAGTAGTAGTAGTAGTGAGAAATAAAGAGAGGATAATATATTGGGATAAAATAGAAAACAGTTTAGCTACCCCATGTCTTTCAAAAACCAAAAAATTTCAAAATAAATCAAAGAAATGTTTATAAAATAAATACCCTACTATACAATAAATGAAAAGATTTGAAAAGCATATATTTTACTCTATTAATGAATGTTTTAAGCTTTTTCAAAATTTATAAGAATTTAATTTGTTTATAAATAAAGAATCGGTTCAATTATTTAATAAAAATCATTCGTAAAAGGTTCAAAATATTTGAAACACACTGTATTCATTTATTGCTAGTAGTAGTAGTAGTGAGAAATAAAGAGAGGATAATATATTGGGATAAAATAGGAAACAGTTTAGCTACCCCATGTCTTTCAAAAACCAAAAAATTTCAAAATAAATCAAAGAAATGTTTATAAAATAAATACCCTACTATACAATAAATGAAAAGATTTGAAAAGCATATACTGTATTGATGAATGTTTTAAGCTTTTTCAAAATTTATAAGTACTCAATTTGTTTATAAATAAAGAATCGGTTCAATTATTTAATAAAAATCTTTAGTAAAAGGTTCAAAATATTTGAAACACACTGTATTCATTTATTGCTAGTAGTAGTAGTAGTGAGAAATAAAGAGAGGATAATATATTGGGATAAAATAGCAGGAAACAGTTTAGCTACCCTATGTATTTCAAAAACCAAAAAATTTCAAAATAAATCCAGAGAAATGTTTATGAAATAAATACCCTACTATACAATAAATGAAAAGATTTGAAAAGCATATATTTTACTCTATTAATGAATGTTTTAAGCTTTTTCAAAATTTATAAGAACTTAATTTGTTTATAAATAAAGAATCGGTTCAATTATTTAATAAAAATCATTCGTAAAAGGTTAAAAATATTTGAAATACACTGTATTCATTTATTGCTAGTAGTAGTAGTAGTGAGAAATAAAGAGAGGATAATATATTGGGATAAAATAGAAAACAGTTTAGCTACCCTATGTATTTCAAAAACCAAAAAATTTCAAAATAAATCCAGAGAAATGTTTATAAAATAAATACCCTACTATACAATAAATGAAAAGATTTGAAAAGCATATATTTTACTGTATTGATGAATGTTTTAAGCTTTTTCAAAATTTATAAGTACTCAATTTGTTTATAAATAAATAATCGGTTCAATTATTTAATAAAAATCATTCGTAAAAGGTTCAAAATATTTGAAACACACTGTATTCATTTATTGCTAGTAGTAGTATTGAGAAATAAAGAGAGGATAATATATTGGGATAAAATAGAAAACAGTTTAGCTACCCTATGTATTTCAAAAACCAAAAAATCTCAAAATAAATCCAGAGAAATGTTTATGAAATAAATACCCTACTATACAATAATTGAAAAGATTTGAAAAGCATATATTTTACTCTATTAATGAATGTTTTAAGCTTTTTCAAAATTTATAAGAATTTAATTTGTTTATAAATAAAGAATCGGTTCAATTATTTAATAAAAATCATTCGTAAAAGGTTCAAAATATTTGAAACACACTGTATTCATTTATTGCTAGTAGTAGTAGTAGTGAGAAATAAAGAGAGGATAATATATTGGGATAAAATAGAAAACAGTTTAGCTACCCTATGTATTTCAAAAACCAAAAAATTTCAAAATAAATGCAGAGAAATGTTTATGAAATAAATATCCTACTATACAATAATTGAAAAGATTTGAAAAGCATATAATATTTTACTGTATTGATGAATGTTTTAAGCTTTTTCAAAATTAATACTCAATTTGTTTATAAATAATGAATGAGTTCCAAAATATCACAAAAATATTTCATTCATTGCTAGTAAAGAATGGATAGTTTACTAATGTATTTTAAAAAAATATATAGAAAATGAAGAAGTAGGATATTTATTTAGTGCTATAGTCACTACCAGAAAATGAAATAAAGACTCACCTTATATATTGAATTATAATCCTTGGAAATCTTGACCAAAAATTGGAACTACACAGTACACTACACTACCGAAAATTTCGAAAACACACATACAACATAAGTACACTCCCGAAATCCCGAAAATTCGAAAATACGTTCACATTCACGTAAACTACGAATATATACACGCGACACGTCCGTCCGATTCAGAAATTCATTCGTTACTGAAATCGAGATTTAAATTTTATCTATGAATCACGCGATTAGAAGTAAACAAGTATGTGTCATCGATTTAAATTAAATATAAACTGCCCGCCCTATTTAAAAATATAATGAAAAATTATTTTTAAAACAGTTTTTCTATTATTTATGATATTTTTAGTATACAGGGATGGTAGAAAAGTTCCAAAATAATTTATAAATAAAAATGTTTAGGATATTCTAAGAATATACAAGTATATAATTATTGTAAACACTATTTTCAATATAATTTTGGCGAGCAGTGTATATAACGACAAAATAAACTTGTGCTAAAAGATATTCTTCTTCTTATTATAAATTGCAATGGCCTCCTATCTTATTGGATATCCGGCCAATGTTGTTTAGAAGAGATATTTTACCTTCATTCCTTGCTGGGAAAGAAGATGCTTAGAAATATTTGTTAACTTCTTCTTTTTCTTCAACAGGGGATACTTTACCTTACTTATACAGTTGGTATACTGCTACTTTTACACTGTTGAAGAAAAAGAAGATTATTCTGTTTTCTTTTCTTGTAAAAGAGAAAGAAGATTCTTCTGTTTTTTCTTGTTAAATAAAAAGAAGATTCTTCTGTTTTTTCTTCTTGTTAAAGAAAAAGAAGATTCTTCTGTTTTTTCTTCTAATTATACCCTGTTAAAGAAAAAGAAGAATCTCCTGTTTTCTTTTCTTGTTAAAGAGAAAGAAGATTCTTCTGTTTTTCGTCTTGTTAAAGAGAAAGAAGATTCTTCTGTTTTCTCTTCTTGTTAAAAAGAAAGAAGATTCTTCTGTTTTTTATTCTTGTTAAAGAGAAAGAAAATTGTTCTGTTTTTTCTTCTTCTTCTCTATTTCCAATAGATCAGGAGTTCAGTCCAAGGTAAGTATGGCCAACAAAAAGTGTTTTTTTCTGACAAGAATGACAGTTAAGGTCTACTATTCAAAACATAATATTTTGCATGTTTTTCATCATTGCGAACATCTATATTGCTTTATTAAACTAATGAATACACCCCGAAGCGTACATCTTGAAATTTAATATGACTTTTCAGCTGAATACTCAACATATCGACAAAATAAACATTAGAAAGGATATTTTACCCTCGTTTTATGCTGTGATTCACGAAAAGAAGCAGAAGAAAAATTGAGGTTATGGTAGATTAACCCTGACTGGATTTTTATAATAGCTTAGGCTTTTCTACTACATACCAACTTCTTTAAATATATTCAAGAGCTTGTTTGGTTGCCTATCTGCCAGACTCTTATAATTTCAACTTTTACGTCAAATATAGGCAACCAATTATACACTCAGTTGTATAATTGGTTGCCTAAACAAGTCATAGTATAATCTTATTTTCAATTCTTTGAATAAGCGCGTAATTGGATGAGGTTATGTTTTGGTTGAAAAAGGAATGGTCGTGTTAGAGAAGTTTTATTTAAAAATTAAATTTATAATTTTAATAAGAAGCTTATATTACAGTTGACAACAAGTATACCATTTTGTTCAAGATGTCAAAATAAAAAGAAAGGGTATGGCGGTTTAATAGAACTTTATCTACATTTCTCATTGAATATCTCTACAAATACCTACAAAGAAAAAATCACATAAAACCCAACACACCGTTTGGAATACAGAATCAATTACAATTCAAAGAAGTTTGCATGGATTGATTCTTAAAACTTTTTTTAAAAATTTCCTAACAGTCATTTTATTAATAATAAATTTGAATAAAGTTTCGAGTGAAGTACATTTTTTAGTTAATCGTTACAATAGTTAACATGACAAAGAAATTAAACCAGCAGATTTAGCAGAATTTACGCCACCCACATTTTGGTCCTTTCGAGACGGATAATTTCACCTCCATTTTAAATTCCGCTAAATCTGCATCGCTACAAATCTTCGTCTAAATAAAAACATAACTAACTATATGATTGTATATTTTAAATACTTGAAATGTAACAATAAATATGCACCAGATATAGGTTATAAATACAAATGGGTAATAGTATGTCAAATTTTTTTCCTTCCAAGACATACATCTATAAATATAAATAACTAAACCTCTTTTTTCTTTAATTATATATGTCTATATATATAATTTTTTTTTTTAATAATATAGTTAAAATGAGACAAGAATAATGTACAAACTGAATAATGAACAGCGTACTAAGTGCTCAGCGTAAACAAGAAGTTTTGGTGGTAAAGCGGCTTAACAAAACCAGAATACGCTTTTGGAAACTTAAGAGAATAAATATAAAAAAATAGCCACAGTGAGTTGGACAAGGCGGCGCTACCTGCTGAAATCTGAAACAAAAACCACCCCATTAGGACCGCTGAGGGTAAATCAGGTCCTAGAAATGATATTCGGTGGATATTTTTGACAAAATTGATGAAAATGGAGATTATTTTACCTTAAAACTAGTCGAGTAGTAAATTTATAGACAAAATGGAGCTAGTTTTATACAATTGAAGACAGTTGGTTGGAATAAAAGTAAGTTTAAGTTCAAATAGGTTATAAAAAATGACACTTACTTACTCATATTTAGTGTAACATGCATTTTATTGCTAATTTTCATTATTACTGACAACACTGTTTGCGTACTCCATCAGAATTCATAGTTGGTTTCATATCTATTGGTTCTACGTTCTGTGGTCGGATAACATCTCCTTCTGGAGGGTCTCTGATCTGTTTTTGCGAAACAATTCTATAAATCTCTAAAAAAAAACCAAAGAATTGATTAAGATCCTTATTTATATTAAGTATATTTACCTGTGAGTATATTTTGGAAAGCCATATCGACGTTAGTGGAATCTAGAGCTGAAGTTTCAATGAAACTGAGACCGTTTCTTTCTGCAAATGATTTTGCTTCTTCAGTAAGAACGGCGCGTAAATGCCTCAGATCGGATTTATTGCCGACCAACATGATGACGATGTTTTGGTCGGCGTGGTCTCGTAGCTCGCGTAACCAACGTTCTACGTTTTCGTATGTAAGATGTTTAGCGATGTCGTAGACGAGCAAAGCGCCTACTGCGCCTCGGTAGTAAGCTGCGGTGATTGCTCGATATCTTTCCTGTCCGGCAGTATCCCATATTTGCGCTTTTATAGTCTTACCGTCCACCTGGAATTTGAATAGAACCCTGTATGTGACAATATTTATTTCCCATTCCCAAATTAAATATAATTAGTTATAACAAACGAAAATTGTGTATTCAATAGTTTTAGAAACATTTAACAACCAAAACGAGCATGATTTATCAAAGTACTGATAATATACACCAGCTGATAATATTTCTTTTATCATATATGGTAATTATTATGACACTGCAAAGTAATCCTTAAATCGATGATGTATAACAAACAATATCAATATATTTATAAATAAAAATGACAACTTAGAAATTTTTCCTAGTGTTTTTAGCATATTTACATTGAAACCACACAAAGACAATTAACCTCAAGCTTTGATAGGTATTTATTAATGAAGGTAGCACCAATTATAGTCTAAAAATAGATTTATCGACGATTTTATGAACTCTGCCTTACATTCATGTTATTTATTGTCATACTAACTCAAACAGGCTATTTTTTAATGTAAAAATTTGTTCTTTATTGTAAGTGATTTATAAATGACTCACCTGTATGCTTCTTGTAGCAAATTCCACACCTATGGTGGATTTAGATTCCAAATTAAATTCATTTCTAGTAAATCTAGATAATAAATTACTTTTTCCTACACCAGAGTCTCCAATAAGAACAACTGTAACAAGGGAAATTTTTGTTTGTACAACTGAGTCAATGTTATGCACGAAGTTATTTTTGAGATTATTGATTAATTTGTAAAATTGTAATATAATTGAACGAATATTTTTACGTTATTTCTGCTGTCACTTTTTGTATTAACAACTTGACCTCCAATTTGATGACATGTCAATTTAATTTTTTTGCTTATTCAATTTGACTGAATCCAATTACTTGAAAAAATTAACTTACCCTTAAATAAATAATCGTATTCATCATCTTTCGTACCCATGTTTCAATCACTTGATAGTTTATCTTTCAAAAACCTTTTTAATCTTCTTTAACAACACAAAAGATAATCCTAACACATATCAGTTAAGACGAAAATATCTATTATATGAATATTTTTTATATATCACAGACACATTACTTTCGATACGTTTAATAAAAGATGTCGGATGCTTTAGATTTATTTAGGATTCTATATTTTATATTTCTATATTACCAAAATGGCGTCTGTTTTGTTGATAATTAAATTTTGTACGCCCCTTTGACAACATACGTCAACATTACAATGAAAACACGCAAGCGTCATGTTGATTTATCAGAAATTGTGGCATTTATTCGCGACTACTCCTTGAATACAGCGGTTATACAAATATAAATAAATGACGTTATTCAAACTATCATTTCCATTTCTGAGCTGTAATTTAATATACAAATGTTAGTGAATGGAAAAATTCGATCTCACAAAAAGCATAGTTCAATTGAATGCATTTAGAACGAAATATAACCTGAATATCTTTTTATCAGCTGTTCTTCGCTGAACTGACAGTCAACTGTCAGTGAACAAATGTCAAAATGTCAAATCGGGTTCAATCAATAAAGTTAGGTTATAAAGTATATGCATAGCAAGCATAACAAGATTTTAAATAACTATGTTTTGTATTAATAGCATGACTTTTTTATTAATATTCATATTTTGCATAAAATATATAAATACATGGAGCTGGAATCCGATATGCTTAGCGATGGAGTGCTGTAATGATGATTATGTTATTAAAAATGTAAATGGTAGGTAGATTTTTTTGGAGACATTCCATATAATGTGCGATACGTATTTTAAATTTTAGCGTTAAGAGCTGTAATTAAGTCTAAAGTATATGGACAACATTTAGTTGAAAATGCTGTTGATGCTATTGAGGCACACTTATATTTCAAACCACAAAAACCATTAACATTAAGTTTTCATGGTTGGCCAGGTGGAGGAAAAAACTATGTTTCCTCATTTATAGCAGAAAGTTTATTCAAGAAAGGTTTAAAAAGTAAATATGTACATACATTTATTGGAAGAGTACATTTTCCGGAAAAATCTAATCTAAAACTGTATAGGGTAGGCACATATAAACTAACTTTTTAATAGTTGTAGATTTACTTTAATATTTCAGGAAAATTTGTATAGTTGGTTAAAAAGCAACTTATCCTCTTGTCCAAATCAATTGTTTATTTTTGATGAGGTTGATAAAATGCCATCAGGATTATTAAATGCTATCAAACCGATGATTGATTATAGGTCTATAATAGACGGCATTGATTACACTCAAGCTATATTTATTTTTTTATCCAACACCGGTGCAGAACTTATAAATGATTATTATTATAATTTATGGAATGAAGGTAGGAACAGAGAAAATTTGAAATTGGCTGATTTCAACAGTTTAATATCTAAGGGTGCTTTTAACGAAGAAGGTAAATTAATAATTAGTAAGGTTGGTTCAGGGATGGTATTGTCAAATGTGTTATTTTCAGGTGGATTCCATTGGTCAGATGTTATTAAAAATAATCTTATTGATCATTATATACCGTTTTTACCAATGCAAGAAAATCATATAAAAGAATGCATTTTGGATCAATTTAAAGAACGCGGAGTTCTCTTCCCTACTGAAAAACATATACAGTAAGTATATAAATGATAGTTAAATGCAATTTTCTAAAATTCATTTTCCCCAGGGAAGCAATGAAAATTGTAGAATGGGGTCCTGTGGATACGAAATTATTTTCAAAAACAGGATGTAAAAGAATCAGTTCACAAGTTAGTATACTAGTAGCCAAATACTATATGCACCGTGCCCGATCAGAATTGTAATAATTTTTTCAACATTCATTTTTGAAAGGCACGTTCATTTCTCTCGGGGGAGATGATAACATTCCAGTGAGGAAAATGACAACAAAAAATGTAGTTATCGAGCAAAAAATATTTATTTTTGTTTTAAAATATCAAATAACTATTGCTGTGATACCTCTTATGTAGCTGGAACAAGCATTTTTGAATATTATAATGAAATTTCTCATAAATCAATCATTTTATTATCAAAAACCTTCTTCACAACATTTTCATTATCCCACACTACACCTGCCAGTATGTACCAATATATTTAACCTTACCTTTATCAACTAATTGCCTCGAATGTTGAAAATCAGTATAATTTCGATGATTAAAATCATTAAAAAGCAAAATTTCCAAAAACAACTTTAATATCTATACATATAAATTATTCATATCGACTCTATCTTTAACTGCATAATTTTTAATACATAAACCGATATTTTTGAAAACATCTAAAATCGGTTTACTATTATACGAATCTTGTTGAGATGGATGTAAATAAACGATAATCAAAGTGCATTTTGGTATTGACTGGTGTATACAATATGTCAAAACAGCTGCACCTAATCCTGTCACTAAGTTAGGTTGCTCTAATTTTGTATATCCCAAATTGTTTTCAGTATTTGTGAGTGTTTTGATAATATGTGTCGGTCTTTCAATAAGAAACGGGTTTTGGTAATTGTATGTGGATTCTGATGTGATTGTAAATACGACTTTTGCTTTTACAATCCAATTTTCAATAGCTTCTACTACCTGACATGTATTTAGGTCGTTTTCTTCATAATATATTACAAAGTACTGATCTGGTTCCAATGAATATATTTCTATTCCACCATTAATGAGCTTACAAAGAGGTTTTTTGTGTTCGAGAATACAGTCCTTTAATAGATCTCTTACTATTCTGGATTCTATGAAAATTAGAGAACTTATTTCCTTGGGAACTTCGCAGTTTCCTTGCCAGTTCGCAGCAATTCTAGAAGGAAGAAACAAATAGTATAATTTAAAACAATTTATAATGTGTTGCTTTACTCGACATAGTCTGGATACTCTTCTAAATCTTCATCGATTAAAGCCCTTGTACTGGGCTCTACAATTTCACCAAACATTAAAGAAGTCATTTGAAAAAAAAAGTAATAAACAGTGACTTGAACAATGGATAACCTCTCTTCTTCTTCTGATTCCTGGCCTCTTGCTTTGCAGCATCCGGCCAGATTACCTCTCTTCCCAAAATATTCTTCGTTTTTGTGGCCTTTTATTTAATAAATATTCTACGCTTTTAGTGGCCTTTTACTGAACGGGTTATAAACCATTATCACATTCAAGACACTCTTATTTGGTAAGGAAATTAATGAAATAAAATTATTTATAATCGTACCTATATTGCAATAAATATTTGTACATTGAACAGCAGCATATAACATTCAAAAAGGTGAACATTGTATTTAATTTTTATGCATAGAATGTGATTAATATAATTCAAAACACTTGTTAAATAATTACTTTAAAACAAAAAAACATTAAAACGTTTGGTAGTGTGAAGCTGGTTAAAACATGTACATTATAAGGGGAATTCTTCTTTTTTGATATATCAACATGTCAACATAATGACACCAAGTCTTCTCTTTTTGTAAGCACCTCGTGTATAAGAATTATTTATTCGGGATTCTCAGTAGTTTCTACTACATTTTCAACAACAGATCTACCGATTTCTTCATTAGCATTACCTTCCGAGTTGCTTGTATCCACATCTAAAAAATATAAAAGTTCAGTCTAAGGCCAGTGTAGCCAACAAAAACGGTTTTTTTCTGACAAGAATGACAGTTAAGGTCTACCGTTCAAAACATAAGATTTTGCAAGGTTTTTATCATTGCGATAACATCTATATTGCTTTATTAAAATAATGAATACACTCCCGAAGCGTAAATCTTGAAATTTAAAATGACTTTTTAGCTGAATACTCAACATATCAGTAGCCAATAAATCTAGGAACTTTTGGCATGTCACCATTTCATTTCTGCCATTTGTCACTAGTTATGTCAAAATGTCAGTGTTCACTGACATTTTGACATAAGACTGAATAACAGAAATGAAATGGTGACATGTCAAAAGTTCCTGGAATTATTGGCCACTGATATGTTGAGTATTCAGCTAAAAAGTCATTTTAAATTTCAAGATATACTCTTCAGGGGTGTATTCATTATTTTAATAAAGCAATATAGATGTTCGCAATGATAAAAACCATGCAAAAATCTTATGTTTTGAACTGTAGACCTCAACTGTCATTCTTGTCAGAAAAAAACCTTTTTTGTTGGCTACACTGACCTTAAACTGAACTTTTCTATTATTATTAGGTATGACAGGGAGTTTAAGTTCTTTATTGTATTTTCTTCTTTCCAAACATTGTATATTTGACACTTTCGGATGAATCCCACCTTGTTTTCAAAAATTATTTACTTATTTACAACTTACCGTATGTTAAGAACAAATAAGGTATGGCTGTAAAAATGTTTCTGGTCATACAAATCAAAAAGTTGCAAAATAACGCAAAATATCTAATACCTGTCCTGAAGGTGCCTAAAATAATACACATAATTGATACTGGGGTAAAATTTTGTTAGATTTGACCATTTAAATGATTATTTTTTGAATCTATCCACTTCCCTATCGATACAAAAGTTGAAATCGACCAGAAAAATTTATTTTATACACTCACCTCGTAAAGTTACAGGTCCTTTGTTCCTACAAGTATTGTACGACCCGCAGTGCACACATTTAAATCCTACTACATGAAATTTAACTGTACTTTCCTAAAATTTATCATTGAAAAATATTAGAAGTTAAGAAACGTAATTTCAACTTACCGAATGGCAATCTTTACAAAGTATATCCACGTAATAATTCCTATATTCCGGGGGCATTGGAGTATTTTCTATTTCCATGTCCCAATGTTTCCAAAGTCGCTGCATGTTCATTAAAGATGTTTGACATATAGGACAGGCGTACAGTCCATTGCCTAAGAGTTCTTCATAACATGGTCTATGTAAAAGATGTCCACAAGGAGGTATGTGACAGGCTATTCTTGATGTATGGATATCTTCTAAACATATTGGGCAGTTAGTTCTAGACACATTTTCTACACACTAAAAAATACTAATATAAAATCATTCAATTTCCTGATAAACTGAGAAAAATACCTTATGTCCTTTTTTAAGAGATATAGGAAGACACATATTACATTTTTCGCAGTGATAAAATCTTTCCGCGCCTCCGATTCTACATATTCCACAACCTTTACAGTGAAATTGTTTTTTATCATCATCATCGAATAAGTTACATTCTAAACATACATACTAAAAACGTCAAACTTATTTTATATATAGCAATTAATAGATTCAAATATATTACCTTTCCGAAAGCTACTCCACAGTTCATACATTTACTTTGAACTCTTTGCTTAGAATCACATACAGCACATATTAGTTCCGTTACTTCTTTCCTATTCAGTTTGTGGTCTTCAATTTCATCATGACAAAATCTACATGTGTATACTTTGTTGCAGCAAGGTGTCTACAAAAAATATCTGGTAGCTTTAATTTCTAAGCGAAGCTGAAAGTAGGCTTATAATATAAATTGCATTATAACTAATACTTTACCACAAATTTAGATTTTCTTTTGTAATGGCAACAACCAAATGGTTTTTCAGTTTCTTTGGGAGGTCCTTCAGCACTTGGTGTGAAGACTGTATCCATTTGTTCTTAAATTATTTATATCACTTTTTAAAACGACCCACAATTTAATGATTGTGTTTCGATTAAAAATGTGCTTGTAAAATTTTGATATGATAAAATTTGAAATGTCACGAAAGATCTTTATCTTTTTGGAATCTTGGAATCAGATGACGTTTTGTCATCTGTCACTAGTGTCACTGTCACGTCAAATGTCATAATATAATCTGAATAAAAATAACATTTAAATTTTCAATATGAATTTAAATACGTATAGGGCATCCCCTTTGGGTAACTGTAGTTTAAAAAACTTGGAAGAAATATGTAGAGAAAGGATGCAGCTTTATGCAGTCCTGGAAAATGCCAAGCTGTTACAGTTTGAAGAAGGCAGCAAGAATTGGTCGAACTATATAATATCAAACATTAAGCAATTGGAATTGAGAACTTATCGTACTCTATTGGGCTATGATTTACGCCACGGATTCTTAAGATCTAAAAGAATAGATAATATAGCTCATTGGGTCGTTGGTTTAAGTAATTATATTTTATAATGTCAGTTCAATACATGTACAGGTACATCAATCAAGTTTATGTTTTCTAGGTTATTGTCAAAGCCAGGAATTGCAAAAGCTTTTTATAAATTGGGAGTTACAATGGTTTCATTTGTTATTTTTAAACTCAATGAAACATGATAGAGAAACATTTTTAAGTGAAAATAACTTAATGTGTGATACAATAGAGGTCTTGGAAAAGCTATTGCTCGATGATGATATCATAAATGCGACAGGGATTACTAAAAGTGACTATAATTCCACCACATTTTACAAAGCTAAATATTATGAGATACCAGAGGTGGTCAGTCGTAGAGAGGCCTTGTTAAATGGCGGAATTGCTATTTTTTCAGAAAATAACTACATCTGTTATTTAAAAAACAAGTTAAAATATGAATTTGTGGAACGATTAGAATTCCAAAATAAAGTATACCCTTCTTTAAAAGATCAGTTCCAGTTTTTAATTAATCTCGTACCACAGTATATACCAAATATCAACTTTGGTGGTGAAGTAGACAGTATTACTTTGGAAAATATCGATTATTTCGCCAATCGCCACTTTCCATTGTGCATGAAACATTTGCATAATACCTTAAGAACAGAACATCATTTGAAGTATGACGGTAGAATGCAGTACGGTGTGTTTTTATATTGGTTGGGTCTTTCTTTCGAAGACGCCATGGAATTTTGGAAAGATGAATTCGTAAAGAAAATGTCTGAAGATTTCTTTGAACGCAGATATGCGTACTTGTTTAAACATCAATATGGACAAGTAGGAAGAAAGACTCCCTATAATCCTTGGAGCTGTAGCAATATTCTTATGTACAGCCCATTGACCAAACAACATCATGGGTGTCCTTTTAAGCACTGGTCCAAAGCGGTTCTGTTTAAAGCTATAGAAAATGAAGTTTCGTGTTTAAAGGACATTGAGGATCTTGTTGATCAACAACAGTTTCAAAAAGCGTGTACTAGTCATTTCTGTAGTTCGAGGAATGTTGTTAATCTCAATTCTGATATTAATATAATTAAAAGTCCAAATCAATATGTAACTGAAAGTTTTCTTGCTCGTGATATCTTAGATCTAGCCTATGAAAACTAATTTAGATAAAAGTTGTTACTATTATTTATTTATTGCCATTACCTTACGGTTTTTACTTGATATTTTTATAAGGAAAGAATATATTTTTTGTTACATTGCTATGCATGTGGTTAAATTATTTATTCGTCCTAGTTTTTCCTTCCAATTTCTCATAAATTTAAAATCCATTTTAGCTGAAAACTGTCATCTGTCATAAAAGAAAGATGCCTGGAATAACGTTTTTTAGTTTCGCCTGCCGAGTATAGGTGGCGCCTAAATCTAGCATAGGTAGCTAATTAAACATTAAAAAAATATTAATGTTGTTATCAAAAATATTGAGATGCTTATTTACAAAAAATTTGCATTAAAAGTTAAGTGTATATTATCACTGATAAACCAATTCAACATTGTTACTGTTTAAACACTTAAATATTAATTTTTTTTGTCGTAACTTTGGTTGTAGTATTAGAAGATGTTCATTATGGAAAAAAATATATTTATCAAGGTATGTGTAACAATAAAATAATTACATTAGTATAGTATCTTTATTAATATAAGATTTTATAAAATATAATTAATAAATTTAAAAGTTCGCGCCAGCCTTTGACATTTCAGTGGCTGGGTGTCGGTTGATTTGTCAGATTGTCAGTTAGTGTAGAGTGTGTGCAAAATGGCTACCAGTGATGATGAACCTATGCATCATTTATATGAAGTTTTCACAACTTGTTTTAATAAAGTAGCTAACAAAGCACCTGGTAAGTAATTAATTAATCTATTATTTACAAATATAAACCAGTGTTGAGATAAATTTTACGGTTAATAGTGTAAAAGACGGCAAAATAATACCATGCAAACGCGTGTGATCCCAAAACATTGAACAGCTTGCTTTAAAAACCCTTTTGTAAGATTTTTAAAATTCGTTTAAATTACTCCAGCTCAATTTATAAACCGATGATACGTTGAAAGTGTCTAGTTATTTTTTTAGTGGCTATTTTACATGGTTCCATCGTTAAAATCAGTTGAAATACAATGGACAATGTTATTTGTGTCATCATTCTCTTGTAGAAGATATTTTCGTGTTTACATCTTAACATAAAGTATGTTCGTAGTTTCCGTATTATTCAAAAGTTCGGTTTTGCTTTATTATTATTAAATATTTGTATTAGATACACTATAAACATGAATATAGAGGATGTAAATCTAAAGTTTTGTTTAAATTTGGTGAAGTTTACTTCTTGGTAGTTACCTAGATAAAACATTCTTAAGAAAGGATCTCTCTTAAAATACGTGTAATGTGCATTCTGTTTCAAGAAAATTTGGCTCGTCATAAGATGAAATTAAAGAATAAATTAGTGGATACCTAGTAGTAAACAATGAAGTAATAGTAACTACAATTGAATTTGTTTTAATTTTAATTGTTTATTAACAAAAATGATTTATTTAGAAGAACTTATTGTCCAATTATTTTCAACTCGAAATAGTACCTATTATGACGGGAAAATTAAATGTATTTATTTTTATATTTACAACTTGTTCTGCAATTGGATTTGTATAGGATAAGTAGATATACTATAATGCTACTTATATGTGTAATATAAACTAAAAGCTTTTAATATTAATTCCGGTGATTCTTATGACATAAAAATTTTGTATTTCAAAACAAAATATTCTTTTTTTAACTTTATTATCATCTCTTACACCCATATTATGTATTTTAAGTAATTTTCGTTGGTCGAAATGGGCTTAACAAATGCATTTCTCTGGTCAGACTGAATTTAAATTCGATTGTCGATGTACAGTATCAAAATGTATATGACGTGCTCACTAGATACTCTGCATTATGAATTACAGCCGTTTTACATAATTAATCAGGCTTAAAAGTCTATTAATTAGTTTGTGACAGATAGTGCGTTGTGTCGATGACAGGACGAGTTTAAAAGTTGTTGAATTTGTAAAAATTCGAATTACTGATAACATCTTGTTTTTTTTTTTAAATAACCTAGAAAATAAAACAAAATAATAAGGAAAGGTGCGTTATCATTAAAAAAACTCATCTCTCTCTATGTAAATAGATTCAATTTAAATGGAACCACTTTTAAGTTCTAATTTATTCATAACAGCGTTATCATTTACTCTTGAATCTTATCAGATAAGTAGACTTATCACTATTTCAGACACTATATAAATTTTTAAAACGCCCGTATTTACTTGTATCTAAATAGTTAAGTGATATAAGAAAATTTTTTTTATAAATATGTCTTTCGACGAATTTTCTTGGCTTTTCGGTAAGTTTTTTCACTATACTTAGTAGGAAAAATTCCTGAATTTGTTAAGGTTCTATCGGTGATAAAAAAAATACAAGTTTGAATAATTCTACCAACAATTATGATTAAGTAATCCCCAATTTATTCAACCCTTATTGAATATACTTTATACTGTTATACTCTCTAACGTACGCCGAGCCTCCCTCCCCCCCGTTACTACCCGCCCCATTTGCAGGTATCTCTAAGATGCAAAGAAACACTAAAAGTAAAACTTGAACTCTTCGACTCTCGTAAACTGAAATGAAATCTCCGTTAGGGTTGGAACAGTGGCGTAGACTTCGATAACACAAAAGACATAATAATCCTCTGTTTTACATCCTTATTTATTAATCTATTTCTTGATCTATTTTAATTGTCGTAAAAAAGAGAGTTTTAAAGTGTAATTTGAATATTTTTTCAAGTTTTTAAGTCACTTTTTACGTACGTCCATTTCTATACCTTTTAAATTAATTCGGTCGCGCCTCTGTTAGCCATAAAGCCCTATAGAACAGCTGTCCGTGATAGCCAACTGCCTTTTAGCTTTTGGTAATTATGATTATATGTTAAACTTTGTTTTGGTATACTGAAACACCCATTTTTATTCATTCCTTATCGAATATTTGTGTATGTATATGATTTTTATTATCTTTTATTGAGATTTTTGATTCCCCTTTTTTAAAAATTTAAAATATTACAACCAAACAGGAAAATTTTGATGGAAATTTCCATACCTAAATAATTAATGAACGTTTCGGTCACAAGAGTTCGAGTATCTCTCACTCTCTTCTACTATAATTGTCTCTTTTCATGCCCGCATGACCGAAAACTACTTAGCACGAAACTACCGAAAGTTTCCGCTAGGGGGGGGTCATCTTTCGAATCCAATGGTATAGCGATGGGACCTACTAAGACGGATGCTCTTAATAAGTTATTTTGAAATAGGAAAAATTGTATAACATTTAAAATGAGATGACATTTTTTTTTATCAATTTTAGTCCCAAACGTAATTTTCAAATACCGTTTCGGTTCCATCTTTGCCGGAAATTTAATCGAGAACTCTCTGGGTCGCACGCTTCGATTAACATTGTCTACAAGTATGACATTTTCGTAAAGGGACATTCATGATAGTGAAATGGTCAGCGGGTCGGGTTGAAAGGACTCTCGTTGAGATATCTGCTAATGTAGCAAGTTGATTTTCATGGAACAAGGATTACCAGTCAAGTGGTCATTTCCATAACTTATGTAACATTCGTAACAGAACAACAGAGAAAGTTTTATTCGTACAGGGTGTCGCAAAAATTAAAAAAAATAAAGTGAACGAATATTATATTACATTGTAATTACATACCTATCTATGATGAGGCGCCCTAAAATATAACTAGCATGTTGGCTCTTCCAACGGCGAGAAAAAAAAAAAAAAAAAAAAAAAAAAAAAAAAAAATTTTTAAATGTTTTTTTTTGTTACAGAAAAGGCTGGTTTTCAACCCCCTTATGGTGGATTGGATAATGGCATGGTAAGTAAGATTCTTTGGTAATTGGACCACAATAAACTACGACACTGTTTTTTAAATAGGAATCGCGAAAAGACATACGTACCGAGTTTGCCTTTGAACGCGATTTAGAATTGAAAATAAGTAATTTTTGTCGCTACACATCAAAGAAAGAAAAAAATAATATTGATACACTATTGAACTGGAAAAAAAGTTGATTACTGAAATAAGCATTTTGCTAAACTGCGTTTTAATAATTTATATTGTTGAATTATTGATCAACTTTATCTACGAGCGGTTTTATTTGAAGATTTTTCTACTGATTGGTTTGTACAGGGTGGCCAAATGATCGTTTTATATCAAGAATCGGTTGTGATACTACTATTGAGTGGCCAGCTAAACCACCAGACCTTGGATAGCTGGATTTTTAATCAAACTTTGAAGTTTCATATTGTAACGCGAGTGTCCCAGTAAAATTCCCGTATGAGACGACAATGACTCCCCCGCTCACTAGTCGAGAACAATCCAGAGACTACCTACCACTTGTCCAGAGAGTGGCAGACGACGAGAGGTTTCTAGAATTATACCCAATGCGTGATATAAATAGACGGCATCGCTGCTGGTGTCAGGTGTCGGGTAGGTAGTCTCTGGATTGTTCTCGACTGGTGAGCGGAGGAGTCATAGTCGTCTCATACGGGAATTTCACTCGCGTAACAATATTTTCACACTGTAATACTCATAATATTCAATAAAAAATATATTATTTTTAATCATTTTTGTTTATATAATATTTATTTATCTGAAATCGATCGACAATAAATTAGATTGGGATATCAGTATTATTCCAAGGTTAAATTTTTTCTACAATTATTGAATTCTTTTGTTGTTCCAGGCGTACGCGTTGAATCCCGCAGGACCGGTCTACACAGGCCCCGGTGCCAGTCCCACACAAGCCCCAGCCGAACCTTTTACGGCCGACAGTCCGTATTTTCCTTTTAACGCGCGACCCGGTAGTCGATTATCACCGGCAAAAGCGAAAATTATATCCGTATCCGGCTTAAGGCCGACCAAGGAAGAACCCACGGGTACAGCCACAAACCTGGACAGCCAATGGGGGGTGGTAAGTCTTTTTTTTTTCATATTTTGTTTCCCAAACCGTTTTGACTCCAAATTCAACCTATTAATTTGACAATATTGACATATTGACAATTTTCGTGTTGTTAGAGGCGGGGTTTGTTAGTTCAGCTAGTCGCTGTGATGCGCCATACTCAACTGGCTGCGCACAAACTTTGTGCCAGTTTCTTTCATATGTTTTAAAACCTTGAGTGGCCAGCTAAACCACCAGACCTTGGATAGCTGGATTTTTATTCAAAGTCACTAGACTGCTTAAAATTTAAGGTTAATTTTATCATTTTTAAATGATACTTCTATTATCTTATTATTGGAATTATTAATATTGATTTGTCGAGTTAATTATTAATGCCGTAAATAAATCAAATTGGAAATTGAATTGGCGAGCGAAAATTTGTCGTTAACAGTGCCGGAACGTGAAAAATTTATATAAGTATACGAGGAGGACGAAATATTTAATTATTTTTAGGTGGTTTGTTAATTTTGTTTATTTTGAGCCAGAGGTACTAAAATGTACTTCTCAATAATTTTTCATGCTATTAAAAATGTCAAGCATTACTTTTTAGGTTAGAATTACCCTATAGACAAATCTAATGTTCGTTTATCTTTGATAAAAATTACATAAAATAGATAAATTTTGAATACCTATACAAAAATAACTTCAAACAATTATTAGCGGAACACAGAGATAAGTATGATAAGTAATTACCGCAAACTTTTTCCCTTCTTCTCAAATTAAATGTATTTAAAAATAAATCATTTTTTAAGAAAGTTTGAGTAATAAAAATAAATCGTTTTATTCAGATAAGAAAACGGGTATTATTGGAAGAGTTCCAATCCTCGTCACGAGATAGAAAATAACAAACAGGTTTCTGTACCTAATTTAATATTATGAGGTAGTTTGCATTTTGTTCCTCAAAACCAATGAAATGCTTCTTTATTTGTAACAAGGGTAAGTTTCAACCAATTATGTCATTATTATAGTGGGTGTGAGTAAAATATATACAGTGTGTTCCAAGTCAAATAATTTTAATTATGGATTATAAAATCTATTTTCTCGATTTTTCAACTAACCGACCCTGTATTTATTATTTAATAATTATAATAATTTATTCTCATGGATAACATAAATCCATTAAAATCGATTTTATAATATTATTAAATAACTACAGAGTAATTTGATTTTTTTTTTCAATTTTTCAAATGGTACATCCTGTATGTAATAATGAAATACTGGTAGAACGAGATCCGACACAGTTCACTGATGATTTATTGCAATTAAATTAGAATTATGGAATTTAAATACCGGAGGCGTTTCCATATTAATACAGGGTGATTCAAAAATGAAATTTTTTTTTACATTTCTTACGATTTTGTCGAAACTAATGGCAACATTGTAATGAGATTTTTTACGAATATGTTTTGGAAGCTGGTACATCCCATGAATTTGTTTTTATATCTGATTCTCATAGAGGGCGCTAGTTATACGGTTCGTAACAAGTAGTATTGAACATAATTTTAGATTTATTAATCAATAATTACATTTTTATTGTAAAGTCACTCATCCCTCAAACTTCCCTCGTATCTTACTCATTCTTAACTGTATCTAACTCTCCTTTGGTGGAACTCATTTCTAAATTTCTTATTCTGGAATATCCCGAACTCCGAACCGAATCATTTGCCATTAGAGACAACTCAATTATCCCAGAGATAGAATCTATTTTAAGGGATGACGGTGGTAAGTAGGTTCT
Source organism: Galerucella nymphaeae (assembly GCA_963978555.1). Lineage (NCBI taxonomy): Eukaryota > Metazoa > Arthropoda > Insecta > Coleoptera > Chrysomelidae > Galerucella > Galerucella nymphaeae. The sequence continues at coordinate 17,121,020 of OZ021714.1, forward strand.
GCTCCTGTATACAGTACAGGACTCTTTTCCCTAAATAAAATTCGATACCGAATAAGATATTTAAAAAAAATACAAATACAAATAAAAATTTTTTTTCAAGATTAAAATATTTAATAAGACAGAAATATTTTATGGTATTTTTTTTTCTTTATTTTATGAATTCTGAATATTGTTACGTTTCGGTCCTGTTTCTACTCCTTTTCTCTTCCTTCTTCGTCCTGAATAAAGGATAACGATAGCCCATTCGGTCGAAAATGACTTTAGCAAAGACATTGGTCTAGTTTTATTGATTCCATGGAAGTAGCAATACCAATAAATAAATAAAAATGTTGGTTGAAAATTTGTATCCATTATATTTCATGTAAATTACATGTTCATGTGTGACTTCATATAAGTACATTATTGGTTGAAGTTTTGAAAGTTAGTTTTTTATTATTTAAGGTATGTATTCTCACATACTTTTAAAACTTGCCTCATGAGATATTTAAACCCAGTAGCTGTGTCAAATCCTTTAGTTTGATATGTCACATGATATATTTCTTTTTGATTTTTTACTTCCCTTCCCCCAAAAAAACAGACCACCATATCCAAAATTCTATAGGGACTTCTTATAGCTTACTTTTTCTATTATATTATTAGGAAAGAATATTTTCTGTATTTTTTCAAAATTTTTCTCCCAATAGTTTTGTAGTTGAAGGGGGGTTTACAATATTTATCTATTTTTTCAAATAACTGTAATACTATTTGTTTTAAAATTTTAAAAAATATATAACTGAGATCCTATTGAGTCCTTTAGTTTGATATGTCACATGATATAATTATTTTTGATTTTTTTTCTATGACTGTTGAGAAATGGACCCTTTTTATGTAACATTTTTGTTGAGTAACTGGATGCATTACACAAAAAAAGCCACGCCCCGTGTGTAATAATCCATTACACACGACTATCTGGCCCTGTATCCTGTATGTAATAATGAAATACTGGTAGAACGAGATCCGACACAGTTCACTGATGATTTATTGCAATTAAATTAGAATTATGGAATTTAAATACCGGAGGCGTTTCCATATTAATACAGGGTGATTCAAAAATGAAATTTTTTTTTACATTTCTTACGATTTTGTCGAAACTAATGGCAACATTGTAATGAGATTTTTTACGAATATGTTTTGGAAGCTGGTACATCCCATGAATTTGTTTTTATATCTGATTCTCATAGAGGGCGCTAGTTATACGGTTCGTAACAAGTAGTATTGAACATAATTTTAGATTTATTAATCAATAATTACATTTTTATTGTAAAGTCACTCATCCCTCAAACTTCCCTCGTATCTTACTCATTCTTAACTGTATCTAACTCTCCTTTGGTGGAACTCGTTTCTAAATTTCTTATTCTGGAATATCCCGAACTCCGAACCGAATCATTTGCCATTAGAGACAACTCAATTATCCCAGAGATAGAATCTATTTTAAGGGATGACGGTGGTAAGTAGGTTCTGCTCCTGTATACAGTACAGGACTCTTTTCCCTAAATAAAATTCGATACCGAATAAGATATTTAAAAAAAATACAAATACAAATAAAAATTTTTTTTCAAGATTAAAATATTTAATAAGACAGAAATATTTTATGGTATTTTTTTTTCTTTATTTTATGAATTCTGAATATTGTTACGTTTCGGTCCTGTTTCTACTCCTTTTCTCTTCCTTCTTCGTCCTGAATAAAGGATAACGATAGCCCATTCGGTCGAAAATGACTTTAGCAAAGACATTGGTCTAGTTTTATTGATTCCATGGAAGTAGCAATACCAATAAATAAATAAAAATGTTGGTTGAAAATTTGTATCCATTATATTTCATGTAAATTACATGTTCATGTGTGACTTCATATAAGTACATTATTGGTTGAAGTTTTGAAAGTTAGTTTTTTATTATTTAAGGTATGTATTCTCACATACTTTTAAAACTTGCCTCATGAGATATTTAAACCCAGTAGCTGTGTCAAATCCTTTAGTTTGATATGTCACATGATATATTTCTTTTTGATTTTTTACTTCCCTTCCCCCAAAAAAACAGACCACCATATCCAAAATTCTATAGGGACTTCTTATAGCTTACTTTTTCTATTATATTATTAGGAAAGAATATTTTCTGTATTTTTTCAAAATTTTTCTCCCAATAGTTTTGTAGTTGAAGGGGGGTTTACAATATTTATCTATTTTTTCAAATAACTGTAATACTATTTGTTTTAAAATTTTAAAAAATATATAACTGAGATCCTATTGAGTCCTTTAGTTTGATATGTCACATGATATAATTATTTTTGATTTTTTTTCTATGACTGTTGAGAAATGGACCCTTTTTATGTAACATTTTTGTTGAGTAACTGGATGCATTACACAAAAAAAGCCACGCCCCGTGTGTAATAATCCATTACACACGACTATCTGGCCAATCACCGTCAAAGAATGCCATTACACACGACTATGTTCGGTGTAATGTTTGAATCAGACTCGCCATGAAATGTCATAATTTTACTTTGACAGTACCTATACCTACCTACCGAAGGTGATTTAGAGCTGACTTTTTGTTAGAATGGATACAGAAAGTGAAAACGAATTCAACTGCTCAAATTTCACCATCAATATTGTAAGCAATAAATGAATTTTCATTGTAGCTTTCAAAATGGAATTGTTTGACATAAAGCATTAAGTTTATTCAATAAAATATTCTCTAAATGTCTCGTTCGTTTGAATTGATAAGTGAACACTCAGTCATAGAAAAAGTATAGTATTCTACTTTCGTGTAATTGCTATTACTCACTCGAATGATTACGACGTTCGCCTGCGGCTCACGTCACAAACTTCATTCTCATGAGTAATAGCCATCATTACACGCTCGTTGAATAATATACTATTAATTCCCTCCCCCCAAAAAAACAGACTACCATATCCAAAATTCTATAGGGACTTCTTATAGCTTACTTTTTCTATTATATTATTAGGAAAGAATATTTTCTGTATTTTTTCAAAATTTTTCTCCCAATAGTTTTGTAGTTGAAGGGGGGTTTACAATATTTATCTATTTTTTCAAATAACTAACACTATTTGTTTTAAAATTTGAAAAAATATATAATTAAGATCCTATTGAGTCCTTTAGTTGGATATGTCACATAAGATATTTAATTTTGATTTTTTAATTCCCTCTCCTCAAAAAATTAGACTACCATATCCATAATTCTATAGGGACTTCTTATACCTTACTTTTTATATTATATTATTAGAAAAGAATATTTTCTGTATTTTTTCAAAATTTTACTCCTAATAGTTTTGTAGTTATAGGGGGGCTTACAATATTTATCTATTTTTTCAAATAACTATAACATTATTTGTTTTAATTTTTCAAAAATCTGTATACTCAAGATCGTCGCAACAAGTTTTAATTTTATTTTGTAATTTGCCTCCCAAAAAAGCCACCCCATTTTGAAAATTAATTTATTTTCCTTCCAAATCCGTGCTTGGTTCTAAATTTGAACACTGGTAAAATTCATTCTAGAAAAATAATATTAAAATTTTTTTTTTTATTTTGAAACGTACGCCTATGAAAGGGACGACAAAGATCCGATATACTGATTCCTCTTTTCCCGTCCATTCAACGTCGTAATGTCTATGTTTCGAGGGTCCTAACAAAGGATCTTGTCGATTAAGGACTCGAATGACTCAGTTGATCCCGTCAAATGAAAAGAAATAGAGAAAATAGAAAGAGATAGAAAGAGATAGGGGCGACGACCCAGCCTGTAGTGGAACGCATCTCGATGCGATAATTGCTGTCAAGCAGAGTCGGCTTTGGTTAGTACTTGGATGGGTGACCGTCAGGGAAAACCATAGTATAGGGCCCGCACAGCCGGCAGCGTAGTAGCATATCACAGCTCGCAGGCATTATACCAATGAGCACGAGGTATAATGTAGATATGCCGTCTTTCGGAGGAGACGTAAAACCGAGGTCCCGAGTCCATGGATGTTGGGCTCGTTAAAGAACGCTACCACTGGTTGGAACACCAGTGGGTTCGCCAAAATTTCCGGTTGGGGGTAGAGTGCTCCCGGCGTCGGTGATTAGCCTCAGTCGCAGAAATAGGCCGACGTTAAAAAAAACCAAATAAAAAAAAATAAAAAAGAAAGAGATAGACTAAAACGGAAAATAGAGAGTGAGTGGATGAATTAATTTTTATAAAATGATATAAAGTTGCATTAAAAAGGCGAAAAAAAGGAAATATATAAAAAATAATAATTTGTTCTTCGATAGCATGAAGCTCCTCGTTTCTAAACCGGTCCCAATATTTTTTTTGCATGTTGTTACACTTGTTAAGATATCTCCAAATCTCATGTGTTTATTCCCATATTAGTAATTTGAAAAATTGGGTTTCTGGTTGCATGCGTCGAAAATATTATAGTTTTATCGATATAGCGCCACCGGAGGATAATTAGCCGGCAAATTTATATGCTCTTAATTTCGGAGTTCTAATTATTTTTTTATTCTTAAATTGGAATCTTGGAAATTCAAAAAATGAGTTTTCAAGTTGGTCGCAAATACACGTATTGAGTAAAAAAATTGTACCGGCTATAATAATAGGAATTTTAAGCTGAAATTTTAGATAAACACTCTCAGATAATTAACAAATTTGCAAAAAAATCAGAAAAATCGTACCTATGATATTTTGTATACAGGGATACCCGAAAGTGAGGGGATCAAATTTAAAAAGAAATGTTTGTCCTTGGAAATTTTTAGTAATTTTCGGCATCTGAGAGGTCGAATTAAAGGATTTTTATATATAAAAGTGTCCAAAATACTTTGGTTCCTGAATTGAATTATGGAAATTCAAAAAATGAATTTTCAAGTTGGTCGCAAATACACGTATTGAGTCAAAAAATTGTACAGGCTATAATAATAGGAATTTTAAGCTGAAATTTTAAAAAAACACTCTCAGATAATTAACAAATATGGAAAAAAATCAGCAAAAACGTACCTATAATATTTTGTATACAGGGATACCCGAAAGTGAGGGGATCAAAATTTAAAAAGAAATGCTCGACCTTGGACTACCGAAATTATTAGTAATTTTGGAAATTGACTTTTGGTGCTAGGTCTCTAAGGCTCTAAGTAGTCCTGTTCAAAATAGCCTATTGGTACTTGTAGAAGTAGTGAAGTTTTCCCAAAATACCTGTGACAGTTCCAAAGAGCACTTGTTGCCCCTTTTTAACATTATATAACCCGGTCTTTATTCCCGATGGGATAAAAAAAATAATTTTTTTTTCGAATTTATTTATTTGCACGATTTTCCAATTATTACGAATACTCGAGCTATAATAGTTAATGAGGTATGTATACGTCTGACGTGGTTAAAATTCCAAACCGCTTCATTTCCTTGCAAATCTTCCTTTTCACATCCATCGGAATGCCTGAGGTATTTGTTGTTTATTTATTTATTTTCATTTCTAACCGAGTCGTGAAATATTTCTTTTCGAAATGTTTTTTTTTCCATACTACGGGGCACATCGAAACAAACAGATTTTCGAGACTGCATAAAAAGGTGTATCGAAAACATTCTTAACGATAGTCTTTTTAAATATATCGAACATAAATCATAGGTATTTTGATATTCGTTTGTTAAAAATTCCATACTGATGATTCGTTTATATTTAGACACGTAATTTTAAAAAAAAATGTATTACGTTACATTTCTTTTGTTACATAAAAAAGGCAACTCAGATAAAGGGAAGGGGGTAAACTAAGCCACTTTGTCTCAAGCCTGCTGTTACCAATTTCTTTTTTGACATGCGTCCATCCTTATCATTCACACATCTTTAAACTACCAAAATTCGTAATGTCTTTCGGGGCATATTTCCTGAGAAGTAGTTGTTCTTAATAGTTTACCAAATATTTGTTTTAAAAACTTTGTTCTTACTAGATTTTTTATTTTTTCCTCAGTCTGATATTGTTCTAAAATCATGTAGTCGTTTTTCAAGGTCAAATTCCAAATTAACTTTTCATCAACGCAGCCGCATTGGATAGTTCTTTATCTCAACCATGAGCAATATTCATTTAATATCAAGCACGACATTTTCTACTAGGGTAAATTTCTCTTGCTGCAATTTATACAGGGTATCATGAAACACTCTTTCCAAACGCAAACTACAAATAGTAATAAATAATAGATAATCCATATACAGAGCGAATTAAAAATCGATACGACTAGAGCTTTGTTTTCAGAAGCTATTTATAAATATGTGCAGATTCTAAATGGTCAATGATTTCACTGATTTAGCCATATACAACTAATTAATGTTGAACTTATATGGTCAGCTTTGCATATATGAAGCAAGAAGTACCATGTATTTTTTTCTTCTTTCACGAAACAACTTTGTATTGTTACTGAATGTAATCATAGTCGATTATCTCGACAAAGGCAAACTATCGTGAAATTTTATTACTTTTACTTTTGCCTTACGCATATTAGGACTAAACTACAAAAAATTATTAGATTTTTTATAAAATTATGTGCAATATTCTCGCTTAAGTGATATATTGCTGTGGGTTTTCGAAAAAATATATTAGAAAGTTAAAATTTTTCACCCACGACAATTCTAAGTTCATGTATATACCTACTAGTTTTAATATTACAAAATATTATAATTGTTGTTTGTCGTGCCAGAATAACCAGTCGACCTGTTATGGTGATTAGGTTTTCTTTGATAATGTGTATGTAGAATTTTATACAGGATGATTCTGCTTCGTAGTTTTAATTTTTCTATTCAAAAGTTTGCGTATTGGTCTAAGTTAAAAAATCGCAGAGGCCACAATAATAGGAATTTTAAGCTGAAATTTTAGATAAACACTCTCAGATAATTAACAAATTTATAAAAAAATCAGAAAAATCGTACCTATGATATTTTGTATACAGGGATACCCGAAAGTGAGGGGATCAAAATGTTTGTCCTTGGACTTACGAAATTTTTAGTAATTTTTGGCATCTGAGGGGTCGAATTAATGGATTTTTATTTATAAAAGTGTCCAAAATACTTTGGTTCCTGAATTGGAATTATGGAAATTCAAAAAATGATTTTTCGTATTGGTCGCAAATACACGTACTGAGTCAAAAAATTTTAGAGGCCATAATAATTGGAATTTTAAGCTGAAATTTTAGATTAACACTCTCAGATTACTAACAAAAATGGAAAAAAATCAGCAAAATCGTACCTATAATATTTTGTATACAGGGATACCCGAAAGTGAGAGAATCAAAATTTAAAAAGAAATGTTTGTCCTTGGACTTTCGAAATTTTTAGTAATTTTCGGCATCTGAGGGGTCGAATTAAAGGATTTTTATATATAAAAGTGTCCAAAATACTTTGGTTCCTAGATTGGAATTTTGGAAATTTAAAAAATGAGTTTTCATATTGGTCGCAAATACACGTACTGAGTCAAAAAATTGTAGAGGCCATAATAATTGGAATTTTAAGCTAAAATTTTAGATAAACACTCTCATATTATTAACAAATATGGAAAAAAATCAGCAAAAACGTACCTATAATATTTTGTATACAGGGATACCCGAAAGTGAGGGGATCAAAATTTAAAAAGAAATGTTTGACCTTGGACTTTCGAAATTTTTAGTTATTTTTAGGCATCTGAGGGGTCGAATTAAAGGATTTTTATATATAAAAGTGTCCAAAATAATTGGTTCCTAAATTGGAATTTTGGAAATTCAAAAAATGATTTTTCAAGTTGGTCGCAAATACACGTACTGAGTTAAAAAAAAATTTTCTATTTTTGTTGTTTTAAATCTTGGAGAGTCATAGCCCTTAGCATTGTTCATAAACAAAATCACTCTGTATAATAACAAATCACAAGCTTTCCGTTGTTTTTTGTTTAACATTTAACCAATAAAAAATAAAATAACCAACAGTGAGGTTGAATTTATTTTCATCTGGTTAACAAAAATAAACATATAGATTTAATGGTTTATTTTTAGTAAATCAGTGGGTAAATTTATCACAAATTTTTAATATTGACGATCCAAATGATGCTAGAATAATGCAAGAAGGGGAAGGGTGAATGAAGTAGTTATTTTTCCTTCCCCTTCTCTAAGAACATCGGTATTGGAATTAGTGTTTATATTAAAAAAAATTCCAAACAACAAAGAAACTAGCTTCCAACTCACGTGTTGTAGGTGTCACGTCGAGCCTCCCGTCATCGACATTATAAAACCTTTTAAAGTCCAGTGCCAAGCTGTCTCGCGATTCTCGTGGAACCGTCTCTCGACTACAATAAACGTAACGTTGGCGGCGGCGGCGACTTGACAAAGTGGGGTACAAACACTACTATCTGCTTTATTTCAATACATCGGGATTTCAGTTTATTGTTACGTATTCTAAACACATCGTAAGGTCCGGTGTAGTATCGAGTGTAGGGAAAGTACCATCGGATAGTATTTCTTATTGTTAGTGAACTATAAAAATAATTATTTATGTAGGTCGGATGATTTATTAGTTTTTCAAGTAAAAAAAATTATTTGGGATAATAATAAATGTTTTTTTTGAATTTTTATTAACAATTTGATTGAAGAGGTTGGTCCAAGCCAAGTTCTAAAAATAATTATGTTGTTTTAACGTTTTGTATAAATTTGTACGTAAAGTATAGTGTGTTCATACTTTCAGAGAAGTGACAGAATGAAATAATATTTATGAACAGGTAAATTACGGTCAGTACTTGGATAAAATATTGTGGATTTTGAATACTTAACATTACAATATACTAAAAAGACTGTACCTATACGATTATTTCAAATAAATTACCCTATATATATCAGTCACTTTTCTGATTTTTTGTGTGTGGAATACCTAAAATGTATAATTTCCCATATATTAATTTTTTTTAAATAAAAACTGGATAAACAACCCCAATACCAAAATAAAAATTGCTATTATGGTTATACGTCAAATACTGTTTTGTCACTTCACTAAGAGTATGAACAGACTATACCTTTTCCAGAATAACATAACCGGCCTACGAATGAAATAAAAAAATATCCATTACCTAGTTTCCTCCTCTTTTTTTTCTAATAAGACAATAATATTTGAAGGATAACTAGTTTCACTTCAAACTGCATTTGCTTTTGTTTAAAATCGAGTAATTATTTAACAAGGAATGTGCCGCGTTTAATAGACTGCTCGAAGCCAAACAGTCTGTCAAAGAAAATTTTTTTAACTGAAAAATGATTTATTTTTAATATAAAAGACAATTTCGTTAGTCGCCATGGACTTTCAGAGACATTCTTATTTGGGAGGTCATTTAAGTTCTTGTTGGAGGTATGGAAATCCTGATAGTGGGGTAAGTTATTATATTCTTAATTACAGTTTCCTGTAAAAATTGTCATATTTTAATAAACGTTTAAAGAAAAGATACCTTTTACTAAGAAGAAACAACTACTTCTCGGACTATATGCCCCTACAGACATTGAATTGTCTCACTAGTTATTATTAAAAGCTTGGAAGATGATAGAAGTACTAAAAATATTTATAGAACGTTGTCGATCGAATGTCGCAACACTCTGTATATAATAAATTACATAATTCAACAGAGATAAATGATTTTTACGAAGAATATAATTATCAAGTATTATTTATCGGTAATTAGACTTGCTGCAGCTCTAGACAGCTTGTTGCCAGTGGGTTTTTTCCTGTTTTACAATATCAATTTATATTTTGTAAGGCAAATGGAAAATTTTTCTTTCGATTTTTTCCTCTGTCAAATGGTAAGTACTTGAATTTTTGTACATTATCGTTTAATAAATTATGCAATAAAACACTGCCATCCTTCATAGGATGTAAAGTTGTTAATTCTTGATCCAGAAAAATAAATGTCACTTTTCTCCTCCCATTTTTCACGCCACTGGCATTTTTGGCTATTTTCAATTAATTTTTGTAAATGAGCTGGACCTTATATCATTTTGTCCAATTTTACGAGAGGTATCTACATGCAAACGTTGTGTCAGTTGAAAACACCCTGTATAACATTTTATATTTAGTATCGAAATTGAAAAACAAGAAATTTCTTGGGAAAATAATACCATTTAACGTTTTAAAATTATATTTAGCCATTCTATAATAACAATGGGGAAATTTAACTGGTCATTGCATTGGTAAAAACTCGTTCAGAAAAGACGTTGAAACGACTTTACATCCTGTAAGTAAGGTGGTGGTATAAATATTCATAGGCAACAGTTAATATCGCTATGGGGGCGATTACCTTTTTAAAAAACGGATAGTGGTAAGGTTTTAATCCTTGAAATATTATTTAGTTATATTTCCGGATAAAATATAAACATTAAAACGAAAATTTTAATAGATCGTAACAAATTTTGCCTTTCTTCGTATCTCTATACAAATATTATTTTTCAATCTAAATTCTATTAATAATAACGCAGTTATAGACATGACTATAACATGAGCGGACTTATATAATATTTACTATCGATGTACTGAACTTTTACGTTTTAGTTTGTTATTTCAAGCAATAACATGTCATCCGGTCTCTTAACATCTGTTTCGTGTTATCTCGTTTCTTCTTTTTCGATATCGGTGATTTTTTTTTGAATTAATATTTTCACAGGAATTATTTTTTCGATACATGATTTCTTTCGTCGTTTATTGTATGCACTACTTTTCGTAAAGTAATTGGAATAAGAGGCGTACATCTAGTTTTTATTTCAGGGGTACCTGAAATCGAAGAGAACGAAAAAGAAAATGTTTGACCTCGCAAATACACGTACTGAGTCAAAAAATTGTAGAGGCCATAATAATAGGAATTTTAAGCTGAAATTTTAGATAAACACTCTCAGATAATTAACAAATATGGGAAAAAATCAGCAAAAACGTACCTATAATATTTTGTATACAGGGATACCCGAAAGTGAGGGGATCAAAATTTAAAAAGAAATGTTTGACCTTGGACTTTCGAAATTTTTAGTAATTTTCGGCATCTGAGGGGTCGAATTAAAGGATTTTTATATATAAAAGTGTCCAAAATACTTTGGTTCCTGAATTGGAATTTTGGAAATTCAAAAAATGAGTTTTTAAGTTGGTCGCAAATACACGTATTGAGTCAAAAAATTGTACAGGCTATAATAATAGGAATTTTAAGCTGAAATTTTAGATAAACACTCTCAGATAATTAACAAATATGGGAAAAAATCAGCAAAAACGTACCTATAATATTTTGTATACAGGGATACCCGAAAGTGAGGGTATCATAATTTAAAAAGAAATGTTTGACCTTGGACTTTCGAAATTTTTAGTAAATTTCGGCATCTGAGGGGTCGAATTAAAGGATTTTTATATATAAAAGTGTCCAAAATACTTTGGTTCCTCAATTGGAATTTTGAAAATTCAAAAAATGAGTTTTTAAGTTGGTCGCAAATACACGTATTGAGTCAAAAAATTGTACAGGCTATAATAATAGGAATTTTAAGCTGAAATTTTAAATAAACACTCTCAGATAATTAACAAATATGGGAAAAAATCAGCAAAATCGTATCTATAATATTTTGTATACAGGGATACCCGAAAGTGAGGGGTCAAAATAAGAAAATGTCATTTTCGGTATCAAAAGAAGATTTTTATATTTAAAAATTAAGATAAACATAAAAACTATTCATTTCAGTTTAGTTAATAATAAATTTATGGATGCACTGTATAATTTTTTTCACACACACACACGTTTTTCAATTTGGCGTGAACTATAGAAAAACGAAACGTTACTTTTTAGTGTCAGTAAAACTGAACTACATACACAGTTCTATATTTCTGTATCGAATTTATACGAGTAAATTTATTATTTGGGGTGGTTAAACGACCATTCAGCATATTTCCCCGATATATTATGGAACGGAAAACTTTATAGCCAAATTTTTGTGCGGTCATCACTTATAGAACGTCTTCTTTGGTTTCGAGTGACGGAGGGAATCGGATTTACGAGTTCTTATTTATTTTTCGGTTGGGTTTTTGTACGACTTAATCAATGCGGTTTTTTGGGTCTTAAAATATTTTTTATTACTCGTAAAAATTCTTATTTTCTATTGCCAATAATTTCGATGATATAACTGTTTTCATAACTACTCAGATCTGAAATAAAAAAATATTTTTTCAACAGTGGCGTGTAAAAAGGAATCAGAATCAAGAAATCCCAGTTAACGATATAAAAATAAAAAATTCTGACGATCTGCTTTGAAAATATATTCCTCGAGTCATTACTATGAATGTGCGAAACACGAAGGAATATAAATTATTTTGGAGCGAATTTATGGCTCTTACGTGACATTCGTATGCGTTTGATATGGAAGGCAGTATAAAATGTTCATAAAATATTTAAAAATCTTGTAAGGAAATTTCGAAAGATGATGTATTTTATGAAACCTTGCTCGTTCCATACAGTATAATATCGATTTTATATTCCATAGTAATATTGCTGACAAAATAAATGTTTCAAAAGAAATATCAGTCAAAATTCACAATTATAAGTACAGTTCCTCTTGGCTCACCCTGTATATATTTTTATTCGTTAATTATTAAAACCAGATTACATTCTAAGAAAGAAAAGAAAAAGTCCGCAATATCTGTTCTCGGTAATAGATCTCCCGCATACGTAGCGACAATCGGAAAATTCTCAGAAATCTTACTGGACGCGATAATTAGAAAATAATTATTTAGTCTTTGCTTTGTACATTTCGTATTGTAGCGAATTTAGCTTTATATTAAATATCTCTTGGAACATTTTCTCGGATACCTATAAATACATTTTATACAGTAAGTTTTATATTACTTGGAGATGTTTTCGTTGGAATTCTAATCATTAAAGACATGCAGTTTACGATTTTCGCATACTTTCAACCGTTCTATGATTTATTATCAGTATTTTTATCGACTACAAGATAAGATGGATATGCGTAATTACTTATTTCTTTTTAAATTTTGATCCCCTCACTTTCGGGTAGCCCTGTATACAAAATATTATAGGTACGTTTTTGATGATTTTTTTCCATGTTTGTTAATTATCTGAGAGTGTTTATCTAAAATTTCAGCTTAAAATTCCTATTATTATGACCTCTACAAATTTTTGACTCAGTACGTTTATTTGCGACCAATACAAAAAATTATTTTTTGAATTTCCAAAATTCCAATTTAGGAACCAAAGTATTTTGGACACTTTTATCGGAGTCGTCTAGTTCCTCGCACATTAACAGGTAGGTACAAAATTTGTGTTCAGTTCCTCGCAGCATACGAAGGGTAAGGGATTAGGTATCAGGTAGCAAGGTCCACAATGACAGTGCGAGGGATTTTGATTAGGTAATATTTACATATTGCTAGTAAATGTTTCAATATGAAATTATATTTTTGTCAAATAATAACAATAAAATACAAAATAAAAAAGAAACAAACAGAACAAATACATATGAAATAAACAAACAGAAACACACCGCAGCAGAAGAAATACCGCTAGTAAATATTAAATATGAACAAATATAAGTAAAATAAAAAACAGAAACACAACATTAAATCAATGATTTTCGTTAGGTTAGGTTAGGTTAGGTTAGGTTAGGTTAGAAATTGAAACTGAAGAAATTGAAACTGAAGACAAATTATTATAAACAGGTGCATTATTGTGCTACCCTACAAACAATAGTGTGAGGAACTGCAGACCTGTCTTAATCCTACCCTCCGTTCGAAAAGGGATTAACGCAGGTAGATGCGAGGAACTGCATCACGTCCACTTTTATATATAAAAATCCATTCATTCGATCCCGCAGATTCTGAAAATTACTGGAAAGTCCAAGGTCAAACATTTCTTTTTAAATTTTGATCCCCTCACTTTCGGGTAACCCTGTATACAAAATATTATAGGTACGTTTTTGCTGATTTTTTTCCATATTTGTTAATAATCTGAGAGTACGTATTTGAAATTTCAGCTGAAAACTCTTATTATTGTGACCTCTGCGATTTTTTAACTTTTGAATTTATCAAAATTTCAAAGTTCCAAATTGGAACCAAGTTTTTTCCGACACGTTTTTATAATTAAACCTTTTGAAAAAATGACTGGAAACATTTTCCAAAGTCTAAAGGTAAAATTTTTGTAAAAGTTATTAATTTTTCGAAAATTCCTAGTTATAAATATGACTTTATTTTTTGTTCTAGTACGGATCCGACGAATTCCACGAATCTCCCAGATACACATCACCAGGAGCCAATTCCTATTACCTACCGACTGATGGAACGCCAAATCCCGGTGTCGGAGGCAGTGTCCCCGCCCCGGCCACAGCAGGTGGTACCGGCGGCAGCGAATGGCCCGCCTCATACACATACCAAACCTACGAAGCCTTCGGTCTCATACCTGAAACAGAACCTCCAGGCGGTCTACCACCTATGTCTTCGTTAAGGCCTAATGGTACACCTACAGCCACTACTTTAGCAGGACCCAATACACCTTTTGGACCACCCAACAACGATCCAGTCGTTAATAAAGGACTAGCAGCTGTAAGTATCGAAATTTATCCGGCTCGAAGGACCATTTACTAAAAAAAAACTTTCACAGATATATACGCCGGCAGAACAAGCTAGCGCGAGTAGTTATAGTTCGGCACCATCTACACCAGTTAGTTCACCGCCTCCCATAAATCCTGCCGGATGGTTGACGAATCACACTACTCCACATTCACCGCATTATACACAAGCCGTCAGTGTAAATAATACTGTAGCTCCTCAGGGAATACACATGGTGAGTATCCCCTTATAAAAAATCTGTTTATTGTGACGCTTCGATCGTTGTATGACATTTTTCTAACGGTAATAGATCGGGTGTAAATGGTGGTCACCGAAATGTCATATTATCGATGGGGAGGTAATAATAATAATTAGCCGAATGACATTTAGTTCTAGAGCACTTTTTGTTTAATTTAATGTTAACAGTGTTAGAAGGGATAACGGGAAGTTTGTCCAATTGGTGACTACTAGTTTGTTTGGACAGCCCCGATTGGACACATTTCCCTTTCCGAATTTTTCGATTTTCTTTTTTATTTACTTTTTGCATGACTTTTTTTTTGTTTTTGTTTTTGTGTGGTGAAGCCTCCTGCACCAGAAGCGCAACGCTTAGATGATGCTATAGGTTTCCTTAGGGATCATTCTGAAGCAACGGTAAGTCGGTATTTTTATGTTTTTATTTTTGTGGCTTGCTTTTTTTTTTGTTTTGATAACAAAAATTACAAAAAATAATTGATTATAAAATAAAAATTTTTGGGGGGGGGAGGGCAATTTTTAAAGCACGACATGTTATTCGGCTTACAATTTTTTTGGGGGGTTATCGTAATCTTCCGAAACTGTCTAATTCATTGATTTAAATTTTTCCAGGGTACTCGGATGGAAGAGAGGTTAGACGACGCAATAAATGTATTAAGGAATCACGCGGAACCTTTAGGATTAGTCGGACAACTTCCTGCACATCAAATGACGCAACTCGGATATCCTGCACCACCCGCCGAAGCCCATTTGAGCGATAGTATTAAAGTCGAACGACCCACGTACAATACAAGTAAGTTTAACAACGTGGAAACACCTCTAGCTTTAACTGTTATTCTTATTTTTGCAGAAAAACGTAAAGAACCTCCAGACATGGACACGAAACCTTCCAGTTCAGTAGAAAGCTTAGTACAACCAAATTCAACCAGTGGCCCCCCTTCGAAATCGACGAAAAGGTCGAGAAGATAGTAAGTTCTATTCCTTGATAAGCATTTTCTATACTTTTTTTTTAACAGCGGCAACATTCGAAAAAAAAAATGTCTTTTTTAATCCTAAATAGCACTTTGATCCAAGAATAAACAGTTTAAAATCCTTCCAAAGATCGATAATGTCATAATTTGAAGTTTCATCATAGATCCCACCTCTACACTGTTCCAGAGATTGTGACTACTCCATCTTCGTATTTGACTTTATTTTAGTTACAGGATAGAGGACGCCACCAACTTTTTGACGCAGAAACTTATTTTTTATTCATTTTTAATTAATATAAACAGGGTGTCCGAAATTTTTTTTTTTGAATGTAGCCGTTGCAAATAGTTACATTGAGATATGTTTTTATATGAATCTCGAAAGTGTTGATAATTGTTTAAGTAATACCGATGAAGACGAAATTGACGACCCCAACAACAAGGCCATACGCGAGAAAGAGCGTAGACAGGCTAACAATGTTCGTGAACGGTATGTAAAATCAAAAATAATTTTTCTCTCTCCTTTTTAATTCCTCTTCCTTTATTTTTTACTTGCAACCGTATTTTTTTAACAGTAGTAACTGGTGGTATTGTGTTATCCGGCTCGAAGGACCATAAATTTTAATGGAAATTGAGTTTGTCGGTGTAAATATATAACCTACTCGTTTTTGAAAGAATTCCAGTTTGTTTAAATATTAAATAAGGCCCATATTCGGATTACTAATGTTACAGAATCATCCAATTGTATCTCAATGTATTTTTTTTCATTTTAAGAATTCTCGTAACATTCGTTTTTGGGATTTTGGCCAATAGCATGTCGTAGAGTATTGTGAATAGCAAAGAATATGAAGAAAATTAAAAATAGAAAAAAAAGTAATATTTTTATTATCAGCAACGAACTTAACAATCCAGCTTGTTCCGCTTTCCTAACCCATGCTTTTTTTCGCTATTTTTACGTAGATGAGGATAATCGTCAGGAGTCTAAAAAAATAAAAAAATAGGCTGTTATTATTTTTGAATAATCATTATGGAACACAGAAAAACAAAATTTTCATTTTGAACATTCTTTTGTTGTTGGTTGTCACGAATAGTGTTTCTTTTCTGACAAGAATGACAGTTACTGTTTAAAACATGATATTTTACATGTTTTTTATCATTGCGAACATCTATATTGCTTTATTAAAATAATGAATACACCCCCTAATCGTAAATCTTGAAATTCAACATGACTTTTTAGCTGAATACTCAACATATCGGTGGCCAATAATTCTAGGAACTTCTGACAAGTCACCATTTCAATTCTGTTATTCAGTTACTAGTTATGTCAAATGTCAGTTATATTTATTTTGACATTTGACAGAGCTAGTGACTGAATAACGGGAAATGAAATAGTGACAGGCCGAGAGTTTCTAGAATTATTGGCCACTTATACAGATTGCGAAAAAGCTTATCGAACCATGCGGATTACATAAGTACGACAAGGAAAATATGAGAAAATCAGCTTGAAAGAAAGAGAAAGCATAATTGTGGGCGGTCATCGAGGCGTGTACTTACTGCTCGAGGCCAGATGCTGAATGTTGATTGCTCCCATATTTTAACCGCTGTTGCCAGAAGTGCATATTAATTTGTACAAATGATATTTTTGTCTGGTTATCGTTAATTTTTTTCCAAGTCATGCATAGGTAATAGGTAAAACTAAACACTTTGATCCGACAACATTGCTGTTTACAGAGAGAATGATAAAAGTGTTTAGTTTTACCTATTATGCATGACTTCAAAAAAAGTCAACGATAACGAGACAAAAATATCATTTGTACAAACTGATATGCGCTTCTGGCAACCGCGGACAGCGGTTTGAAATAGGGAAGCGAACAACATTCGGCCTCTGGCCTCTAGAACTAAGTTCACGCCTCGATGACCGCCCACAATTATTCTTTCTCTCTCTTTTAAGCTGATTTTATCATATTTTCCTTGTCGTACTTGTGTAATCCGTATGGTTCGATAAGCTTTTTCGCAATCTGTATGTAGAGTATTCAGCTAAAAAGTCATTTTAAATTTCAAGATATACTCTTCGGGGGTGCATTAATTATTTTAATAAAACAATGATAAAAAACACGCAAAAAACAGTAGACCTTAGCTGTCATTCTTGTCAGAAGAAACCACTTTTTGTTGGCCACACTTACCTTAAACTGAACTCCTCTATTAAGTATTAGTGGCTGTATCCTTTATTATATTTTCACAAAATTCTTGCACGCGCAATATTTTTATTAATATATTTTTTGCTATTCAGTCGTATTTTGTTATTATTATTATTACTATATGAAATTTTTGTCGTGTAAACACATTGAATATGGGCCTATCATACACCTAGACCTCTATTTCAAAAAGCTGTTTTTGGGGTTGCAATTTTTGTAAACAAAAAAAAATCGGTTTACTATTATTATTTCAGGGAATAGATCATTGAAATCATCGAAAATCAAGAGCCACCAATTGACTCTTTATTTTTTTTAATGTACATACAAGAGAATGATTTCAATAAATCTATTTTGTTACACTGTTAGTTGTGGACGGGTTTTAAAATCTTGACATCAGTTGTTCCAGTGCCGATGAAACAGAGGAAGGTGATTTAGATCCAGATTTAAAAGCCCAAAGGGAAAAAGAAAGGAGGCAGGCTAATAATGCGAGGGAAAGGTGGGATATTTTTATTTTAATTGTACCTTTTGTGTTTTTGTTATTTTCTAGTTCGTAATTGAATAATATTTAAAAAATTAATGTACGAACTTGTCACCTGCTTTCATATTAAGGGTTGTTTTGGCCTATATTCTTGTATGTGTTTCATGCTTCATCCTTTTATCATTACAATTGTTATTTTCAGAAATCTTCTGAAACCGCACAGATCTTCATTGCTTATTTTTCAGAAAAAAGATACAAATTTCATTTCAAAACATTCGTTCTACCATTCATTGCAGACAAAGAAAATATAAGAAAAACAGCTTGAAAGAGAGAAAAAAAATAATTGTGCGCGGTCATCGAGGCGTGTACATAGTTCCAGAAACCGAATGTTGATTGCCCCCCCTATTTTAACCGCTGTTGCCAGAAGCGCAGATTAATTTATACAAATGATATTTTTTTCTCGTTTTCGTTGACACTTTCATCATTCTCTCTGTAAAGGACACTGTTGCCGGATGAAAGTGCTTAGTTTTACCTCGAAAAATGTCAACGATAACGAGTCAAAAATATCCTTTGTACAAATTGATATGCACTTCTGGCAACAGCGGTTAAAAGAGGGGGCAATTAACATTCGGTCTCCGGAACTAAGTACACGCTTCGATGACCGCGCACAATTATTTTTTTTCTCTCTTTCAAGCTGTTTTTTCACATTTTCCTTGTCGTACTTGTGTAAATTGCATGGTTCGATAAGCTTTTTCACAATTTTGTTATGAAATTTGATTCTTTGGTAACGTCGACATCGTTAAATAGACATTTGTCAATAAATAAAAATTTAAAAATAATTTTGAATCCCATTTGACGATGTTGAAAGATAATTTTTCGAAATTCAGGTGGCGTTTCTAATGGTTTTTGTTTTTTTTCCAATTTTTTTTTAGAATAAGAATTCGCGATATAAACGAAGCTCTAAAAGAGTTAGGTAGGATGTGCATGGCGCATTTAAAAACCGACAAACCACAGACCAAACTCGGAATATTGAATATGGCTGTCGAGGTAATTATGACCTTGGAACAGCAAGTTAGAGGTAAGCATTTTTCTATCTTCCCTTGAACATTTTAATTGTTGCTTATTTCAGGATACGAAAATGTTTCAATTTCGTTGAATTTTGAAATATTTTCATCGATTGGTGATGGAAACATGCCGTTGTTGTTGTTGTTTTTCAATCATTGTGACTGTAATTTTGGAAATGCCCACAATATTCATCAGGACAATGTGTGACGTGTGACGTCTTTTATTTTTGTAAATGTTCCAAAATGGCATGTATCTAACACTTGAAACTTTTTTTTATGAATATAGGAAGTACAGTGAATGGTTTGATGATTTCAGAAAGGAATCTCAATCCTAAAGCTGCCTGTTTAAAAAGGCGAGAAGAAGAAAAAGCTGAAGACGGTCCTAAATTAGGACCCGGACCTCATCACATGCTCTCTGCGCCACACTATCCCACATTACCTGTAAGTTTTTACAGGAATATTAATAATTAAAATAATAAGTTTATTATTTTTTTTTCCAGGGGGGACCTACGAATTTGCCTCACAATCCAGGTCAGCCACAATAGCAGTGATAGTATTTTTTCTGCTACCTGTACATACACTCTCGTACAAAAAACGGCATCATCATATTCTTCATCTCCATATAAACGATTTATCTATTTTTTTAAGAATATTAATTAGTGATACAGTACATCGTATTTTTATTTTTTAATTTTTTAAATGTTCACATTATTTTTTCACTTTTAATTTTATTTTTTCTTGATAATTAGCGGAACAAATGAATTTTTCGAGACAGCTTTATTTATTTTTAATTTGTCGAGGTAGCTGTTAATAATACTCGGGACAAACGTCAAACAACAAGGGATAAGCGATAAAGGAGTGTTTTAAAAAAGGAGTGTGTCAGAAAAATACTAAAAAATGTCCCCTTTTTTTTTGAAACACTTCCCTGTTCCCATTAAACATTTTTAATGTGTTTTCCATTGTTTTTTTCACATTTTTAATAAGTCAAAAAAAGAACTAAAAAATGTTTTGAGCAAGCCCCCCCTTTTTTTTGAAACACTTCCCTGTTCCCATTAAACATTCTTAATGGATTTTCCATTGTTGTTTTCACATTTTTAATAACAAGTCAAAAAAGGTACTAAAAAATGTTTTGCGTTAACCCCCCCTTTTTTTTGAAACACTTCCCTGTTCCTATTAAACATTTTTAATGGATTTTCCATTGTTGTTTTCACATTTTTAATAACAAGTCAAAAAAGGAACTAAAAAATGTTTTGCGCAAGCCCCCCCTTTTTTTTGAAACACTTCCCTGTTCCCATTAAACATTTTTAATGGATTTTCCATTATTGTTTTCACATTTTTAATAACAAGTCAAAAAAAGAAGTAAAAAATGTTTGGCGCAAGCTCCCCCTTTTTTTGAAACACTTTCCTGTTCCCATTAAACATTTTTAATGGGTTTTCCATTGTTGTTTTCACATTTTTCTACTTTGACCTGATTATAAGAGATATTGAAATGAAAATTCTAACTGGAGGCTATTTCTATATACTAAAAGTTTTTTTTTTATTAAAAACGTCGCCTAAATAATTTTTTCCATCGAAAAAACGATTGGCGACGATTTTTTCAAGACTTTTCTAAAATTCGCTTGATTGTCTTTGTCATGTAACATAATTTTATTGCTGAGCTTTGTAGTAGTTATCCAATGGTATAGCAATTATATTTTTGATAAATTCTGAGTGGTAAAATGTTTCCGTTATGTGACATAGATCTTGATTATTTTCAATTTAATTTTAATCAACACCCCCCACCCGAAAAAAATGCGATTAAAATTGTTTTTGTGCAATTGAACTACTTGAATCTTTTTATTTTTCTACATTAGAAATTTTTTTTTGACGAAATGTTTTATTTTTATACGAGGAATGGCTTTTAGCTTCAATCTACGTGTTTTCAGCTACTTCTTTGTATTATAGTCCAGTGAAAGAACGTTAAAAATGCGTCCAACTAGAATTATTACAAAAAAATTTAATTATTTTCCAATAAAATTTTAATACCGGTGGAATTGGAAAAAATTAAATTTTTTTATTGTTTTATTCTAGTTGTAAGCGTAATTCTACTCGACTTATATGTGGTTTGAGACGATTGTGCCAATAAAAAAAATACTCTAAACATTTATTTTAAGTGTTTTTTTTTCTACTTTATGTCGCCGCTGAATAAATATTTGATCTCTTCGATTGCCATCCGTTATTTTATAAAAATTTAATAAATAACCGATTTATTTTTTATTGAAAAAAATTCAATATAACGAGTACTTAATTTTTTTAGATTTAAGCTGATTTATTTATAATTTCACACAATTTTGCTCAAAAAAACAACATTTTACATTATAATTCTACTTAAAGAACAAATCAAAGTATCAAAGTTGTGCCATTATTAGAAAAATGTTGAAAATTGAAAATTTGGGTCATATTTTCCAAAATATCGATAAATAAAAATTATTTTTTTTCATTTTATTTAATAATATCTTCACCTCTTCCAGATTATCTTGAATCGCCCCCGTTAAAAAAATTGGATTTTAATATTTTTCGAATATTTTTAAAAATTATAAAATATGATCCAAATTTTTTTTTATATGAATGTTAATTACTTAAGAATTCTCAAACCACGTATAGTAATTTTATTGTAAGTTTAGTGCCAGTATTCATATTTCGGATTTACGAAAAAGTTACTTATTGTGTATATAAATATTTTTTTTTTGAACAAATTTTCTTTTTTTTTTAAATGCAATATATATTACTTATTTTAAAAAAAGCCACAGGTCTTTCCGAATAAAATTGCCAACGAAAGTGGAGAATTTCTCTTCGGGGTTTTTAATTTATTAATAAATAAATAATTAAATTCGATTTGCTGCTTGATGGTTTTTTTTTGAAATGTTTGAAAATTACACAAAATATCTTTCATTGGAATTTAAAAAAATCTACTTAAGCTTTTTGTTCCTTATTAGATTTAAGACGATCTCTTAAAAGGTAAAAGTACTTATTTGTTATTTTTTAGCACAAAACTTAAAAAAAGAATTTCCCAGATCAACCAACTCCCAAATTTCCTTAGAAAACGTTTAAAATATTTTATTTCTCCAATTTTTTGTTAAACTGGAAACTTTTTGCAGCTACCCCGCTTGGTGAAAACATTTTTAAAATTTTCTTTTCTGATATTTTCACGAGAAAATGAAGTTCCTATAAAATCTAATCATTCATTCTAAATTTACAAAACACCGAACACCTTTCCCACCCTTCCCTAATGTTCCCAGTGTTTATTTCATTCCATATGCAGCCAAAATCTGACAAATTGGCAGCAGAAAAACATTGAAAGTTTTTTCGTCACTAAATTCTTTATTGATTTTTTTATTATTATTTTTATTTGAGGATAAAGTTGGCAGCCATAATTATTATAAAATACAACCATTTTTGGAGCAAATGTGATTTACAGTTAGTTAAATTTCGAGTTTATTTTCGATGCTTTATTTTTTTAAATTGAATTAAATTATTTTTTTTAAATTTAATTATAATAAATCGAAAAAATTCCAAAATAAGAGGGGGAATTTTTCAAAGTGCTTGGGAAAAATAAAAAAAAAACAATAAATGTCATTATTCACATACCTACACATTAAATAAAATAAAATAATAAGAGTTTAATATAATTTTTATTTGAAAAAAAAAAGAATAAATCGATGCGTGACTCCCAAATTTCCTTAGAAAACGTTTAAAATCTTTCATTTCTCCAATTTTTTGTTAAACCCCCCGTATTTGATTTACTCGGTTTCAATAAAAGCCCAATTAAATGCATTTAATTCAAAAATAATTGAAAAAATTCTGCTAAAAAATAACAAAATTGAACAATTTTTGTCCCTTTTAAATTTTATATAAATCCCGGCGAATTTGACTTGACGTTTTAGTGAAATTTGTGATTTTCAAACGCGTTTTCCAAAAAAATACAGACCGCTTTTCATCTCAAAAATATTACGTTGTGCTTAATTTCTTAATAAAAAAATTTGTTATGTATTTTTTTAAAAAACACTGTACTATTAATACGAGTGTTTTAGAGTTTGTATTGATAAAGATTTGTTCATTTTTTTTTAATATAATTTTAAGTTTATATATTTTACTTAAGTGTAACTTTTTAGGTAGATTTTTTTTTTAAATAAAAAAAATCATGTAATATTTTTCAGCTGTTTATGTTAGCATGGTAGGTAATTATATTTATATTTATATATATATTTGTATGTTTTTCTTTTTTTTTTTATATTGTTAAGATTAATTTAATTACTTTAACTGTATTTTTTGTAAAATCCCCCCCGGTTATGGCCTTCTACTGTGACGGCGTAGATAGAAAAAAAAATGAGAAACAGGTTTTCGATAATATTTATTTAAAAGAGTAAATCTATTTCATATACACGAGGCCCTTGTGGTTGCTTTATTTATAAGTTCTGATATAATTCTTAGCTAAACAAAGTACATTGGAATCGTTGTGAATAATATATTCAATTGTTGTTTTTAATTTTCTTTTAATTTGTTTCACGTTTGCTAACTTTTATTAAAACTTTTCGAAAATTAACAATTTTGCATCGTTTTGAATAATTTTGATTAATTTTTGGGTGATTTTTGACGGAAACAATCGAATTTTTATTAAAACCATTCAAAAATTAACAATTTTGCATCCTTTTGAATAATTTCGATTAATTTTTGGGTGATTTTTGACGGAAACAATCGAATTTTTATTAAAACCATTCAAAAATTAACAATTTTGCATCCTTTTGAATAATTTCGATTAATTTTTGGGTGATTTTTGACGGAAACAATCGAATTTTTATTAAAACCATTCAAAAATTAACAATTTTGCATCCTTTTGAATAATTTCGATTAATTTTTGGGTGATTTTTGACGAAAACAATCGAATTTTTATTAAAACCATTCAAAAATTAACAGTTTTGCATCCGTTTGATACTTTTGAATAATTTCGTTTAATTTTTGGGTGATTTTTGACGGAAACAATCGATTAGTTTTTCTTAAAAACCACTTGAAATATTTTCTTTGGGATTGATCAAATATTCTACCTGAGTATAAAATGTATACACGGTATTTCGAAAAAAATAAGCTAGAACAGAGAAAAATAAGTAGTTTGCTTATTAAAAAATTTTCACCGTATTCAAGATACAAAGTGTTCGAAAAAAAAACCATTCTCTACACATTTTTCACGATTATATGCAAACCACTGACAAAATTTTAATAAAATTTTGTATTAATATCCCATGAATTTCTTAAGACTTTAATAGAGGGCGCTAGTTACAAATAAAACTGCTCTGTCCCGCACTGTATCTCGAATATGTTTACATTTTTTTACCAAATATATTCCAGTGTTCTACCACCTTTTTTTGAAACGCCTTGTATAATTTAAAAAAATTGAAACTATCTAAATTTACCAAAAATAACCGTTATTCGCGCTTTCTCTGCCGAGTGAGATTATGTCGAAAAAGAATAAATTTGCGATTGCATTTTAAATGAGACAGTTAGAAATTTAAATACAACAATGTTAGTGAAAAAAAGTTGATTGTTTTAAACAAATATATGTATCTATTTCGATGTTGTTTAAGACTACGTAAAATATTCCAATGTATTTTGATAAAAAAAGACAATAACTGTCACTTTAAGTTTTCTATTGCTAGCATCAATTTACGATAATAAACAAATCTGCCAACTAAATGGATTATGTTATTAACAATTTCTATTAAATATTGTAATATTGGTAAATAATACGAACCGCTTTTCATCTGCTCAGAAAACTTTTTGCAGCTACCCCTCTTGGTGAAAACATTTTTAAAATTTTCTCTTCTGATAATTATTAATAACAAAATTCAAAATGCACAATTTGGCAAGTTCCTATAAAAATCTAATTGTTCATATTAAAAAGTTAAGGTAATTAAACCTCCACTTTTTTTTGTTGTACCCTGAAAATTTACAAAAATTTTTACTGCATAGTATATTTTTCTGAATCCCTTACCTACCCCGAACACCTTTCCCACCCTTCCCTAATTGTTCCCAGTGTTTATTTCATTCCATATGGCAGCCAAAATCTGACAAATTGGCAGCAGAAAAGCACTGAAAGTTTTTTCGGCACTAAATTCTTTATTGATCTTTTTATTATTATTATTACTATTTTTATTTGAGGATGAAGTTGGCAGCCATAATTATTATAAAATACAACCATTTTTGGAGCAAATGTGATTTACAGTAAGTTGGATTTCGAGTTTTTTTTTTATAAAAAAAATTATATTCGATACTTTATTTTTTTAAATTAAATTAAATTATTTATTTTTTAATTAATTATAATAAATCGAAAAAATTCGAAAATAAGGGGGGAAAATGATAAAATTTCACCAATTTTTTTAAATAGCTTGGGAAAAATTATAAAAAATGCAATAAATGTCGTCGTTATTCATATAAATATTTAATTAAATAAATAAAATTAGTCGAATATAATTTTTATTTGAAAAAAAAAATAATAAATCGATATGTGACCTACTGATGAAAAATATTTTTGCGACTGTTCTTAAAAGTCGTCGATTCTGTCGCCTACGAATTCTGTAAGTGTTGCGAGCATTTTATATTAATATATTTTTGTAGTTGAATCGACTGGCGACGATTTTTTCAAGAATTGTATAATTTGTGGTTAACTAAGTGATTAGGACAAATTTGTAAAGCTTAAATTTTAAGCCCTGTATAAACGTTTAAAGCGAATGTGTTTTTAATTATATGAAAAAAAAGTATATATGACAAAAAAATATTGAGTGATGAGGAATTTAAAGATAGGTTTAAACAGCTAGACTACGACATAAAAATAAAATTATTATCAACTCTATGTAATATACAATAATACGTACATAATATACTATGTGCCATTTTTCATAAAATTGTGTTTTTATTTTACCCAAATTTTCCTTTTTACGACCCTTAATCTATCTATTGAACATCTACACATTTAAATACCCCGTATATTTTCAAATTTGACTCACCGTTCAAATAAATATATTAGAGGAAGATCCAAAAAGATTTACAAACAGGTAAGGTATAAAAAATTAATTTATTTCATATAAAAAGTTCAAGAAAATTATAAATTTTAAACAATAACGTTTAAAAAAGAGTATAGAATGAATTCCATTAAATTCCAAAGTAAAGACATGAAAAAATCTGTTTTGTTTAATAAAATTTCAATATACAGAGTGATTCACATTCATTTTAAGAGAGCATACATTCATGGACAGTCATATACGAGGTATATCAGAAAATATGAACTTCAAAAGTTTCCCACATTCGAACTTGAGTGGACAAGCTGTATAAATATTTTTTTTAATCTGTAAAGAATCTGGTTAACAGCTTGAAAGTTTTTTCCTACAATCAAACGTCGACCTGTTTGATTGATAAAAGTTTTAATTTACGATTCTCGATAATAATATAAATGCTGATGTTTCCTTGTAAAGATCGTTCTTTTTTCTGCGTGATTAGAATGTGTACCGAATGGCACATTTGTCCTAATTTATATGAAAACTATTTTGAAATCGATGGTCATTTTGACCTAGACTGGACAAGCCAATAAAAAAGATGAGTTCGATATCGATGTGACACGAAAAAAAAATCTAGAAATAAGATCTTTTCTAGTCAATATCACAAGCAGGATATTTGGAAGATGAAAAAAAGTGTCAGGATTGAGGTTAATTAAAGAGATTATTTTTTGTCACATTCTCTGAGTGATGATTTAGGGGTTGAAATCAGATATAAATTATAACAGCATATACCTGGTGTGTCTGTTATCATAAATATTAGAGTACATTTATTATAGTTCAAAATAATTCATCCAAGTAAGTAATATCATACAGACTGTCTCATCAAATTGCTAATAGGTTTAATATTTCACGACAGTGGTACATCTGATATCGTACATAACCTCATTCGTAAAAATTAATTATAGAAACTTGTTTTATTTATTACAATATTGATTGCTTGTCTTATTATTACATGTCTTTCCAACGGAGAAAATCGAGGATTAGGTACAAAGTATTTTTTTTTACGTTTAACATAGTTCAAAGATACTTTACAGTTTAAAGACAAATTTTAAAATTTTATTGAATTCTTCAATTACACAGGGCTGGCTTAAACATGATATATGTCAATTTACCAGCAATAAAAATTCTAAAAGCATCAAAAACTTGTTTCAAGATCTGAGATTTATGTGTTAGTAGAACGAGAATAAACATCAACTACTGTGTCTATATTTGTTAAATTTGTTAGATTGTAATTATTTTAAAAGACTATACTATCGAAAATTAGATTCGAATAAACAATATTTATAAGTTATTGCGAAAGTGGATCTTTATTGTGTATTTGGCTTACATAGAATTGTGAAATTTAGCCACAAAAAACTTTTTGAGTACACCGTATTAAAGACCATGAGACCCCAAAGAATTCTGTCTCAGAACACAAGAAAATAACTTAAATTTGAGCATATCTAGACAAATAGAGGGCTCAGAACTACCCAGTAAATTGTCACAGTCCAGACCAAGAAGGGATGGTTGTTCTGCCCTGAGGACTATCTGGTGAAGGGACAGTGAAAGTGACTTAGGGGGTGGTAAAAGGACCAGCGTCTGAGCGCAAAAAAAGGAGTAACACTAGGTCAGGCGGAGAATTTGAAAAGGATCTTAAATGACAAGATTTATGTTATCAAGGATATGTTAGAATTTTATAAAAACTCGTATTTAACTTGTAATTGATAAAAATTAATGAATCGTACAATAGAATTAAAACTAAAAGTATCTATCATTTATAAAAGATCCGATTTACTTTCTACACAATTTAACAAATATTTTCACGGTATTTTCAAACTTAAATATGGTCGAAAACAATTATAGTGATTTCATCTCGGAAGTGTAACCGATATTCCTTCGTTACCGGAGATAAAACTAGGTCGAATCAAATTAAATAATAATACTATACATAGGCGAAAAAAAAAACAGAACATTGCACACTGTGTACATGTACTGAATATTCGATGAATTCATTTGCTGGAATTACTTTCACTTCACGATGTTTTGGTTAAGATATAACCACTGAGAAGTTTTCATATATAGAAATCATTTGGAAATAAAAGAAGTTTTTAAATTTATTCGTCTTGGTATTATTTTGCTTGCTTAAGAAGTTATAGGGTGGAGAAATAATTTTTTATCACTTTATAGTTCCTAGTCAATTAATCCTCTGTGAAAATGAAACTGTACGCCCATGGTAGGTACATGAAACATCCAAAAAATTTAGTATATTTCTAGTTTTTTGGTATTTATATGACTTTGTCCATGACCACCTAATATTTTACCTCCCTACAAAAGTTATATGGTACCCAAATATCTACTAGAGTGAATTATGGTTCATAATACACTGGAATGTATTATGGTTCATAATACACTGACTAGAGATGAGGGTACAATGAAATAAACTATTAAATCTGTGTATTTTGTTCAGTAAATTTGTTTCTGAACTATATCGTATCGATAAAATATTGTAATTTTTAGTATTGATACTTTTCATAACGATATTTTCTAATATTAAGTATTTTCACAACATTTTGAGGTTAGTAATACTAAATAATCGTTACTGACTTTTATTTAATAAAGAAATTAAGTATAGTGGACAAAGTATAATATTCTACTCGCAATTTTTGGTCAATATTCACTTGGGTGACTTGCGCCCCTCGTGAATAATGGCTATCATAAATTGCTCGTTAAAAAAAATGCGAGCACATCCTGCTAATTTGATCATTAAAACGTCCCATATAATTCTTGGAGCGAAATAAATCGAATAAAAATAAACCACTTGAACCAAAATAATTTGATTCATCAACGAATAATCGATTTTGATGAGAAATATAAAACTTTATCTCAATATTTCTGCCTAATTTCCTTTTAAACCGATTGTTTTTCAATTTGAAAATAGTTTTTCTTGTCTTGAAACAAGCGATTGGTCGAAAAGTAGATAAACACTGGCCGGTCCGTTGTTCCACATATTCGAAAAGTGAACCATGAGCTTGGGCAGACGCTGCTACGATCTCTCTTCCTTATAAATACTCTCATCATTTGATGGCGGCCTTCATAATACGTTAACAAGTTCAAGTTGTTCGAAGAAAATATAGTGAAGGCGCTCACTGACCGAATCATTAATAATTAAAAAAAAAATGAGTAACAAACTCGTTGTTTTCGGGTTGTTTATTTTTATATCTGGGATCGTTGGTGAACGGGAAAATGTGACAGTGGTTAAAGAAAATGAAAATCAAGGACGGTCTAGTAGAGATTTAATTTATAGAGGACTAATTGTATGTGCTTTCCGGTATGATGCTGGTTGTTTCATGAACGTCGCTCAGAATTTTTTGGATTTGAAAAGAACGCAGCTTTTAGGTAAGTTAAAAATAATTTTTTTATGTTGAAAATGCGTTATTTCAATGTGAAAACATAATTTTATAAAAAAAATTAACTATGCCGGTAAATCTCAACCAAAAAAAACCCCTTATTACAAATTTTTTTTGTGATTATGGAAACCCTCCAAGCTATGATCTTGTAAATGTTTTTCCCATTATATTGGACTTTTGAGAGTTCTCAGTTCGAAATTCCTGTCAATATTCAAAGTTTTGTGGTAAATAGAAGACTTGGAAAATCGTCCTATATCTTGATAACCACTTCTCGGTCTGTGTGCCCCGATAGACATTGAATTACAACTTTAACAGGGTTGGGGTATCTAACAATCGGTTTCGGTGTGTCAGTACAAGGTAGATCATTCGTTTGTGAGAGCATATTCTTGGACTGGAGAAATACTAGGAGTGCAATAAAATTGAGAGTGAATATAGATACAAGAATGTTTCTTATAAAATTGCTCTAGATTTTTTTTTCGACTACTTTCAATCTCTTTTGTTTATTGTTCAAATTATGTAATTTATTTTGAAGATATAGAAGACTCATCCAACTTTCAATTTTATTGAGTAAAAATAAGTAACAACAAAATATAAATATTAATAAATAAAATAAATACTATTTAATTAAAAGGTAGTGTTATTAACGGAGCACGGCTAGCGTTAATTTAAATTGTTTATACTTGAAATATTTAATGTTGATATATAGCGGAACTTTATTGTTTAACACTAAGGTGATAATTTTATTTTCACGTTGGTGACAAGTGGTTCAATAATTTTTAGGGTCGAAAAACTGATTCAACATTATATTTATTAGATTAACATAAAAAATAGTTTACTTTCGCAAATGTCATATCGAAGAAATATAAACAAATTTTAATTTGACCCTTACTATTTCATTTCGTACTCTTAAATTATTTTAAAAAATCAAGAATTGAAATTGGCTTTATATAAATTGTACAAAGTGGGTCACTGAACAGGTTTTTGGAGATGACACACATTTTAAGCGGCATCTTCGTTACTAAAAATTAGCAGTTTCTTCTTAGATTTAACTAAAAAAAAGGGGGTTATTGACGTATTGAACTTTCATTCATATACTAACAATCAGGATCGGATTAAGCCCATTATAGCGCTAAATTATCTAATATTTAAATTAATTACAAAAAATTGTTGCCAAATTGGAATAAAAATATTTAAAATATACAAAATTTTCAATTTTTACAAATAATCTATTAACTTTATATAGTTTACTGGGTGATTCATTTAAAAATACTCAGTTAATTAAATGTTAAATATATATCGCTGAATTATTACCTATTTAGTTTAATATTTGGATAAAAAAAATGTTTTATTTATTTGATTTTTGAGTGTTTTATAATATATAGTATGTCCCAATTGATTTATGATAATTTTTTATGATTTAAATTCAAAATGTAGATTAAAAGCAAGTCCATCTCTGTATACTGTCTAAAAACTTAACTGTTTCTAATCCTAGGACGTTCCAAAAATTTGTTATGAATTAAATTTTTTAACGGTTTGTTTTGTTTGGAAAGTTATTTTATAGAAAATAAACATTTTACCTTAAATTTGTCAAATGATTGTCCAACTAACCAAATAAAGAATTTTTTCCTGTGTTGGGGGTCATGAAAAACATTCTAATACACATTCTTCGAGTTCTACATCCGCAAATGTCCATTGACCATTTTAAGAGTTACAAGAATATAACACGAAAAGTAGAACAGACCAAGACTATAAAGTATCTTTTTAAGGATGATTCATTTCGAATTCTTAATGTCTAGAGTAGTGAAAAGTGTACCGAAGTGGAAATCTGTTAATGTTTCAAAGTGTATTGAATTATTCATGATATTTTTCCAACCATTAAATATACATTAGAATGATAGTATTCAGTCAAATTTCAAAATGATCCATATAGAATGGAATTTCATTTTCAAATTTGCAATTTTTTCAAAATAACGTGAAAATATGGAAAATTTTTTAAAAGATAGTGTTAACAGATACATTTATGAAAGAAGTTGATATATTTTGAAAGAATTATACCAGCGATAACAAAATTTAGTACAAATATTGAACTAAATATGCTCAACAGTGTATAAAAAATCATTTTTAAGCCGCAATAAACCCCTTTTTCTTCTTCTTTACTTCAAATGTGAATACATGAATTTATTTTTTTTATTTAAATAATAATATCGACATAAGACGTATCATAACTTAAAAATACGGTCATAAAAAGTTCTTTAGCCCATTAAAGGTGTGTATAAGATACAGACGGTACGTGTATGTATGCGTATATGGAAATTCCGACCCAGATATGTACCGGACGGATTCAATCGTGTTCCAATTAGAAAACTTTATCGGTTTCGATGAGTTGTAGTTCTTCATAATAGTATTGTACAAATGTAAGCATCAAGAGGAGCTGAATCGGGTGATTGGGTGGGATATTATAAGTTGTATTATTCAGTCACTAGTTATGTCAAATGTCAGTTATATTTATTTTTGTTTATATTCGTTTAAACGTGTATGTCCATTTTCGATTAGATTTTTGTAGCATTTCTAGTTAGTTGTATCTCTTTTCTTTTGACATTTGACTTAACTAGTGACTGAATAACAGAAATGAAATGGTGACTTGCCTTGCTAGAATTATTGGCCACCGATATGTTGGGGTATTCAGCTAAAAAGTCATTTTAAATTTCAAGATATACGCTTCGGGGGTGTATTCAATATTTTAATAAAGCAATGTAGATGTTCGCAATGATAAAAAACATGCAAAATCTTATGTTTTGAACAGTAGATCTTAATTGTCATTCTTCATCTTTAAACTTAGGGTATATTTTCTAACCGCAAGACGTACAGTTATGTCCCACGCTTTTAGCATTCATTATAGTAATTTTTTAGTCTGTTTGGTAGTATGTGTCACACAGATACATAGTATTGACTACATTGTACATTTATTGAATTCCAATTAAGTCACATACTTTGTGCATTTTTTTTCAAACAGGAAGAGTGTCGATTAAATACGAACTTTTGTTTTATTGTAGTATTGTTAAGGTATTTTTGAATCTATACAGGGTGGTCCATTCTAAAATATGTATTTTTTTTTCCAGCCGAAGCTGACCAGGAGGTAGCTCGAGCTTCTGGAAGTACAAGTGTGCAAGCGAAACCGTCACAGGTGGCGCAAACTATCGAAAAACTTTTCTCTGATCTAGCTGGGTTGTTTAGAGATGGTTTTTCGAGTTTATTTAGTTCTAAAGATGATGATGATGATGTATCGAGCGAAAAAAGTAATGATGCTGAAAGCGACGATGAAGAAGATGAGGATGATGACGATAAAAAACAGGGGAATACCAGTAGAGATGTTGGAGGTTAGTGTACAATTTGGTAGCGGGGTTTGGATAAAAAAAAATGAATTTTTTTTTAGAATTTTTGTTGTTTAAATAGTTGAAAATTCATTTTTTTTCGTGATATCATTTTGTGCTTTCACTGCACCAACTAGAAGTAGATTTTCTGTAGATATTCAGTTGCACAGTAGATTTTATGTTGACGCTATACTTTGAGGATTTTCTTAAGTAAATTTTCACCAAAGAAAATTCTCATTGTATTTATATAAGCTTACTACATTTTGTGTCTAACTATATACAAAGCTGTTGCGATTTCTGTAAGAGTCCTGAACATTTATCTTTTTAAATATATTAATAATAATAAAATATTTTTACGTTAAACACCCTGTAACTCATCTAAATTTCTGCTTTGTTTAATTAATATTGGTATATTTTTTATAAAAAAATCGCAACAGCACTTCTTAATGTTTTTATCATTAATTATTTAGTTTTGTGTTAATCTTATCTAAGAAAAATACTTCTTGATATTC
The DNA here is from genome assembly GCA_963978555.1 of Galerucella nymphaeae. Lineage (NCBI taxonomy): Eukaryota > Metazoa > Arthropoda > Insecta > Coleoptera > Chrysomelidae > Galerucella > Galerucella nymphaeae. The sequence goes on from OZ021714.1 coordinate 17,154,922, forward strand.
ATCTACATTAGCATTTTCATCATATCATTTTTTGTCACACCACTTCATCGAAATACATGCAAATTCGATTCTTCGACAAAAAAAAATTAAGGTAAAATTTAAAAAATATATATTTGTCATCACAAGAAGATTTCTAGACGCTCAATGTACAATGTACAGGGTTATTCAGCTCAGTTGTTATATTTTCTGTATATTTTTCTAATAATCTCATATTTTAGAGCTCACTATTTGAAAAAAATAACAATATACAGGGTGTCCCATGGAGAAAGACAGTTGGAACTTTTATATATTCCAAAGGGGGGCTCATTATAATGAAATTTTGAATTGTTATCTCGATTCTAATGTGGTCAACAGGTCGGAAGATATTGAACACGATTCCATTAAAATAAAGAAAGTTTTCTATAATTAATACTTTATATGTAAATAGTTTAAAATATTTTTTTATGGCGTTGAAAGTTATATATACGTCAACTTTCTAATTTATTAAACTCGATAAAAAATACTGGCCTAAATGAAGTAGGGGTTGCCAGAAGAATTAAAAGTGAGTGATACTTAAATTTTATATACAGTAAGTATGAAATATATTTCACTTGGCATGTTGGTACCAAAAAAATTAAAATAGAAGCATGAATCACTGGCACGAAATTTAAAGGCATGCGCACGATTATACACTTGATTATATTTATTGAATTTTACAAAATATATTTTTATTTTTCAAATTTATTTATATCACACTTCATTAATTATTTATTGTTCTCATGGGGTTTTGGAAGGTTTTTCTTGTTTGAAATTTTTTGCATGTTAGTTTTTAACAAAACCAGAGAGTATAATATTTTTGGCGAACCAAATTCCATAATAAAAACTTTTTAATTCATCAAAAATTTTGGAAAAAAGAATTTTCTGTCATATTTTCACTTTATCTAATAAACAATAATTTAAAATTTAGATTTAGCTACAGCTTGTTACTTTTCTTTCGTATTTTCTCTAATAAAAAATATCCCATGGTAATATTGGTTAAGAAAAATCTATATTATACTCTCTAAAATGGTGAAAGGTGAAAAATAACATCTTCTATGTGACGCTTTGCGCTTCCAATCAATTTTCTTTAGACTCCTAATCCATGCGAAAATTTTAGAAGCACGTAAGAAGAAAAAGAAGAACGGACCGTTGAAAAAGCTTTTTCGATTGATAAAAATCGTCATATTAACGATAATAGTTTTCCTGAAAGTGGCTTTGCTTGTGAAAATTTTCGAAGCAGCTTTGAAATTGAAGATGGTACTATTAGGAACTGGATTTTTAATCCTTTACGTTGTGAGGATTTGGTTAGATTATAAAAATAGGAAGAATCAACATGATGAAGTGGGAGGGATCGTTTATAAGAATCCTTTGGAGACGGGGTCTGCTGAATGGGCAGGTCCTGGGGTACCAGGAGGATTTCATGCTAGGAATTCTGTAAACGAAGATTACGCTCAACGATTAGCATACGATCAACAGCTTGAATAGTTTTTTAATTTTATTCTGAACTAAGGTATCGAAAAATTGTGATTTCAATATTTTGAAATGTTTTTTGGTGATTTAGTTCAGATTTTGAAAATATTTATATTTATTTTTAATTTATTTTCAACACTGGTATATTTCTTTATTATTCCTTAAAATAAATTAAAAATTTTCAATTTAATTTGAGTAAATTATAATTTTTTTTTATTTTTTGGAAAAATTTTGTCTAGAAAAGGTATAAAAAAGAAATAGCAGTGTTCCCCCAATTTATTTATTTTTTATTTTAAAATTTGGAAAGAGAATTCCGGATTTTTATTTTATTAAAAAAATCCTTTGAAACTATTTCTTGGGCTGAAACTAATTCACAAGTGGTGTGACACATTTTCATCTGTAAAAATTTATTTTTCAAATATTTATAATAAAAATATTGTATTATTATCTATGTTTAATTAATTCTAACCCGCTAACTCAATTATGAGTCATTGTATTACGCGGTTGTAGAAAATTTTCCTTCATTACATTTTTGTAAATTTTCACCAACTAAACCATGAAAACCCCTCATATTATTATAGTGCTATATTTTTCCCTAGTAAATTGGTCTTTTATATTGAGGAAACATTTCAAATTCATATCTGAAAGCTCAACAACCCCTTCAAGTTCTCACCACGTCTTCCAACTCGTCCAAAGCATCGTAAGGATTTGTTTGCAGCCTCAAGCTAGCCTAAAATAGCCTTCCTCTCCACCCAATCACTGAAATCTTCTTCCAATCAGACTTTATATTCTATAACTTCAATTCCTGTTAGCTAAAATGAAGTTTGGGACAATTCAAAGACTCAGAGCTTCCTAATAATTGGTCTACAGCTCCAAGCTACCTTGGAACTACACTCGCCTTTGCCCAATCTTTCTAGTTCTAGTAGGCAGCTCTAAATTTTACAACTGCGTAATCTATCGTGTACAATTGAATACCCAAAATCAGCTTCATCTGCATTTTTTTTTCTAAGTTTCACCGCATGTAACTAACCGAATGCCCAAAAAATGTATTCAACCAGTCATTAGCAAAGTAACCTTTACAGAAGCCAGAAAGAAGAAGAAAAAGAAGAAGAAGAAGAAAGCAATACAGATTTTCGCCATTGTCAGTGCGATTATAGCTAAATTAGGGTTGTTGGTGAAGTTACTCCAGGCCGGTCTTTTATTTAAAATTGCTCTTACCACTGTCGCTATTCTTGGCGTATCCGTGGCTAAATTGATATTTTTGATAAAACACGGGAAGCAAAAAACAATTTATTATGAAAATTCTCATCACGATCATCACTATGAACACGATGATATTTATGAGCATGATGACCACCATGGATGGGGAAGAAGTGCTAACGATATTGCTTATTCAAAACAGATCCCAAAAGTACTGTAAAAATTTTACTGACACGAGTATTTATAGTAGAAAATGTAGAAATTATTAATAATATTTTAAGAAGGTAGATTATGGAAAATATTGAACTCCCCCTGTACATTTTGATCTCTGGAAAATTTAAAATTAACCAACAACTTTTTATTAGTGCCATATATTTTCTTTTATCAATTTTTTGCTTTTATTTCACTACAATCAATATTTTTTTGTAATTTACCCACTTAACATTTACATACCCAAACTATAGTTGTAGATATTTATTTATATTTATTTTATTTAAATAAACAAATTCAGAAAGAGCATGTCTTATCATTCTATCTTTTTGATAACATTATTTACAATATTTACATACAATAGCAGGTCTTAAAGATATTTTTTTAAGCTGAGAATTGTAACATTGAAGCTGAAAATAGTAAAATTGAAGCTGAAAATAGTAAAATTGAAGCTGAAAATAGTAAAATTGAAGCCGAAAACAGTAACATGCAGTTGAAGGCACAGTATTAGTCAAGCTTTGGACACCTTCATTGGAACTGTTGATGGAAATATTTAAAAAGACTTAAAAGCAGGTCCTAAACATATTTTTTTCGAGCTATGGAAGCTGAAGTCGATAAAATAGAAGCTGGAAACAAAAACATCGAAACTGAGCTATGTGGGTCTAAATATTCTAATGGTAAGGCTTAAAGATAACTTTTTCAAGCTGAAATTGGTAACATTGAAGCTGAAAACAGTAAAATTGAAGCTAAAAACAGTAAAATGAAGTTGAAGACAAAGTAATATTCAAGCTATGAACAACTACATTGAAAATGATGATGGAAATATTTAAACAGATTTTAACTATCCCAAAAGCAGGTCCTAAACATATTTTTATTGAGCTATAGACTGTAAAATGGAAGCTGAAGTCGATATAATAGAAGCTGGAAACAAAAACACCGAAACTGAGCTATGTGGGTCCAAATATTCTAATAGCAAGGCTTAAAGATAATATTTTCAAGCTTAAAATGGTAAAATTGAAGCTGAAAACATTAAAATTGAATCTGAAAACAGTAAAATGAAGCTGAAGACACAATAATAGTCAAGCTATGGACAACTACATTGAAACTGTTGATGGAAATATTTAAACAGACCAAACCATCCCAAAAGCAGGTCCTAAACATATTTTTTTTGAGCTACAGACTGTGAAATGGAAGCTGAAGTCGACAAAATTGAATCTGGGGACAAAAACATCGAAACTGAGCTATGTGGGTCTAAATATTCTAATAGCAAGGTTTAAAGATAATTTTTTCAAGCTGAAATTGGTAACATTGAAGCTGAAAACAGTAAAATTTAGTTGAAGACACAGTAATAGTCAAGCTAGGGACAACTACATTGAAACTGTTGATGGAAATATTTAAACAGACCTAAACTATCCCAAAAGCAGGTCCTAAACATATTTTTTTCGTGCTACAGACTGTGAAATGGAAGCTAAAGTCGACAAAATTGAAGCTGGAGACAAAAACATTGAAACTAAGTTACGTGGGACTAAATATTCTAATAACAAGTTACTTAGATATTACAAGATACTTTTTCCAAGCTGAAAATGGTAACATTGAAGCTGAAAAAAGTAATATTAAAGCTGAAAACATGGTAACACTCGTGTTAAAACTAACACAAACATCATTGAAACTGCTAACGATTGAATATATGCGATACTATACCCAAACAACTTTCAACAACTAGAAACACATTGAATATGAAATATTTACCGTACACGTGACAGTTTATCAAGCATTGTTGAATGGTTGAAACGAAATTTAAATGGCACGATAACAGTATATGTAATAACAATATAGATAATTATTGTTTATAATGATAAGGAATTACATAAACGAACTCATGAATAGATCAAAAATATATTAACCCGTCTTTAATAATTGATGAAATAATGTCTGGTATTTTATTTTATGATTAATGAAGATAATTGGAATTGTAAATGTTTATTATATTTTTTTATATTTGTACTTTTTGTACACTGTACTCAAGTATGACAAAAGGAAGCACTTTTTAAAGATGAATTATTCCGTTTGGCGATAAAGAATGGATTTTCCTCCAAGACGAACATTTTTTCTCAGCTTGGTGCGTTGCATACAGTAAGTAACATTTTTTTAGGTTAATTGGGACACCACTATAAACATTTACATGGGAAACTGATACACCAGGAATACAAATCAACAAATACACAATAATAAAGACATCATATTGTGGTTTTATTCATAAAACATTTACCGATACACTGAGCATGTACAACAAAAATTCGGTTCAGTCAAAGCATTTGCATCTATTGAATTTTCATTATCATCATCACCATCATCATCATCATTATCATTATGCTTGTAAGCGCAAATTCTGTGAAAACAATTATCTACTTCTTTCAGCTTATACTAGCGAAGTCAGAGGAAAAAAGAAGAAAGATCATCCACTTAAACGACTGATAAGGAAAATCTTAGTCGGGGTTGTAATAATCAGTGTTCTCAACTTCATCTTGAAGTTCTATTTCGCTAAACTGGCTTTTCTTAAATGGCTAGTTTCAGTCGCTTATTTGAAGTTGCATGCTTTAAAATTATTTTTGTGGTACAAAAATAGCAAGTTTTCTCATCATGAAATAGAAATTGAGCATGAGCCATACCATGCGGAACATAAACCTGGATTATATGGATATGGACATGATGAACACGAGCACGGGTACGATTACGTTGACCATATTTATGAGACTGAACGTAAGCAACAGCCTTATTGGGGTAAAGAAGATCATGCGCATGATTTAGCTTATTCGAAACAAAAGCCTGGAAACTCTGCGTTATCCTGGTTGGGATAATATGCTTAGAATTTTTATTTTTTAGTGAATTCGGGTTTTAGTTTTTTAAGTTTGTTTGCCCAATCCTATTATAAATAGTTTTTGAGGTTAGGAACAATAAATTTATCTATTATTTTTTTTCAACAGATTTTCCACTGATTGGCAAACAATTTTCAATTATCTTGCCATTATATTAATAAAATATATCTTGCCATGTGATTTGTTTATAAAAAAAAATGTTTGTTTGTTTTAACATTATTTTTGGAAATAATGTTATAAAAAATGTATGAATGTATTTATTTTTGTGAGTTGTAATATTTTGTTATCTATAAAATTATTTATTTCATTTAGTAATTAGTATTGGCATTAATATAAGTTAAAAAATAAAAAAATGTTTTCGTATTTCTTTTTTATTAAATTTAACTCACTATAAAGGTAAGTAATATGAAAAAAATAGGTTTTGTTTAACACCTAGTACGAGCTAAAAAGGTTTGGTCTTTTTTATGTAAAATTTCTCATTTTTTTATTGTAAATTTTGGAAAAAGGGGTAGGTAGGCAACTACACTACACAACAGTTTCATTATTTGTAGCACAAAGTCATGCTCAAATCAGCACATCATTCAAAACATTTCAGAATCATTGCTTAAAGCAAATTATATAAATTTTTTTATAAATAATAAAAAAATTTCAGACCTGAAGATACCTCAAGAAAAAACAAAACTTTTGAATCAAAAATTAACATCGCTTAAAGGAATAAGAAGAAATAATAAATTTAGAGCGGTAGAAGATATTTCGAGGAAGAAGAAGAACGGTTTAAAAGCAAAAATAATGAGACTAGTACTAAAAATTTCCTTTGGAGTAATAATATTTACAATTTTGACTTATTTTTTAAAATTCTTCTACGCGATTCTAGCTTTCAAACATTGGTTGGTCAGTGTTAAATTTTTGATTATCTACGCTTTCAAAACATTTTTTAATTTCAAGAAAAACTACTGGGATACAAAAAATGAAGTAGTGTTGTATAAATATCCGCATAATATACATTTCAAAGATGCAACTCAGTACACCACTCGACAAGTGTACGATTTAAACTCGCTGCCTCCGAAGAAAAAATGGAATTGGGAAGAAAAGGCCAAGAAACTACATGATGCCAAATATTCTCCAGCGGATGCTGCTTGGTACATGGCGAAATAATTTAATTTTATTTAAATTTAGGAAAAATGCTAGTCATAGATTTTACGTTTAGTAATTTTTTAATTAGATACATTAAGTCCCTTAGTTAATGAAGTATAAGCCTCTAAAGTCATGCAGAGCTTTTTATTAATAATTTTTGAAAAACATTTTGGAAAACATTGTAATACATATTAATCGAAAATAAATAAAAAACTTTTAATAAAAATGTATGTTTAAAATGCAGATGTTTTAGTATTTCTTTTATAAGTTTTTATACGAGGGAAGTTCTATAATAAACCAATTCACTTTTTTAAGTTTTTGTTTCCGTTAGACGTTTCTATTTGTTTTTTTTCGAAAATTTCATGACACTATTTGAAGGAATGATATACTGAGTGGTCTTTTGAGAGTGCTCCCTTAAAATTTCAGTTCAATATTCTTGGTTTTGTGGTAAATAAGATTTAACACATTTCAAGGTGGGAGAATGAATTCATAAAAATTTTTCAAATTGTGTTTTTTTTGTAACCACAAAAGATTCCTTCTAGTTTGCATGTAATAATTTTTTTATATACTTTTAAGACGCCAACTGTACTAATTTCAAAGCTTTTTAAAAATAATTAACCTAAATATTAATATTAAATTTAAAACAAAGTGACTAATTTCAATATTATGTGTTTTCTAAAAAAAATGAAGCATGAAAATCAGTGTTAAAGGTAAAATTAATCAAATAAATAAAAAACTAAAAAACACACTAACAAAAACAAGAATAAAAGTTAAATAAAAACTTTCTGTTTTCAGCCAAACTTAACACTAGAAAGAAACAATCATCAGGAGGCTTGAAAATTATCATGAAAATTATCCGATTCGGAAAAATCGTAATAATAACTCTAGTTTTGGCGGTGAAAACTTGCATCTTTTTAAAAATAGTAACTGTAGCGATAAAATTCAAATATTTATTGCTAGCCACTGGTTATTTCTTACTTAGCGCTGCAAGATTGTGGTTAGATGCTAAATACGCCAAAAAAAATACAAAACTTACATATTATAAATACGCTGATCACGTGGAGGACGATTGGGCTCACGATGATTGGAAAAGAACAGACGAGGAAGAAAGAAGCACGCAAATTATACATAACATGAAACATTATCCGTTCAACGGGTTTAAATAAGATATTTTTTTTTATATTTATTTACTTTATTTAGTGTAGGTATAAGATTTTAGTTTAGAAAAGAGTGATAAAACATGTAAAATATAATTTGGTCCCCTTTTAAACGACGCTTGTGGAGTAAGGGTTGGTTAACGACCTAATTCATTAAACGCAAAGGAATTGTGGGGGAAATTTTTGATATTTTAAGGATATTGTGGTTAAGGTGAGTTGGGAAAAATCTAGTCTAAGGCTTCCAGAGTTTTTGGAATCCCTGTATGTTAATTTAACGTGCCAATTTTAAAATAAAGGAAATTATATACGAGGTTATTCATTAGTACGATAAAGTACAATATGTTTTGGAATTCTGGAACGATTTATAAGATATTGGACTTGATCGCACTAAGGAATCACCCTGTACATAAATATGCTCGGTGCAAAAAATCCTTTTTTATTAATTTATTTGTATAAAGACTGAGTTGTTTACAATAACAAACTGTTTTTGTTTATTTTTGTGATTTTGTGCAATAAATTTAAATAATTTTGCTATTTTTTAATTGTTCAGTATTATAATTTATTTGTTGAATAAAAAATATTAAATATTAAAAATAATTTTCAATTGAACTGAAGTTTTCATGCCAATTTATATTTACAAGAGTATAAGAAAATGTTTAATTAGAAATAAAGTGCATAAAAGATTGTTAAATACGAAAAGATTACCTGAATATTTGTTTTTATTTATCTCAAGGACTTCTAACTTTTAATTTAAAGGATAAAGATATATACATGTAGAACCTAAAGTTGAACATAGGGTCAAATATATTGAGATTATCCATTTGGTGAGTATTCTGGACAAATGGGACGGGATGACCTCCTATATATTTATTGGTTTAAAAATACAAAAGAATAGTCTTTTGTTCCAGAAATACTGGTATGAAGATATCACCAAGAGCACTTTAGAGTAGTTTTTGGAAGCACTTAGGATTTAGCACACTTGAAAATATATTTTTTTTGGGGAAACAGGATATTTTTTTAAACATTTGGTCTATTTGTCTGTCCTCATTCATGAAACATTTAAAAAAATAATTGAAATTCAATGGGAAACTTTAAGCAAATTAAAATTAGACCAAAGAATTTAAAAAACTGTCACACTTACGTCTAAATTGTTAATTATTTTTAGGATTATCCTTGAAAACCATTAACATCAAGAAAAAAATGTCCAACATGAAAACATTAGTGACTCTACTGGTATTGGGAAAAATAATCATGTCTAAAATCGACATGATACTCAAACTGTACATGGCAGGAATTCAAACAAAAATATTTCTAGTTCTTTTATCAATTTTAGCTTTAACCAAGATCAAATTCTTTTTGGATTTGAAAAAATACGACAAAGAACCATCCAAAAATATTTACTACGAACATGCGCAGCACGATCACCACTATGACGATAGTCCTTTTGTGCATGGAGAATCGAATGGATTTTGGGGAAGAAGATAACAATAATATATTAGTAATTCAAAGTCCTGGAAATTTAGAATAATTTGTTATTTATTGTGTAGAAAAATATTCTAGTCTTTTATAATGTAAAATATATTTATTTATATAAACTGGGTGTTATTTCCTTCACCTTTATATTAAAAAATAGTTGACAGTGCCATTTTGGAGACTTTTTTCGATTATTACTTAATAAAAATGACATCTTGAGAACTGGACTTAATATAAACAAATGAGTCGAATAAAATTCATGAAATTTGAATACGACAGTCGTCAAATTTAAAACAACCGACGTATAGAAACCAACCTAGATATATATTTACACGTCACGTCCGTCATTCCCAAATATAAAAAGTCAAATTCGGTACTAGTTTTTAATTTGTACAATGCACAAACATCGACCTACTAACATGCCCGTTAACCGATTTAAATTTATGTCATATAAATGGAATTTTTTGTAAAATAAATAATAGAGAGTGGACCTGAATTGGTTGAAAATTAGAAAAATTGAAAAAAATTACAAAATTCTCAATTATTTTAGACTTTTTGTATCAAAAATCACAGAAGCATGTAAATAAACATTAATAAAAGATCTAGGGGCACAAATAATGAAACACCCTACAACTAAACGGGCTTGAACTGCAATAAAAAATCCTAGATGTGTCTAAGAAGGAACAAAATGGAGTCGCTGACAGTTTGGGACTATTGCGCTCAAGAAAGAGGCTTTCCTATTAAAATTTATATAAAAATTACAAAAACTGATGATATAAAAAAATTCTAACAACCAAAATAATATTTCTAGTAAAAAAATAAAATGAATTTTATAAAATATAATATTTATTTTCAATTATTTTATCTATTTAAATAATTTTAATGTCATGTAAGTATGGTCACCTTGTATATGAATGAAGAATAGGCACCGTCTTCCGACAGGACGTTAGTTCTGTCTTTATTATTTTCAAGCACTATCTTCGTTGCCTTTCTTGGATCCTATATAAACTATGCGACCATTTCAGTGTCACGTAATAGTGACATTTTGTCGTTGTTGAATAGTACCTTTAGTTAAACTGAAAATATTATTGAATATGAAGAAAGCTGTGTTAGTTGTACCGTTTTTTTTCTGTTTTGTGTACAGTGCACCGAAATTAAGGGTGATTTGTGATTTTTTTTAAATATTAACCACCCTTAGAAAAAATTAAGTCCAAAACTTTTATAATTATCATTTTTTTTAACCTTTGTTTTATTTGTTGTATATTTAATTAATTAATTTTTCATATTTTACTCTTTAATTTTTAATATCTGTTTTGGGGGGGCTCAAAATATTCTTTACGGCACATTTTAATATACATTTTTATAAAAAATACTGGGAAGTAATTTATATAATATAAATAAATATGTATTTATTCAGATTTTATTGAACAAAAAACTTTTAAATTTCAAAAAATGTCTAGCTAAGAATATTCAGTTTAAAAAAAAATTCGAAAAAATACCTAAAATATATGCTGTAAATTTGAGAGCAATTTGGTAGGGCAGAAATAATTTTAATTTTTACAGATTTTCTCACGAGCCTTCATTAGTGAGTTATAATGCTTACAAATTGCAAAAAAAACTTTTTTTTCCCATACTAGTGAATATAATAATAATTTTGACGTTTTAAACAATCTTAAATTCTCCCTTTCAAGTTTCTGAGTTATAGTATCCCAAAATTGCAATAAGAATTTATTTTTTCAGTTGACTCCAGAATATCTATCTCCACCTTCTCTCCTAACTTTACCAAGTAACGCCACCAGTATTCGTACAGATATTAGTGATTCCTTCCATTGCGAAGGACGCGACTACGGATACTATGCTGACGTCGAAAACGATTGTCAATTATTCCACGTGTGTCTACCAGTGACGTACTCGGATGGAAGGAACCAAACTTTCCGATGGAGTTTTATTTGCCCAGAAGAAACGGTGTTTAATCAAGTGAGTTACAAAAATAAAACAATGTCTTATCTGGGTGGTTTAATTGTTAATATTACGTGTCAGGATCAAGGATTTATTTAAATCATGTAATTATGTAATAAAAATATGGTTTGAAAAACAAGCGACCTTCAATTTTAATTATTATGTAATAGTTATGTCTTGAGTTAAAAAAAAATGCGGAAGATATGAAAAATTTAGTTTTTCACGTATACAAAGTGTGGCAAAAAAATACAAAATAGTATTGGGAATTGGATTAATATCACATATTTATTTCATAGGAAATGTTCACATGTACCAGATCGGACGAGGCGATCGATTGCGCCGAATCACCAAGATTTTACGAATTGAATAGAAATTTTGGAAGTGAAGAAATAATAAACGAAGTTGTCGAAAATGTCGTGTCGTCCACACCCGAAAATCATTATTTGGAGGAAGCTACAGCTATACCAGAAGTACCTCAAGGATTAGGCAGGAATCTCTCTAGGAGAGGAGGGAATAAATCTGATATTAAAAAGCAGTAGAAATAACAAATACTACAGGGAAGAAATTTGTATTTATAAATTTTATTTCTGTAACAGTAGGTTAAGAAAAATTACCCCGATGGAAGATCTGCGTGGGAAATATATCGGCCATCGTGTGGGTACTTTTAAGATTTATACAGTATGTCAAAATTATTGTTTTAAATAAATGTTTATTTAAATTTTTGGATGATTTATTTAGGAACGCCTCTGAATATTATAGAGCCTATCGATTTTTACAAAGATATTTTTAGCGATAAATAACTTAATTTAGGATTAGATAAACAATTTTCCGCATAAAAATTTTCCGATGTATTTGCTGTGTAATGAAAAATTGTTCCCGGTATCGATCGGGTAGGCAAATCCAGAAATAACTAGTTTTTTGGGTTCGATATATATAATCTAAGGTGTGTTCTCTACGAGAAAAAAAAATAAAGTAATGTTGCTTTGATGTTGCTTTTGAAGATATTTTCAGATATAATTACTTGTTAAATAAATAATAAACTGCAAGGTTTAGAGATAAGGATCAATGAAAGGACAAAGATAAGAAGCAGAAGATGAGAAAAACTGCTATAAGAATTTATATTTAAATAAAAGATTTCACAATATAACAAAATTTTTGATAATATTACTCTTAATCTAATATAAAAAAAATTAAATCCTTTTTTCATTTGAACTACAAGTACATTTATCCAGTTACAGTGTTGTCAAACTTTTTAAAAAATATCTAGTTCTTCTTTTTATTCATTTCTATTCATACCACTTATTATATTGTACTGATCCTTGCCATACTAATGTCTAAAGACATTTTAATCTCATATTATTGACAGAAAAAGTCAAAAGCAATGACATTTGTTTACAGTTAGGGGTTATAAAGTTATAGTTTTTTAATCAGGTGAGTAAATCTACTTAATTTTACCTTCCAGGATAAAACATTTCAACCTTAATAGTATTTTTAACAAAAACGGGATTCTCCTTTAGAAATTACTGCTTGAAAGATACTTGGGGGGGGGCCCGTACACTCCTATCCCAGTCCCTTCTATTAAAATTGAGGTAACTGAGTACCATTGAATGGGATTCTGATTTCTTTTTTAATGATCCCCTCTCCACCTTTTTTGTATCTTGTAATATTACATGATAAGAAATTATCAATCTATAAAATTTTAATTATTTTCAAATATAAAATAAATGTTTCAGATGTTCAGTATTGACTCTTCGACCTTGTCCATACGAGAGTAGAGGCAAAAAAGGTTTGGCAACGTTGTATCCTCCCAGAGTCCGCGGATTCGATCATATTTTACAACAGTTGGTATATAACATATATATATTGTTCTGTGCAGTTGGTGGACTTAACTGGGACAGATGTGTGCGATCGTCCGCTCCAATTTTCGCGGACGTTCTAAACACAGACAAAGTGTACTTACTTAATTAAAAAAAACTGTGATAAAATGGACACGGGAAATAAGACAACCAAAAAGCGCAACCCCGCTGAAAATGCCAACCCTATATCGAGCCTTCTATTTTTGTAAGTATCTAAGTAGAAAACATATTTGCACTTTTCTTTGTTTGTGTTCAACTGCATGTGGAAAATGAAATGCAGTTTTCGTACAGGCAGCCATTGTAGTCCTTGTTTCCTTTTATTTTTTATGGCAGGATCTATTTTTGTACATTCCTTTGATTCCTACCCTTTCATTGATCTCTTATTCGCGTGTGGTACCACAAGAAATTATTTAAAAATCCTCACATTTATGAATATTCTGGTTACTGATAAAAATGTACGGTTTTTATCAAATATTAGCTAGGCCACAGATGTAGTTAGGCCACAATATAAGCCGGATTTAATCTGGTAGAAGAAGCGACATTTTTTTACGTCAAAATATTTATTAATCTCGTGTTAACATAAAGTAATTAGTATGTGTGGGAGGATAATAATCAATACATTTATTCCCATCTTTATATTTATACGTCATGAAAGTAACGATAATCTAGGGTGACTTTTTGGAGTTATAAAAAGATCTACACTACCCTTGAGGGTTCAAGAGGATATGGACATTTTAAGTTGCATGTGTACATTAAAATTTTCGAAATTTTCATGTTTTTTTTTAATATTCGAATATTTAATATTCGCAAACGAATACCTAATTACGGTTTTCGAATATTGATTATTCGCAAAGGAATACCTAATGCCTGTTTTCGAATATGAAATTGTCTAAAATATTCATTGATTAATAATTGATAATGCAATAAGAAAAAAATTACACACGATAAAATAGAATAACAATAATAATAACTCCAAAAAAAAACAGATGTTTGTGTTAACTTTATCTCGACCACAAACTACAGATAAAGAAAATCTGACAAAGCAAAACGTGTGCAATAAATATTGTATGAGTCATTAAAATAAAAATTTGTCGATTTTCTCCGCTGGCAGTCGTTTCAAGGAATTGCATTGTCAATGCCAAAAACATCGTATCTCTCTTCAACTCGACAATCGTCATAACTTTTAATGACGTCCTGTTTCAATGAATAATTTCTGGCTTTGTTCCACCATCTCTGATGTAATAAGATGAGCGTAATATTCAAGAGAAATAATGTCACACAAAGGAACTACGAGTACAAATTTGTATAGTGTCGATAATATGATAAAAAAACAATTTAGAGGAGAAAGAAAAGCTGTAGATGAAAATTCCATATATTCAAACCAACTCTTAACATTTGGATGATATCTACCTTGCACTGATGAGCTGCTCATACGCTGTAACTGGTGTCTCTTCTAATTATATATATCGAGTAGATATCCCAACCCCATAAAGCAACAGAAGCAGTTATTGCTGCTTATTGAACGATCTGCCTTAAAAAAATACCTCGCAAAATATCCAATTTTACACTATTTCTTGATTCACGTTATATATTCGTCGTTACAAGTTATGCAAATTGATTTTTTAACCCGCCTATGGAATTTTAATGTATGCTGGTTAAGTTTCTTAGTAGGTTATTCACTATGCATAATAATATATTGAAAACGTTTACACGGCTTTAACGGTGAATAAAATTATATTGGATGGTTATTTTCAAGATTATTTTTTCGCATCGTAACATTCTATGTACCTACGTTAAACGTTTCCATTTACATTTACAATCAGCTCAATCAGCTGAGTGGAATATTTAGAAACATCTGTTAAATTAAAGAGAATTAGGAGCGTGTATAAATCAAGGCCATCAAAGCACATGTGGATGTTTTTGGAGAATTAATAATAGAATAATGTTTTGTGAAATATCTTAAAGCGGAAGTAGGGAAGATCAAGAAGTGTTTATTTAGAGAAAGGAACAGGTACAAGGATCCCATAGCCTATCTTTTACCGTTGGAGCTAAGAGCTTTATTATTTATTGAAAAGCAGTGTCGTGCAGTCAGTTTAAGGGTTTAGCCGAGTAATGATGGGTCCTACAGTTTTATTTTTAATAATATTGCATAATATTGCACAGAAGGACTTAGGAAGGAAGGAAGTTACAAAAACGACAAAGTTAATATGAATTTTGGTAGCTTTCGTGATGAAATACTTTAGTGGTATGGCTGTATCTAGCTATATATTTTTATAAATAGTAAATATTACAGTACCAATATAAAATATGTTTATTTTATCATAAACTATTTTAATTTGTTATTTCTATTTCTATAAAGATAATGAGTTTTACCTATACCTATACTTGAAATTTTGTTAGTAATAATGGTTATTGTTAATTTTTATAAAATTTTTGATCATTTCACACTATTTAGTAAAATTTGTTACCTACTTACTTTTCGATATCCCCTGTAGATCAGGTATGGAAAGGGGTTTCTACCTGAAATCAATAAATGTATGATAAAGATGTTTTATCCTATACAGCGCTGCCAAGTTGACAATTTATCAGAGTAATCTTTTCTCAAACAACTTAAGCTTGATATAAATGGATAAAAAATGGCTATTTTTCACTCAAAAAAAATGCATGTAGCAACTTAGAATTTACTTAACAACGGCAATGATAATGTCAGTTAATAAAGCCCTCTATTATTTTTAATATTTATTATCTTTCAGAAGATATTATTAAAAAAAAATAAGTTAAGTTTAAACAATTATAACTATTTAAATTAAATTAAAATTTATATTTAATATTTAAAACAATCGTGGTATAACTTTCCAATAAATTCACGAGGAATATACAGAGGATAACTATTTAATTACACCCACCTGTTTATCATTATTTACATAACAATATAATAATTATAAACAATTTCTATTGTTGAATCAAATTCACGGAAAACATTCACATGTCTCATGATTGATACGAGGAGTATCGAACAAATTAAAATTACTTTGTTTTGTTCCAGGTATATGTTTCCAATCTTTAAAAAAACATACAAATTCAAACTGACAGAAGACGATTTGTTTTCACCTTTAAAGGAACACAAATCCAGTTCGTTGGGTTCGAAGGTAGAAAGATTATGGAAAGAAGAATATAGGATACACAAAAAGACTGCACTACATAGGGCTCTATTTAGAATATTCGGTCTTAGATATATGATACTAGGAATAATTAGATTGATTGACGAACTTATGTTAATGTAAATACAGTCTACTTTTTGGAATTACATACGATCAAACACCTATTTTTTTTTACAGAGTTGTAGTGCCTTATTGTATACGAATATTAGTTTCATATTTGGAAGCTGGACAAACCAGAATATCTAAAGATGAGGCACTAACTTACGCAGCTGTACTTGTGATTACACTTCTTTTAGATGCAGTTATGCAACAACCCAATTTTATGGGACTTCAACACATAGCCATGAAGATGAGAGTGGCTTGTACGTCTCTGATTTATAGGAAAACGTTAAGGTTTAGTCAAGCGGCACTAGGTATGTGTTATAATGTGGATAAAATGTAAATTCAATATTTATCTTATTTTAGGTAACACTACTGTAGGTCAATTAGTAAATTTAGTTTCAAATGATGTGAGTAAATTCGATCAATTATTTGGTTTGACGCATTACGCTTGGATCGGACCAATTCAAGTAGCACTAGGTACTTGGTTACTTTACAACGAGATTGGAGCTGGTGCTTTTTTCGGAATGGCTTTCTTGGTATCGTTCGTACCACTTCAAAGTAAGTACCCATTGTTTTGGACCTTTTTAAAGCTCATTCTAGCCATCAAACGATGTCCCTCATTTAAATTTTAAACAAAAAATTGAAAAATAAGAATTTTCAAAAAAATACAACATTCTTTTTGTTACTGTGAGGCCATATAACGTTGTCCCTCATTTAAATTTTAAACAAAGGTTGATAATATAATAGTCTTTCGTATTCCATATCCAAAATTCGCTGACAAACGATACGAGGGTCGAAAAAATTGAAAAATAAGGATTTAAAAAAAAATACAACATTCTTTTTGTTACTGTGAGGCCATATAACGTTGTCCCTCATTTAAATTTTAAACAAAGGTTGATGATATAATAGTCTTTCGTATTCCATATTCAAAATTCGCTGACAAACGATACGAGGGTCGAAAAAATTGAAAAATAAGAATTTTCAAAAAAAATACAACATTCTTTTTGTTACTGTGAGGCCATATAACGTTGTCCCTCATTTAAATTTTAAACAAAGGTTGATAATATAATAGTCTTTCGTATTCCATATCCAAAATTCGCTGACAAACGATACGAGGGTCGAAAAAATTGAAAAATAAGGATATTCAAAAAAAATACAAAATTCTTTTTGTTACTGTGAGGCCATATAACGTTGTCCCTCATTTAAATTTAAAAAAAAGGTTGATAATATAATAGTCTTTCGTATTCCATATCCAAAATTCGCTGACAAACGATACGAGGGTCGAAAAAATTGAAAAATAAGAATTTTCAAAAAAAATACAAAATTCTTTTTGTTACTGTGAGGCCATATAACGTTGTCCCTCATTTAAATTTTAAACAAAGGTTGATAATATAATAGTCTTTCGTATTCCATATCCAAAATTCGCTGACAAACGATACGAGGGTCGAAAAAATTGAAAAATAAGAATTTTCAAAAAAAATACAACATTCTTTTTGTTACTGTGAGGCCATATAACGTTGTCCCTCATTTAAATTTTAAACAAAGGTTGATAATATAATAGTCTTTCGTATTCCATATCCAAAATTCGCTGACAAACGATACGAGGGTCGAAAAAATTGAAAAATAAGGATTTTCAAAAAAAATACATTCTTTTTGTTACTGTGAGCCCATATAACGTTGTCCCTCATTTAAATTTTAAACAAAGGTTGATGATATAATAGTCTTTCGTATTCCATATCCAAAATTCGCTGACAAACGATACGAGGGTCGAAAAAATTGAAAAATAAGGATTTTCAAAAAAAATATAACATTCTTTTTGTTACTGTGAGGCCATATAACGTTGTCCCTCGTTTAAATTTTAAACAAAGGTTGATGATATAATAGTCTTTCGTATTCCATATCCAAAATTCGCTGACAAACGATACGAGGGTCGAAAAAATTGAAAAATAAGAATTTTCAAAAAAAATACAACATTCTTTTTGTTACTGTGAGGCCATATAACGTTGTCCCTCATTTAAATTTTAAACAAAGGTTGATAATATAATAGTCTTTCGTATTCCATATCCAAAATTCGCTGACAAACGATACGAGGGTCGAAAAAATTGAAAAATAAGGATTTTCAAAAAAAATACAAAATTCTTTTTGTTACTGTGAGGCCATATAACGTTGTCCCTCATTTAAATTTAAAAAAAAGGTTGATAATATAATAGTCTTTCGTATTCCATATCCAAAATTCGCTGACAAACGATACGAGGGTCGAAAAAATTGAAAAATAAGAATTTTCAAAAAAAATACAAAATTCTTTTTGTTACTGTGAGGCCATATAACGTTGTCCCTCATTTAAATTTTAAACAAAGGTTGATAATATAATAGTCTTTCGTATTCCATATCCAAAATTCGCTGACAAACGATACGAGGGTCGAAAAAATTGAAAAATAAGAATTTTCAAAAAAAATACAACATTCTTTTTGTTACTGTGAGGCCATATAACGTTGTCCCTCATTTAAATTTTAAACAAAGGTTGATGATATAATAGTCTTTCGTATTCCATATCCAAAATTCGCTGACAAACGATACGAGGGTCGAAAAAATTGAAAAATAAGGATTTTCAAAAAAAATACAAAATTCTTTTTGTTACTGTGAGGCCATATAACGTTGTCCCTCATTTAAATTTTAAAAAAAGGTTGATAATATAATAGTCTTTCGTATTCCATATCCAAAATTCGCTGACAAACGATACGAGGGTCGAAAAAATTGAAAAATAAGAATTTTCAAAAAAAATACAAAATTCTTTTTGTTACTGTGAGGCCATATAACGTTGTCCCTCATTTAAATTTTAAACAAAGGTTGATAATATAATAGTCTTTCGTATTCCATATCCAAAATTCTCTGACAAACGATACGAGGGTCGAAAAAATTGAAAAATAAGAATTTTCAAAAAAAACTAACACAAATTCAACTTTGCTTAATAGAAATCCATCTATTTTTGTGTCGATTGAAAATAAATTCAAAATTTTTGTTTGTTTCAGTTTGGTTGGCGAAAAAAATGTCTGTGATGCGATTGAAGACGGCATTGAGAACGGACGAGAGAGTGAAATTAATGAATGAAATTATATCCGGTATTCAAGTTATAAAAATGTACTGTTGGGAAAAACCGTTTGCTCGTGTTATCGATTTGGCTCGACAGTAAGTATATATCAATTATCAACCGATCTTTCTTGCGGATTATCGTAATATACATTACGGAAACATTAAAATACAGTCTGGACGATATTTTTTGCTAAAATTAAAACTTGGATAAATTCCAATCATTAAAATGGATACAAAAAAGTTATTATTATGAATTGGCAGGTGTAAATACAGAGTGAGTTAAGTAATGGATCTCTTTTGATATTGCCAACGTTACGTTGTTGTCAGATCTTTTCTTATTTCGGAATAATAATGATATTTTGAAAATAACTTTTTGAAACGTTTTTCTTTTACAGAGCAGAGATGAAAGCAATCAAATCCCATTCATGCCTTCTAGGAATCCTCTACTCTTTTGAAGTTTTCGTCTCTAGAACTGCCATTTTCGTCAGTATATTAGGATACGTATTGTTAGGTAACTACGTAACGGCAGATAAAGTCTTCGCAATTACCGCCATCTACAATCAAATGCGAACGGTTATCACTATAATTTTTTCGCTTAGTATAACATCTTTCGCCGAAGTGAACGTAACACTATTAAGAATACAAAAATTACTGGTATTCGATGAAAAAGAAAAAGACTACGAACAAAAATCATTAAAAATAAACGGAGCTTATCCGAAAACTTTAGAAAGTATGGAAGGTGTAATGAACGGAATGAACGGTAGTAAAATGAATGAATTAAATAAAAAAGAAAAAGTTCCTAAGCTTGTACTTTCCGAAGTATCCGCTAGGTGGTCAGAACACTCTAGTGAAGATACCTTGACTAATATAACTTTCAACGTCCCATCTAATAAAATGCTAGCTATAATAGGCCCTGTAGGCAGCGGAAAAAGCAGCATCATCCATCTTCTTCTCAAAGAACTTCCTGTAAGATCCGGCAAAATGGAAATCGAAGGCACAGTGTCCTTCGCTTCACAGGAACCGTGGTTATTCAACGCTAGCGTTAGACAGAACATTCTATTCGGCGAAGCATATCACGAAGAGCGGTATCAAAAAGTTGTAGAAGTTTGTGCCTTAAAATCGGACTTTACGTTACTTCCTTACGGCGATAAAACTTTGGTAGGCGAAAAAGGAAACATGTTAAGCGGCGGACAAAAAGCCAGAGTTAATCTAGCTAGATGCATCTACAAACAAGCCGATATCTATCTCTTGGACGATCCTCTTTCAGCTGTAGACGCAAATGTCGGTAAACATCTTTACGAAAAATGTATTAAACAATTTTTATCCAACAAAATATGCGTTCTTGTCACCCATCAATTACAGTACTTGAAAAATTCCGATAAAATTATAATAATGAAAGACGGGACGATCGAAATGACCGGTAGTTACGTCGAACTTAAAAAAAGCGGTCTGGATTTCGCCAAAGTTATGGAAGAATTTCAAGAAGAAGCAGAAGAAGATAAAAGAATCAAATCTATTAAATCGAAAGCTTCTATTTACGATGAACCTATCGATGATGATGAAGATCAAACTATTGAAAAGGAATTGCAAGAAAAAGGGACCATTAAAGCTGCTACTTATTACCAGTATCTTAGAGCAGGCGGTGGTATTGTTTCCATGTTAATTTTGGGTTTTCTTTTTGTTTTGTGTCAAGTTGTGGCTAATGGAGGAGAGTACTATGTCACTTATTGGTAAGTACTCTCTTTTATATATGTAATAAAGATTTTCCTCTAGCCCTCTCTTTACCAATTCATCTGCTACTTCAGATTGTCCTGAATTCCACAGTAAGATGTTACCCTGCAAGAGAGGGGGGTGAACATCCTTTTGGATGCCAAAATCCTTTTTAATTGTGATATAGAGGGTTATATATAGATCTAGTAGGGCTAAGTGAAACAGTAAAGTGTTTTGACAGCTCTCCTAACCTCACAAAAACCTTTTGATTCCTTTTTTCTATACACTTTTTCAAATATCGATTAAAATTTTTTATTTTTAGTTCCAATAAATTTTGATATTTTCAGGGTGAACTTGGAACAAGATTTCAGCGATAAAGTTAGAAATAATTTAACGACACCCAACGAAACAATAAATAGAGAACTAATCATGTGGTCATACACTGCCCTAATCATCGGCAATATTATTATTTCAGTAACAAAAGCAGTGTATTTCATGTTATTCTTCGTGATAGCCTCTAGAAATCTACACAGCTACATATTCTCGCGACTAATAAAAGCTACAATGAGATTTTATAATAACAATCCGTCTGGAAGGATTCTAAATAGATTTTCTAAGGATTTAGGTACTGTAGATGAATATTTACCGTCCGTTATTATCGATGTTATCGAGGTAAATATAAATTTCAATTCATTTCCAAAAACACTAACAATTTTTTTTTAGATCTTCCTTCTTCTCGTTGGTGCTATAACACTATCGTCAATTGTGGAACCGTTATTGCTAGTACCAGCTGCAGTACTAATGGTATTCTTTTACTTACTAAAAATTGTTTACTCTGAAACCAGCCGAAGTGTAAAACGAGTAGAAGCAATCAGTAAGTTACTTAAATACTACTAATTAAAATAATTTGTTTATTATTGTTTTTTTTAGCAAAAAGTCCAATGCTGAGCCACTTGACAGCTTCAGTTAATGGTTTAAGCACAGTTAGAGCTTTCCACGCCGAACAAATGCTAATTGAAGAGTTTGATAACTTCCAAGACAGTCATAGCGCAGCTTGGTTCTTATATTTAGGTTCCAGTAAATGTTTTGGACTTTGGTTGGATATAATTTGTATAATTTTTATAGCCATAGCAGTATTTTCTTTATTACTTTTAAGAGATGGTAAGTTTTTAATAATAATATCCCTAGAGATCGATAAGAATATTTTTTAGGTATATATGGTGGTGACTTGGGTCTTGTGATAACTCAATATTTGGGTCTGATGGGTTCCCTGCAATGGGGTATGCGTCAATGGACCGAATTAGAAAATAACATGACCTCAGTAGAAAGAATCTTGGAATATACGCGTTTGGAAAAAGAGCCGGAAAGAGAAGATCCTAAAAATCTTCCGGAAAAATGGCCTGAGCATGGTCAGATACATTTTCAAAACGTTTGTTTACGGTACAGCGAAACTGAACCTTTTGTACTTAAAGAACTGTCTTTCTCCATAGAACCTAAACAGAAAATTGGTATTGTCGGTAGAACAGGCGCAGGAAAATCATCCACTATTACTGCATTATTTCAATTATACCCATTAGAAGGATCCGTTGTAATTGATGGTGTCGATACCACGAAAATACCTTTGGATATTCTTAGATCGAAAATTTCTATAATACCACAAGAACCAGTATTGTTTTCCGGTGAGTATTTCTATACGAAACAATTTAATATCCAGATTTACAACTTTGTGATTTCTATATTTAGGTTCTATGCGTAAAAATTTGGACCCGTTCGACAACTACAGCGATGACATCTTATGGAACGCTCTAGAACAAGTAGAATTGAAAGACGTAATTTCAGAACTACCTTCCGGTCTTAATACTGAAGTTTCCGAAGGAGGAAATAATTTCAGCGTTGGTCAAAGACAGCTGGTATGTTTAGCGAGAGCTTTGATTAGAAACAATAAAATTTTGGTAATGGACGAAGCTACAGCCAACGTGGATCCACACACAGATTCTCTAATCCAGACTACAATCAGGGAAAAATTTGCAGACTGTACAGTTTTAACAATCGCTCATAGGTAGGATCAATTTCCATAAGTCAATAAATGTTTTTGACGTTGTTATATTCTAGATTACACACTGTTATGGATTCGGACAAAATATTAGTGATGAGTTCTGGAAGGGTAGAAGAATTCAATCACCCTTACCTTCTTCTACAACATAAAGCTGGGGTTTTGTTTAATTTAGTTGAAGCAACTGGTGCATCTACTGCTAAATATCTGGAAAATGTAGCTAGAGAGGTATGTGTTGTGTTTTCCATGTTTTCTATATCAAAATTTCACTTTTCACTGTCACATATTTCAATTATCAAAATATAGTTTATTTAAATGATCCTGTAGTATTGATTGATGTTTTTTTTTTGTTTCAGAGCTATGAGAAAAAGATGGTTTGAACTTTATATATCTCATTATATATTATATTATACTTATTTAAGATTGCTGTGATCTTTTCATACTTTTTAATGATTATAAAAACAGTATTTAAACAGGTTATACTTTTTGTTACTTGCCAATTTACCATTAGATAGAAAAATAAATCTTAATTTTAATTTAAAAATATATATATTTCACCTTAAATTGTGTTTTATTTATTTTACCAACAAATAAGTTTGCTAGCTCTCTTTTAAATTTAAATTGAAGTGGAAGTATGCAAAATTTTATACAAAATATATGAAATTTGACAACCTTCAAGGTTAGATCCTTGTTAAACTTCAAGAGGTCCAATTTTAGTAATATTAACAACAAATATGGATAGACGAAACAGATTTTCCAAAAATATTAACCCTGTCGAGAAATGCAACGTTCTATCTCTACTATTTTTTCTGTAAGTTTGGTTTTGATACACGATTAAATTTATAATTTTTTGACGTAAGAAAAGTCATTAAAAGACATTTTATATAAAGATCGATTCAAATAAGTAAAAAAATCTAATCAAGTTGCGTAAATATGTATTTTATGTTGCCTATCCAAATTAAGGATTATTTCTTTTCAGTTACATGTTTCCCATATTCAAAAAAACGTATCAATACGACCTATCAGAAAAGGATCTTTTTCAACCATTAGAAGAACACAAGTCAAACAAATTAGGAGCGAATTTAGAAAAAATTTGGACCGAAGAATTTTTAAAACACAAAAAATTCGCATTACATATAGCGTTATTCAGAATGTTTGGATTAAATTTCATGTTATTAGGCTTTATAAAGTTAATAGACGAGATAATGTTGATGTAAGTATATACAGTGTGGATCAATAGTGTATTTAAATCTTTATTTCCAGTGTAATTATCCCTAAGTGCATAGGAAAGCTAGTTTCATTCTTTGAAACAGAACCAAATCGTATAACAAAAACAGAAGCCTACTATTACGCAGCTGGACTAGTTTTTGGTCTATTTGCAGATTCCTTAATGTCCCACCCAACCTATATGGGTTTACAACACACATCAATGAAAATAAGAATAGCTTGTAGCTCCTTAATTTTTCGAAAAATATTAAAATTCAGTCGCAACACTTTGCTTAACATAACAGTGGGACAAATACTTAATTTATTGTCTAATGACGTAAGTAAATTTGATGAAGCATTCGTTCTTGCGCATTTTTCATGGATTGGACCGATACAAGTAGCTGTAGGATCGTATTTATTATACAGGGAAATTGGAATGGGATCTATATGTGGAGTTGCTTTCCTGATACTCTTTGTGCCGCTTCAAAGTAAGTAAAAGTATAGTCTGTTCATCCAAAAATAATTTTTTATACTTTTTAAAGTTTGGTTAGCGAAGCAAACGTCGATATTGCGTCTGCGCACTGCTTTGAGAACGGACGAAAGAGTGCGTTTGATGAATGAAATCATATCTGGTATTCAAGTAATTAAAATGTACTGTTGGGAAAAACCGTTTGAAAAATTTGTTTCTAACGCTAGAAAGTAAGATATTTTTATCTAAATTTTTTCGAATTAAACGTTTTTTTTTGTTTTAGAAAAGAAATAAAATCGATCCTGCTTCATTCTTACATAATAGGAATCATTTATTCATTCGAAATATTCATTTGTCGAACATCTATTTTTATAAGTATCTTGGGATACATTTTACTAGGTAGTTATGTTACAGCAGAAAAAGTATTCGCCACTACTGCCATCTATAACTGTCTAAGACCTGTCATTACTATGTTGTTTTCCTTAAGCATATCCGCCTTGGCTGAAATTAATATTTCTATTACAAGAATACACCAAGTTTTGAAAACAAATCAAATAGAAACTATAGAAAATGGATTTTCTGATAAAAATCTTCAATCAAGCGGGGAAATCGGTACTAGAATTCATTTAGAAAACGTTTGTGCAAAATGGGAGGAAGGAAATGTTGAAAATACGTTGAATAATATTACTTTTGACGTATCTTCAAACATGTTGGTTGGTATACTTCATTCTGTTAATCTTAACCCTTCATAGTGCGTGTTGTTTTTCTTTTAGGTTATAATTTTAGGTCCAGTAGGTAGTGGAAAAACCAGCATTCTTAACACCATACTCAAAGAACTACCTATAAATTCCGGTAGATTGAAAATAGTAGGAAAAATATCGTACGCGCCACAAGAACCTTGGCTTTTTGCGTCTAGCGTAAAAGAAAACATACTTTTCGGTGAAATATACAACGAAGAACGTTACAAAAAAGTTGTAGAAGCGTGCGCTTTGAAAGCGGATTTTAATACATTTCCACACGGTGATAAAACTTCTGTAGGAGAAAAAGGAAGAGGCTTGAGTGGGGGTCAAAGAGCAAGAATAAGTCTAGCTAGGTGTATATATAAAAAAGCAGATATCTACCTCTTAGACGATCCACTATCTGCTGTGGATGTTAGCGTGGGTGAACATATTTTCAATCGATGTGTTAAATTGTTTTTATCCAACAAAACCTGCTTGCTGGTAACGCATCAATTGAAATATCTTAAGGTTGCTGATAAAATAGTTATCCTTAAAGAGGGAGCAATAGAAATGTCAGGCAGTTACAACGAATTAAAAAAAAATAGTGAAGGTTATGTCGCGGAAATGATGGAAAAGTTCCATTACGAAGATTTGGAAGATAATAAGAAAATTAATCGAAATGAATCGAGTTTTTTTATAGAAGATAATTACGGTGAAGAAGAAATCGTTCAGGAAGAGTTTGCAGAAAGCGGTGGTATTGATTTGAAGGTGTATTTAGCTTATTTTAAGGCTGGTGGAAAAGCTTTAGCCATAACTTTGTTGGTATTTCTTTTTATAGCTTGTCAAATTTTTGCTAATGGTGGAGAATACTTTTTAACATATTGGTAAGTATATGCAGTTTAATAAATTTAATTTGCTGGCCAATACGACCCTGTCGAATTTATTATTTAATTCAGTCACTAGCTCTGTCAAATGTCAATGAAAAAAGTAATTGGATGAATAGAGATACAGCTAATTAGAAATGCTACGAAAATCTTATGGAAAATGGACATACACGATTAAACGAATAACAACAAAAATAAATATAACTGACATTTGACATAACTAGTAACTGAATAATATAAATGAAATGGTGACATGCCAAGAGTTCCTAGAATTATTGGCCACCGATATGTTGAGTATTCAGCTAAAAAGTCAATTTAAATTTCAAGATATACCCTTCGGGAGTGTATATTCATTATTTTAATAAATCAATATAGATGTTCGCAATGATAAAAAAGACCTTAACTGTCATTCTTGTCAGATAAAATCACTTTTTGTTGGCCCTACTGACCTTAGACTGAACTCCTCTATTATATTTAAAGTTATATATAATTTGTCCAAGTTAAAGTGAATTACAAGACATTATTCTGTTTCATCTACCAGTGCTATACACTTTTTTGTTTCTTAATATTTTGTTAATGAACACAATGTAACAAAAAAAGTTACAAAGAAATCAAACAAAAAACTTACCTTTTTAGTTCTGGAAGTTCACTTGCAGTACCATGAAGCTCAAAGTTTTCTTCACTTTAAATACGCGATTATACTTAATTTAAACGAAAAGATCTAAGACTTTAAACAATACTAACAACCACGATATCAATTTGCAACTAAAACTAATAAAACAACTAAGCTATGCGTCACTCTGTAGGTACCACAGATATTCAACAAAATGATAGCGATAAACGGAGTCGCTCTTAGCGACACCTATCCGTCGATAGTTCTACGTTTTCTCTCAGTAGGCTATGATTTCTAGACAGGACCGGATACAGAAAATTTAATATAAATTTTTGATATTTTAATTTCACTGTTTCAGGGTAAACTTAGAACGAAAACTTACAACAAATGTAACAAACAGATTTACCTTGGTAACATTTTATTTTCTTATTACTTTGGGAACAATAGTTGTGGCTGTGATTAAATCAGTGTATTTTATGGCATTTTTAACGTTTGCTTCGAAGAATCTACATGATTTTATGATCTCGCGCATCTTAAACACCCCCATGAGCTTTTATGATAACAATCAATCCGGTAGAATCCTTAATAGGTTTTCAAAAGATCTTGGAATTGTCGATGAATATATTCCTTCTATACTCATAGACGTAATCGAGGTAAAAATATTCAAAAAACATTTTTAAACATTTTATACATTTAAAACGAATTTTCAGATAGCTCTACAACTTGTTGGTGTCGTTATTTTATCTACGATAGCCGAACCGTACTTACTAGTAGTTGCAGTTTTTTTAATACTAATTTTTTATCTAATAAGAGTGGTTTATATTAAAACAAGTAGAGCAGTGAAAAGAATTGAAGCTACAAGTAAGTAATATAAATTTCTATAAAGGAATTTTCTGTAAAAAACTATTTTTTTTTAGCAAAAAGTCCAATGTTTAGCCTTGTGACGGCTGCTATGAAAGGTTTGGATTCAATAAGAGTTTTTTCAGCTGAAAATATGTTGATAGAACAATTTGACGATTTGCAAGATATTCATAGCTCAGCTTGGTTCTTATATATAGCAGCTGGTAAATGTTTTTCTCTTTGGCTAGACCTCGTTTGCCAATTTTTTATCATCATCGTTATTTTTACACTTTTAGCTTTCAATAAAGGTGAGTTATATCTTAAAACTGAACTGTTGTTTATTATAAAAGTTTCAGATATGTATGGCGGTGACGTTGGCCTGGTGGTCACTCAGTATTTGAGTCTTATGGGCTCCCTCCAATGGGGAATGCGTCAATGGACTGAATTAGAAACAAACATGACATCTGTAGAAAGAATTCTCAATTATACCGAGCTAGAAATTGAACACAAAATCGAAAAAGTTTCGAATGTTTTAGAAAATTGGCCAGAAAAAGGAGAAATCGAGTTTAAGCATGTTTTTTTAAAGTACCATTTTCGAGAATCGTATGTACTTAGTGACTTGAATTTTTTGGTGAAACCTGGTGAAAAAGTGGGAATAGTGGGACGTACAGGTGCTGGAAAGTCGTCTATCATTACCGCTCTTTTTCAATTATATGAAATAGAAGGTTCTATTTTAATAGATTCTGTGGAAATAAAAGGAATGTATTTAGATAATGTAAGGTCAAAGATTTCCATAATTCCACAAGAACCAGTCCTTTTCTCAGGTAAAAACAATAACAGTTATTTAAATGTAAGTAAATTTGCCATTTTTTTAGCCAGCATACGTCAAAATCTCGACCCATTCAACCAACACAACGACGAAGTACTTTGGAAGGCTCTAGAAGAAGTGGGATTGAAAGAGCTTTTCGTGGATTCCACAAACGGTCTAAATACCCAAGTTTTCGAAGGCGGTAACAATTTCAGCGTCGGACAAAGACAGTTGGTGTGTCTAGCGAGAGCTATGATCACAAATAATAAGATTCTCGTACTAGATGAAGCTACAGCTAATGTAGATCCACAAACCGATGCCCTTATACAAGATACCATTAGAAAAAAGTTTTTTCATTGTACAGTTCTAACTATAGCACATAGGTGAGCTGGAAAAAATAGTTACGGCGCTACTGATGGGAATAATTAATGTTGTAAATCATTTTAACGACATTTTTTTTCTTTTATTGTTTAGATTGCAAACTGTAATGGATTCTGACAGGATTTTAATAATGAATCATGGTGCAGTGGAAGAATATGATCATCCCTATAAGTTGTTACAGTCGGAGAATGGTACTTTGAGGGAATTAGTAGAAGCTACTGGGCCAAAGACAGCCGAATATCTAACTTCGATTGCAAAGAAGGTTTGTTTTTATATTAATTGTTTTGTGGTTTTATTGTTGCTTTCTGTTTCAGACTTACTTCAAGATTAATTCAGAAAAATCTTAAGTATTTTTAATGTTTAATAAAATTATTATTAATAAATATTTGACTAATCTTTTCCGGACACCCTGTATATCGTAAAAACGTAAAACAAACTAAAGTAGGTACATAATAAAATCTATTTTCTATGCATCTGTTTCTTCATCAGAGCCTTCAGCTTGCTGTTCGGGCGTTCGTAAATCGATAGCGAATTTTTTGATCGGTCTTTCACCATTTTGGGATTTAACTCTTCTTCCGTAATCTTGAAAAGCGGCCGCTAGAGCATAAGTGATTTTCCTAGCTTGATCCCTGGATTCGCAAAGAAAACTGTGGCATTCAAAAGGTGTACCGCTGTTTAGATTATCATCTATTACCACGATCATACTGAACACTCTCGTGTAAACCAAGTCTTGAACTCCGTAGGATATTTTGTCGACCTCTACGGAAAATGTAGTCGGTTTTTCTTTTGAATTTTTTTTGGTTATATTAGAGTAGTCTACTCCTTTTTCCGTTACAGTGAAGTTCACTAAGGGGAGAATTAAGTCTTGTGGCATGCTTTTTGCCTGAGATACTAGAAAGTCTACGGGTTTTCTTGTGTGTTTCATTCCCCATAGACCTTTTGCTGGATGGCTTCCTGAAACAACAAAAATAAAATGAATTATAAGATGTCAAAAGTGCCAAAAGTGGAGAAATTATAGTGAAAACACTCGTTTTTTTATACTAAGAATGAATTTATTTGATTCATAAATAGTTATCAATAAATAATTTATATTAAATGATTGATCATAATATATTGACAAGTTCTAGCAATAATATACGACTATTTATTAATTTCTATGAAGTTATATCTTATCTAAATAAAACATCTCTTATTTGATTATAATAATATTTATTGTAAAAGCTTATATTATTATTTTTCAACTGTATTAAGGAAATAACAAATTATAAAAAAATATATAAACTTTCTTTCTTACTTACCCAAATATTTCACTGTAAATTTCAAGGGTAAGTCACTAACAGATATCACAGGCTCATTATCTGCCATCTCTAATCTCTAATATAAAAGAAAATAACGAATAAATGTCAACAAATAATGTAACACTAAATAAACAAAACGACAAACTCAACGAAATTCTTCCATGTATCATACCCAGGTAGGTACTACACATCCGTTTTGGAAATGGTTCCGAAACAACTGTCGATGACTCCCCCTTACTGTTTTTTTTCCACCTGTTACCACTGTCAACTGATAAATTCATTTATCTACTCATACTTTTCATATAGATCGTGGATTAAGCTATCTACAGAGTCGTGCGCGCGTGAGGCGACGAGGGATAAAAATAAATTAATTCAGCTGAAATTTGAAGTAGCAAAAAAAAGGTAATAGATTAATTTATTGTTTAAGCAGTTTGTAATATATTCCAGTTGTATAATGATATGTAAATATCGAAATAAAGTTTCACACATCGTGAAATTGGAACATTGGTAACATAATTCAAAAAATATCATATTCAAAAACCCTTTTTTTTAATATTTTGTGTACTACCCATGCACTCTACACAATTATTTACATTGTACTGGATAACACGTCATATCAGCAATAAGTCACCAATTTAATAGTATTTTGCTTTTTACCTTTAAAAAAAATGTTATACATGGCTAAATAATAATATAATTTTCGTAAAAAAAGTGGATATAAATAAAAGTGAATAGACAATAATAGATATGAGAAGGTCGGATGTTTACGTTTAGGTGCGTATAAAAAATATTTGTTTTTCTTTGCATTTTATAAATACACTCAGAAAACAATACAAAATTTCTTTCAAAATAAGAAATATTAAGCTATTATTTTAAAAAGACAACCTGTATTGATAATAAAAGTTATATTTATACACACGAACAACTCTTTTAATATTGTCGGATAAATATTTTTCAGTTTGAAATTCTGTTCGGCCGAGTTGTGTACTGTATAGTGTGCCAAAGATTTTTAGAAGGTCACGTGCTACGAAAAATCTACTGTTTAATGAAAACCGTTCGATTGGATTTTATTCAAATCAGCCATTGGTTAAGTGAGTTTTACAAAATATTTTTACAATCATTGAGTTTAACGATTTTCAATAAAAATAGAACACTCAAAATGTATAATATACAGTATGGATCACTCAGAAACAGATGTTTCTTCTCCTAAGTTCACAATTTCTTCAATTTTCCCATTTTTTTCCATTTAAACATGGGTCCACACCATCTCCAAAAGTATGTCAAATAGTACTTGTTCTTTACACTCCTAGAAGTGTCCATTAAGTGGAGAAGATTTACCGCAGTTTCCTTGGTAAATTGTCTAAAAAACATCCGGTATTGTTTTTTATTTTTGGGTGTAAATAAAAAATTCGCCTTTCCTGCTAAATATACTTCAACAAAAATCTTTGAAACGAGCGGTTGCGCGTGATAAGATTTACAAAAACTTACGATGATGCATGAGCCTTGTCACCTTGCCAAATTTGATTGGCTAATATTAAAACAGAAAATTCTATACAACAAAAAAAAAATGCAATCGAGAGTTACCGTGAATCCATTTTATTGTAGTTTTTAGTGAGAGAAGTGCAAAAGTTTCGTAAAAACATTGATTTATATGGAAGTATATTAATAATAATAATAATTGTAAGTTAACTGCTGCTTGAATCCCCTGTCCAATACAAACGCAAGGTTCTCAAAAACATTCTCCACTGTGTCCTTGAAATGATTTACAACATTACCAGTGGCGCCGTGGCGAAAAAAATAGTAAATAAAAATAAGAATTAACCAGTTATATTAAAAGTATTTTTTGTTTTGTTTTTAGAATGTCCTCCATGACGGAATTCGCTCTAATCAGCCACAAAGGCTTCAAATTCCTCATAACCAAAAACCCGGCGAACAACAATTTGGAGGCTTTTATCAAAGAGCTGAAAACAAACAATGTCAAAATCGTGGTAAGGGTTTGCGAGCCAACGTATGACACAGAAGCTTTGAAAGGTGCTGGCATACAAGTTTGTAATTTGACCATTCCAGATGGAACTTGCCCATCAGAAAGTATCGTGCAAGAATTTTTTATCATTCTTAAAAGACAATTTTCTATTAATCCAGAATCCTGTGTAGCTGTACATTGTATAGGAGGTAGAAATATATTTTTTTAATTTTCTACAATTTATATATATATATTTTTTAATTCAAGGTTTAGGTAGAGCTCCTGTGATGGTAGCTCTAGCTCTGATCGAATTGGGTTTTACGTATGAAGACGCTGTTGATCTTATTAGAGAAAAAAGAAGAGGAGCTATTAATTCCAAACAATTACAATTTCTTTCCAAGTACAAACCTAAATCAAGATTAGGAAAAGATAATAAGAAATGTAGTATTCAGTGAAAAAAATATTACCGGTTATCACTGACTTTTTTGTGATACGGCAACGCTGCAAATCATGTATTTATTGTAATGGCAAGGTGTGCAGAATCAAAAAACAACTTTTTATATAATAATATCCATATTAAGGAAGTTTGATAAGATAATACCTGTATAATATAGATTAAATTAAGTATATTTAGATTTTTATTAAGAAAAAATAAATATTTATGAAAACTACAATAATTGTTTTTTTATCCTACACGTTTCCACACTAGCTGGCGCTCCAATTGACAAATTGAATCAAAATTGTTAATTTGATTGTTAGAGCCGACCACAAAGTATCTAGTCTGACTGCTCTAATATTAATTTGTTAGTTATCTCTGATTTCAATCACATCATTCAGGAGAAACGTCAAAATAAAAATAAATTGTTAGTAGCTGTCAATGTCTACAAATTCAATCGTAAGTTGTCGTATTTTGATAGTTATTTGAAGTTATAGATTAAAAAATAATGTAAGGTGTAAGCGTTTAGTGTAAAATATATTTGACTGGACTATTAAATTTTCCTAGTCAATAATAAAGTGTATGTAATGAGAAATTATTTGAAAGGTAAGGAAAAACGCCAATTTTATTAATTTAAAATCAATTTATTTACAAAAAATAAATAAAATCTTTAAAAAAAAGTATAAATAATAATTTTGCATAGTAGAAAATTGTTTTTTCTCATTGTCGTTGTTTATCAACATAAGAAGGAACTCTGTACAAATCCTCGTTTATTCCATATAGACTTGGGGTAGCTGCACAATCAACATTGAACCACCAATCGCAAACTCTAGCGTATTGGTTGAAAACTGTACCGTTGGGGCACAAAAAACTGAATTTTTGACCGTTAGGGAGACACCAATGCCAAACCTGCAACAGTAAAAAACTTTGTTATAGGTACTTTAAGTAAAGCATAACCCATATAAATTTAGTAAAGTGACTATTCGGCTCAGGCTTCAGGAAGGGGAAGGGAAAAGTGTTATACAGATACAAATAAAAAAAATTACTTGGCATTGGGCTTCAGGATCGCTGTAGTAACCAGGTAATTTTTGGTCACATCTGAAAGTTAGTCCTTGAGGTATTTCGTGATATATCGGATAGTCTTGTCCGGGAATATAGCCATCTATTTGCTGAAAAAAAAGTTTAAAATTAACAAATCTTTAATGAGTACCCATTAATAGTTATTTAACTAACAAGTGTATTAATGAGGGCCATTAACAATCGAGATAATTTGTAAGAGATTGTTAATTTCCCTTTTAATACTCGTGTTAGTTACAAAGTTTTTCCGTCGACTGTATCAGTTGTATTCCTTTTTCTCTAAAAATACAGGGTGTCCCAGCCGAGAGTGACCCATTTTAAATGCTTATAACTTTTATACCAGTTGTGTTAGCCACCTGCGGTTTACGCCATTCCTTTTCTCTTGGCCTAAAGTTTTTTCTAGTTGGTACCAAATTTTGTCTACAATTATACAGTGGAAGTAAAAAAATTGCCTTTTTCCGACATTAAAATTTTCAACTATTTTTAATGGAA
Source organism: Galerucella nymphaeae (assembly GCA_963978555.1). Classification (NCBI taxonomy): domain Eukaryota; kingdom Metazoa; phylum Arthropoda; class Insecta; order Coleoptera; family Chrysomelidae; genus Galerucella; species Galerucella nymphaeae. Next base: position 17,189,577 of record OZ021714.1, read on the forward strand.
CATCCTGTATATTGCAACGCCATAATTAGGAGTCGTGTCCAAGGTATCCATATACCAATAAACATCGGACTTGTACCTTGAGGTTTTAGCAGCAAAAAATTAAAATAGTAGTCTGGATATTTTAGCAAACGTATAAAAAAAACGTAACTAGGTATCCATAGTACACTGGCCCTATAGAATGGGCACCGTACTCTCCTGACTTGACAGTTCCAGACTTTTTTCTCTGGGGTTATGTCAAGGATAGGTGCTATAACCCCCTTCCACATAATTTGGATGATCTTAAGAGGAATATTCGTGCAGTAATTGAAGCGATTCCCCAAGGTATGTTACACAATTCATTCAACCATTTTATGGTCCGACTTCATAAATGCGTAGAACAGAACGGTCAACATATACAGCAGTTTTTTTAGATTAATATTTATTTTTTTATTAATGTATACTGTATAGTTCCAAATATGCTAATAAAAAATACGTTTGCTAAAATATCCGGACTACTATTTTAATTTTTTGCTGCTAAAACCTCAAGGTACAAGTCCGATGTTTATTGGTATATGGATACCTTGGATACGACTCCTATTTATGGCGTTGCAATATACAGGGTGTTCCATTAAAAATAGTTGAAAATTTTAATGTCGAAAAAAGGCAATTTTTTTACTCCCACTGTATAATTGTAGACAAAATTTGGTACCAACTAGAAAAAACTTTAGGCCAAGAGAAAAGGAATGGCGTAAACCGCAGGTGGCTAACACAACTGGTATAAAAGTTATAAGCATTTAAAATGGGTCACTCTCGGCTGGGACACCCTGTATAAGATGTGCGTTGGGTTGCCTGCAGAAAATCGTTCATGATGTATGATTTTGTTTAGTTTTGAGAACATAATTTTTAAATATTCCCAAGTGGTCCAAAACAATAAAAATGTATTACATAAAAATTTAAATTTAAATTTAAATTGAATAATTTTAATCGGAATATAATGGTGCTGTTGAAAGATGCATTCCGAAATATTTCAAAACGACAACTAGGTCGTGGATATTTATTCTTTTCCCAGAGTAGATGGGACAATTAGATAAACCGAGATCGTAATTATTGTGATCTGAACTTTTTACATACTTTATTATAATTATAACGAGTTTAATTGTAATTATTCGTGATTGAAATTGTTGATATTTTTTTTCATGCGAAATTTATAACAAATATTACATATTTATATCTACTCCATGTAAACTTTCTCCAATGGACCAAACCTTTTGAACTGGTAAGCATTGATCGAAATAAATTTTACTTAAATTCAACACTCTGTATATCATTAACGATAAAATTGAATGAAGAATAACCTTGGAAACATCCTATATAAATTTAAAGAGATCCCGACCTACACCAAATATCTCTTGGCGAATTTTGCGAAATATTGCAAAACAATTAAAACAATCTTTGAATTTTTTTTCGGCAAATTAGGTCGATCAACCAAGTGTAAATCCTTTTTTTATCTACATCAGAAAATGGTAAATATGTAACAATAGTTTAGCAATGGCCAGAGATCGGATGTTTGCTTTATTTCGATTCACCTTTTGTTTCCGGTGTTGTTGGATGACACTTGTATAATATCCGGTCCGTAGATCTCCTTCCAATGGCGTAGAATATACTTTTTATATATTTACACACAAAAAATTAAAAAATGAGTCCCGAAAGTTTAGAAAACTGTATCGAAAGCTTATTTCATTCTGTTCGACACATCTAATGACATAAAGGTCTTAAACAGACCTGAAAAATTATTCATCTGAACTCTCTCAGAATCCTAATTGAGAAAGCAACTGTAATTTTCATATTACGTCTATCTCAGATTGTAAATAAAGAAAAAAAGTGTATTGAAAGTTCCAAAAACACTCGGCAAAAGGATTTTTCAGTGAGTACTACACTAAAATCTATAAATACAAAAGAAAAATGCATCTAAAGAGGATGGAGGGTTCCAAAAATAGTTGGCAGAAGCATTTTTTAGTCCATACTACTCTAATACTCATAAAAACAGAAAACAAGTGCATGAAAAGAGTCTGGAAAGTTCCAAAAACAGTCGGCAGAAGCATTTTTTAGTGCATAGTACTCTAAAATCTGTAAATAGAGAAGAAGGTGTATCGAAAGAGGATGGGATCTTCCAAAAACAGCCGGAAGAAGCATCTAAAATTGGTAAAAACTGTATTAAAGTGAACCTATAGTTAGACGAAGAGTTCTTTTGTGAAAACGAAACAATTTTTTAAAAAATACACCACTTGCTACACTTTTATATGTAAAACTGCAAAATTTTTTCTAGTTTGTAAATTATTGTATGAATTAAAAACATATTAGAAGCAAAACATCTTGATATTTTTACAAAAACTTGTAAAAAATAACGCCCAAACTATATAAACTTACTGTATACACAAATTCCGTGAGTAATCCACAAAAAATAGCGACGAACACATGTTTTTTCAAATCCAAATTGCACATGATGAACTTTCGTTTTTTTTTTTAACGTACTGTGTGTGTAAGAAAAAAGAACAATACAATGAAATCTCAAGTCGCATCTTCTTCATTTTATACATGCTGTTAAAATCAAATAATGCAATCGATTCTCAATGAGCCGAGGGAGAGAAGAGAGGGGATGTGGAAGATTTAAAAATTCTGTAACATCCCAAATGTATTTGAGGATAATTTTGAAAAAAATTATAAATAAAAATGAACCTATAAAGAATATTTTAATTAAACACCTGTCAATTTTTTATTGGGCATTTTTTACTTCAAAATTTCTTAAAATATTTGGCATATTTACAAAAATGGATCATACAGAGCTTGTAAATTGTAATAAAATTGACAAATACCTGTCTAGGGCTTAAACAATATCTGTAAGATATCAATAAATATCTACGTGAAAGCTGAAATTATAGATATTAAATTTCCACGTTAATAATACAAAATTAAAATAAGTTCTTCACACACTTTGTGAGAATAGGTTAGTTAATTTCAATCTTGAATATATGTTAATATATATCTTTCAACAAAGTTACATCTTGGAATTGTTTATTGATATAAACAATGCTTCATTACAATTAGATAATTTCGAATGTTTTAAACGACCTTCAATGATGATGTATTAAAAGAGTGACCTCCTTATTGTAAACCGATCTTTGAAAATGTCTTAAAAAATTAATTGTGTCCAAAAAAAAAAATTCAAACCAGAACTGAGGCAGTTTCGTTTTGTTTAAAGTTTTGTTGTTGTTAAAAAATCATCAAAAAGAGTGAACAGCGTTTGGAGATTTGAAAAATTTGTTATAATGTACCGGGTGTCCTAATAAAAGTGGCCATATATCATGAATCGTTTATAGTAAGTACATATGAGGTGAAAAAAGTTAGTTTGTCACATTTTTTGGTTATACGAGGATATTAACCTAAAAATCTCAATACCTGGCTTAAAATATTATCAACCAATTCTTGAATTTCAATTAGAATTACTAAACGAAGAAGAATTTAAAGATTTTATCGTATTTTTAAAGGAAATTAATAAATATTAAACAAGTTTATTTGTTTAGAGGTAAAAGAATGATTCCAGTTTATGCCAAATTTGATTTAAAATAAGTTAAAATTATTCATATTTCAGTAATTTTTATATCAACTTTTGACACAACAACATCTAGATTATGTAAGGACTTAATTAATTAAAAAATTACCACATAGGAAAAATTTAGATTTAGAATAAAGACAATAAGATGTTTTTAGCCAAGAGTGGTGTTGCAAAGAAAAATATATCGCAAACAATCCACCCTCAATTCCAATAGTAATGAATTACCCTGTATTATAGAGAGCTGATTCCGCATCCATGTTTAGTAGTTAAAAAATTTAAAACTAATTCTAGAAATCTAGAGGGATAAAAACACCCTACGACTTCGAAATTTAAAAAATCTACCACTATTTTTAATATACCTCATTTTTTTGCAATTTTTTTTTGCTTCTAAGAAGATTTTATTACAGATCAAGTTTTCGATGATACCGATAAAGCAGGATTAATAAAAGTCAAAATTTTGACAATATTCTGACATTTATACAAATACACATATTTTAAAAAGTTTATGGTGTCTTTAAAAATACAATTTCTTTATCAACAATGATAATATTTATTGTACTAGATGATAAATTTCAATGCATTTATATGGATTAAAACCGTAAGTACCATAATTGATAATAATAATATTAAAATTGAAGTGACATGTAAGACCCTAAATTCCAATCATTCTTATTTTAATTTTTTTCCCAAATTTTTTAGAGTACTAGTGGTGATACTCAGTTTAAGCCAACTTTTAATATTACCCAGCTTAGGAGACTTCATTTCAAAGCGGAAAAATTTCGATAACGTGAAAGACTTCAACGATATAGTAGAATTGAGCGATTCTAATGAAAATTATGACAAAACAGAGGATGCAACTGTGGGATTCGAAGAAAAATTTGAAGCGTTTGAAAGTGATAACGTTTGGCCTTCGTCGAGAATAAAAACTGACGTTAGAAACGTTCAAAATCAACCTATAATGATACAAAATAAGAAAAGTTATAATAAGTTTAGCAGTAGTCGTTTTGGGCCTTCCAAAGGGTATTTTTTTGTTAAAAAAAGACACAGACCAAGTAAAAAGACAAAAAATAAAAGATTTGAAAACGGAATAGAACCAATGTTAACAGAATGCGAAGACAATTCAGTACAAGATAGAGGTAAATGATTTATAGATGATTAATTTTGATTTAAAAATAAATTATTGCTTTAAGAACCTGAAGTCTCGAACTGTAAAGAATTGTTTAGTATTTTTGAAGAAATTCCACGTATTCATGAAATGGTAAAAGAGCTGCTAGAAAAGAAATCATCGAAAAGGATGAATGACACTTGGAAATCGATAAAATTAGTGATAATGAACGATCCGAAGTATTCAGACAACGACTTTTTAGAAAGATTTGATACCAAACGTTGTTTTCAAAATTTTGTAAAAACCCAAAGAAAAAAACGACATTCCACTTATATAAACCTAAAAAATCAAAAGAAAAAAATCAACACAAACTTGGCCAAGAGGAATATCGAAGAAGATCCCAGGTTTAACAGCATTGTTAACTTTATTATTAAAAATAAAATGTTTTCAGATAAATATACGTATGTACCTATAATTTTCGCAAAAGCAGAACATTCAAATGATACGACTGAGCATTTCACAAACTATTCTAAAATTACGGAAATACCACCTGAAGATGTTAAGACAGAAAATAGTGTTATTGAAACCACCACCAGTTTAAATACTTCTTCAAATTCTATTACAAGTTGTAATGCTGTAAAAAACAGTGAAGTAAGTGGATTTTTTTTAATAGACAACCCCTTTTAATCCCCTTAAACTTTTTTTTTCCTTTCAGCCACACTCATCAACTGTTAATCAACCTAACAAAATTATTCCTGTGGAATTGAAAGAAAAATATTTGGTACGACTAAAATTAGACCTACCTGAAGAAGAAACGTTGCTAGAAGACTACGACGCTGCTTCTTCAGAATCTCAAATCACTAAATCATCAACGTTACTTCCTCAATCTACAAATATCGGGGTAACTCAGAGACGAGCTTTTGATGCAACAAATCAATCTTCAAATAATCGATTGAAGAAGAATATAACAAAACCAAATAGCCCAGCAACTGTACCCAAAGAAAAAATTGTTCAAAAAATGAACGCTGATAATCCGGAAGATGCAAATAGCAGCGAAGAAGAGCCAATTACACTGGCTCTAACTTATTCAGATTTTCAAAATGTATCCACCACAAGAAGCAATCCCAATGTCATATCAAACACTTGCAAAACTAATAATAATATTTCCGAAAATGATAAACATACAGCTTCCGAAAGCACCACAGTTTCATCTAGTACTATCAGTGAAAACCCTGTCAGTATTCAAAATAATCTACCTCTTAGTACTGTAAATGAAGGTATTGGTTCTAATACACCTATTGTATGCAGTAGAGCTAGTACTACCCCTGTTGGAACTGAAATAGAAAATATTCAAAATAGTAAATCAAATATAATGAATAACGTTACTGAAATTACCAAGAATATACTTGAATCTACTATTGAAACTACCCAAAGTACTATTGAAATTGGTACTACTCAGAATATAGCTGAATCTACTGCTGACACTATTAAAAGTACTAATGAAGTTATAACTGAAATTCTTACTACTAATTTAAAAGATAATGGTACAGAAGCATCTGAAAATATTGGTAATGATGATGAAAGTAAGTGGTACCACATTTGCTTTATTTTTATTTTTGCAGGATTTCAAACCACTAAGAATACTGTCGACACAACTTGCATCTATAAAGAGAAAGATATGATTCCTGGTATTTTAATATATCCTTTAAACAAAAGGGAAAACAATATAAATAACGATAAAAATAAACGTAATATAGAATCTAGCGTGGAAGAAGACGATATGGACACCATAGAATATCCAGTTACAATAGAAGATATCAATGAAGAGAATAATTTTAAAGTAAGTTTGATTATAGTTCTTGAATTTCTTCTTGACAACATTTTATTTTTCAGTATGTAGATTTCAATCCGTTTGTAAAAGAAAAGAAATCCGTATCTTCAGACTGTTCTGAAGAAACTGAAAGAATGTTGGATGTTATAGAAAAATTACATTTACCCTTACAAGAAAATATTACAATAGCAAACGAAGACAACTATACTAGATCGACTGGACCGCAAATTTTCCATTTCAACGAAACAGATTCACAAACAGACAACAAGGAATCCTCTACCAGTTCAGAATCAAGTACCAATACTGGACCAAATAATTCAAAACCCACTGTATTAACTGAAGAACCAGTGAATGCTTATAAAAGTGGTGTTAAGGCCAACGATAATATAGAAAAACAAATGTATCTGGAAAACTCGCAAACTAATAATAGTACAACTAACACTCCAGGTGGTACCTTATTTTTGAACCAAAATCCTATCAGTTCTCAAACTAGTACAAGTTTTACACTTCAAACAGCTTTATCAGACTCTACAAATGCACCAGTGACTAATAAAATTATTGGAAATGTAACTAGTATCATTGGATTGGAAGGATTTGGTACTAGTAGTGGAGCTGGAGCAGTGTTGACAACTGAAAGAACGTCAGGTACGATACCAATGAGTAGAGCTGTAAGCAGTTTGGTAAGTTCAATGGGAACAGTAAGCACGACTACTTCTTGCTCGAAAAGTCAATCAGGAAACGTTAAAATGGAATCATTAGCACAAGATCTACTGTTAGTAAACGAGATTCAAAGAATATTGGATGGAGTGTATAGAAAACAATCGAGGAATAAGAGAGAAATTTTCGATTCGTCTTATTACGAGAGTAATGTTACGGAATACAGTCCAAATAAAGGATTTAGTTCTATTGGTGAAACAAATTCGTTAGATATAATGAAAAAAATTGGGGGGCTTGGAAAAATATTAAAATTAAAGAGCAATCGTGCTAGAAGAAAGAGAAAAGTAGGAAAAAACAGAAAGAAAAAGAGGAAGCGTAAGCATTTTGGGGGAACTGAATTGAGTAGGCGTTTTTTAGGCCAAAGTATGCAAAATTATACGTAAAACTACTACCGCAAAAAATTAATAACTATCAACGTTATAATGGGGAGGATAGCTGGTCGAAAAGGGAATACACTACGAAACTTTACGATTTCTCTTGGCCACCGGAACATAATACTAGAAGAAGAAATAAAGATTGGAGAAAAATGTTTACCAAAAGTTTGAAAGAAACAACAACACAAACTACAGAAGAAACTGGTAAGATATATACTATCACCAAATTCATCATAACATAACCTTACTTTTTAGAGTCTACCACAAATTCAGTAGAAACCCCCAATTCTCAAACTAATACCAATGAAGATGTACTCGAGGAAAATACTGAGTCAAGTATTCAAGATGCCCCCACTGAATACACTCCACAAACAAACAAATACACTTTCAAAGCTGATACTCCTGAATACATCTCCACGGAGGATAATGCATCTACCAGGAAAATGGAACATGCTACAAAACTTTATGATTTCTCTTGGCCACCGGAACCTAGAAGAAGAAATAAAGATTGGAGAAAAATGTTTACCAAAAGTTTGAAAGAAACAACGACGCAATTTAAAGAATATGTAGAAGAAACTGGTAAGATTTAAACCTTCCTTAATTTTAATGTTAACATAACCTTTAATAAAAACTTTCAGAGTCTGCCACATTTTTAGAAGAGAACCCCCAGTCTCAAGCTAGTACCAATGAAGACATGCTTGAGTCTAGTCCCACTGAAAATACTGAGGAAATTCCAATTTTCACTACAGTTGCTCCTCTATCAATGCTCACTTTACCCAATGAAGCTTTCAACGACCAAATAACTGTTAGCGAAGAGCCAGTAATCATTACCGGAGTGGTTGATATTGAGAACATTATATCTAATAACGATGAAGCGATTACTAATATCGAACAAATAAGTAATGAGCTATCAACGGAAAAAGAAGAATTTTCTATTAACAATATCCTCACTATAAACGAAGATTTGCTTTTAACTGGAACTGCAATTGATAATGGTGAAGTAACTGTTGATTATGCTTTGCAAGCTATAACTTTGAGCGACGAAGCAACCATTACAGATGAACAAAAGGAAGAAGATTTTAGAAGGAAGCAACTTTTTTCAAAAGCGGATGAATTATTAAAAGACGCTACAACTGAAACTGTTGGGGATTTTCCGCATAAAATAATTGATAATGCTACAGGTGAGTTGATTGTTTAAAAAATTTTTGTTGTGCTAAAAATTTGTTGTTACAGAAGAGTATGTGAAGGTTGATGAAGAAGTTGATTATGTGGAAACAGACATGTGGGAGATTAGTTCTACTGGAAAAGAAGCAATATCTGAGGAAAATGTAGCTACGAAAGCGACGCACAGAAAGAGCACCAAAATTGGTAAACATGGAAATAAAGAGAAAGGTTTGTTTTTTTTTTAATGTTTGTGATATTTCTCAAGGTTCTAAGTGATTGATAATTTACGTGAGTCTTGGTTAATTTTTTTTAAAAACATTAATAAAGTAATTTCTAGAAAACACCACAGGGAAAGAAAAGGAAGAAGATTTAAGATCAAAAGAAGAAAGCATAAACACGGCAAAAAGCTCAGAAAGCGGTGTTGCATCAGGCGAAATGACAAAACCAACAAAGCGTAAGTAAATTCTTTGGGTTTTTAATGTAGTACTTACATTTTGAAAAAAATGTTCTCTTCCAGAAAGCATTTTGGAAACTTCTTCTACTGAGCTGCTAGAATCCGAAGAAAATACGAAAGTTATTCCTAAGTCTACTAAAAAACATAAACAAGTAGCTACCACCATTGGTAAGACTTCAGAAGAAGGATTCTTTAACAAAGAAACAATTTCCACAGCTGTGGCTACAGAGCCTATAGAGCCTGAAGAAGATGCAAAAATTATTCCTAGTTTCACAACTACAGTTTTGACTAAAGAACTCAAGACACAATTTCCTGATACCGGAGAAGCTTCAGAAATGTCTGAAAAAATATCTTTGACAACAGAAGTCATTGAGACACCTGCTGAAACAACAGTCTTTACTAAAGAGCACAAGACAAGATTTCCTGAGATTGAAGAAACTTCAGAAATGTCTGAAAGAATATCTGAGACAACAGAAGTCATTGAGACAACTGCAGGAGCTACAGTCTTGACTAAAGAGCACAAGACAAGATTTCCTGAGATTGAAGAAGCTTCAGAAATGTCTGAAAAAATATCTGAGACAACAGAAGTCATTGAGACACCTGCAGAAAGTACATTCTTTAGTCAAAAACACGGGACAAGATTTCCTGAGACCGAAGAAGCTTCAGAGATGTCTGAAAAAATATCTGAGACAACAGAAGTCATTGAGACACCTGCTGAAACAACAGTCTTTACTAAAGAGCACAAGACAAGATTTCCTGAGATCGAAGAAGCTTCAGAGATGTCTGAAGAAATATCTGAGACCACAGAAGTCATTGAGACACTTGCGGGAGCTACAGTCTTGACTAAAGAGCACAAGACAAGATTTCCTGAGATTAAAGAAGCTTCAGAGATGTCTAAAGAAATATCTGAGACCACAGAAGTCATTGAGACACCTGCGGGAGCTACAGTCTTGACTAAAGAGCACAAGACAAGATTTCCTGAGATTGAAGAAGCTTCAGAAATGTCTGAAAGAATATTTGAGACAACAGAAGTCATTGAGACAACTGCGGGAACTACATTCTTCACTAAAAAACACAAGACAAGATTTCCTGAGACCGAAGAAGCTTCAGAAATGTCTAAAGAAATATCTGAGGCAACAGAAGTAGTTGAGATATCAGTGGGAACTTCAGCCATAACTGAAGAACACGAGACAAGATTTCCTGAGATCAAAGAAACTTCTGAAATGTCTGAAAAAATATCTGAGACAACAGAAGTCGTTGAGGCATCAGTGGGAACTACAGTCCTCACTGGAGAACACAAGACAAGATTTCCTGAGACCGAAGAAGCTTCAGAAATGTCAACAGAAAAATTTTTGGCAGAAGAATCAATTTCTACAACTACAGAGCCGATAGAGCCTGAAGAAGACGAGGAAACTATTCCTAGGTTCACTAAAGAACATGAAAAAGGTGCTACCACCATTGGTAAAACATCAGAAGAAGAAATATTGACAAAAGAATCAATTTCTACAACTACAGAGCCGATAGAGCCTGGAGAAGATGCAAAACTAATTCCCAGGTTTACTATAAAGCATAAAGAAGTATCTGCCACCAATGGTAAAACTTCAAAAGAAGAATTATTGACGGAAGAATCAATTTCTTCAACTACAGAACTGATAGAGCCTGAAGAAGATGAGGAAACTATTCCTAGGTTTACTGAAGAACATAAAGAGCGTGCTACCACCATTGGTAAAACATCAGAAGAAGAATTATTGACGGAAGAATCAATTTCTACAATTACAGAGCCGATAGAGCCTGAAGAAGATGCAAAATTCATTCCCAGGTTTACTATTGAACATAAAGAAGTATCTATCACCATTAGTAAAACATCAAGAAAAGAATTATTGACGGAAGAATCAATATCCACAACTACAGAGCAGATAGAGCCTGAAGAAGAGGAGGAGACTATTCCTAGGTTTACTAAAGAACATGAAAAAGGTGCTACCACCATTGGTAAAACATCAGAAGAAATAATATTGACGGAAGAATCAATTTCTACAACTACAGAGCCAATAGAGCCTGAAGAAGATGCAAAATTCATTCCCAGGTTCACTATAAAGCATAAAGAAGTATCTACCACAAATGGTAAAACTTCAAAGGAAGAATTATCGACGGAAGAATCAATTTCTACAACTACAGAGCCGATAGAGCCTGAAAAAGACGAGGAAACTATTCCTAGGTTTACTGAAAAACATAAAGAACGTGCTACCACCATTGGTGAAACATTAGAAGAAGAATTATTGACGAAAGAATCAATTTCTACAACTACAGAGCCGATAGAGCCTGAAGAAGATGCAAAATTCATTCCCAGGTTTACTATAAATCATAAAGAAGTATCTACCACAAATGGTAAAACTTCAAAAGAAGAATTATTGACAGAAGAATCAATTTCTTCAACTACAGAACTGATAGAGCCTGAAGAAGATGAGGAAACTATTCCTAGGTTTACTGAAGAGCATAAAAAACGTGCTACCACCATTGGTAAAACAACAGAAGAAGAATTATTGACGGAAGAATCAATTTCTACAACTACAGAGCCGATAGAGCCTGAAAAAGACGAGGAAACTATTCCTAGGTTTACTGAAAAACATAAAAAACGTGCTACCACCATTGGTAAAACAACAGAAGAAGAATTATTGACGAAAGAATCAATTTCCACAACTGTGGAGCCGATAGAGCCTGAAGAAGACGAGGGAACTATTCCTCGGTTCACTAAAGGACATAAAGAAGGTGCTACCACCATTGGTAAAACATCAGAAAAAGAAACATTGACGAAAGAATCAATTTCTACAACTACAGAGCCGATAGAGCCTGAAGAAGATGCAAAAATCATTCCTAGGTTCACTAATAAACATAAAGAAGTATCTACCACCAATGGTAAAACTTCAAAGGAAGAATTATTGACGGAAGAATCAATTTCTACAACTACAGAGCCGATAGAGCCTGAAGAAGACGAGGAAACTATTCCTAGGTTTACTAAAGAACATGAAAAAGGTGCTACCACCATTGGTAAAACATCAAGAAAAGAATTATTGACGGAAGAATCAATATCCACAACTACAGAGCAGATAGAGCCTGAAGAAGATGAGGAAACTATTCCTAGGTTTACTGAAGAACATAAAAAACGTGCTACCACCATTGGTAAAACAACAGAAGAAGAATTATTGACGAAAGAATCAATTTCTACAACTACAGAGCCGATAGAGCCTGAAGAAGATGCAAAATTCATTCCCAGGTTCACTATAAAGCATAAAGAAGTATCTACCACCAATGGTAAAACTTCAAAGGAAGAATTATCGACGGAAGAATCAATTTCTACAACTACAGAGCCGATAGAGCCTGAAAAAGACGAGGAAACTATTCCTAGGTTTACTGAAAAACATAAAGAACGTGCTACCACCATTGGTGAAACATTAGAAGAAGAATTATTGACGAAAGAATCAATTTCTACAACTACAGAGCCGATAGAGCCTGAAGAAGATGCAAAATTCATTCCCAGGTTTACTATAAATCATAAAGAAGTATCTACCACAAATGGTAAAACTTCAAAAGAAGAATTATTGACAGAAGAATCAATTTCTTCAACTACAGAACTGATAGAGCCTGAAGAAGATGAGGAAACTATTCCTAGGTTTACTGAAGAGCATAAAAAACGTGCTACCACCATTGGTAAAACAACAGAAGAAGAATTATTGACGGAAGAATCAATTTCTACAACTACAGAGCCGATAGAGCCTGAAAAAGACGAGGAAACTATTCCTAGGTTTACTGAAAAACATAAAAAACGTGCTACCACCATTGGTAAAACAACAGAAGAAGAATTATTGACGAAAGAATCAATTTCCACAACTGTGGAGCCGATAGAGCCTGAAGAAGACGAGGGAACTATTCCTCGGTTCACTAAAGGACATAAAGAAGGTGCTACCACCATTGGTAAAACATCAGAAAAAGAAACATTGACGAAAGAATCAATTTCTACAACTACAGAGCCGATAGAGCCTGAAGAAGATGCAAAAATCATTCCTAGGTTCACTAATAAACATAAAGAAGTATCTACCACCAATGGTAAAACTTCAAAGGAAGAATTATTGACGGAAGAATCAATTTCTACAACTACAGAGCCGATAGAGCCTGAAGAAGACGAGGAAACTATTCCTAGGTTTACTAAAGAACATGAAAAAGGTGCTACCACCATTGGTAAAACATCAAGAAAAGAATTATTGACGGAAGAATCAATATCCACAACTACAGAGCAGATAGAGCCTGAAGAAGATGAGGAAACTATTCCTAGGTTTACTGAAGAACATAAAAAACGTGCTACCACCATTGGTAAAACAACAGAAGAAGAATTATTGACGAAAGAATCAATTTCTACAACTACAGAGCCGATAGAGCCTGAAGAAGATGCAAAATTCATTCCCAGGTTCACTATAAAGCATAAAGAAGTATCTACCACCAATGGTAAAACTTCAAAGGAAGAATTATCGACGGAAGAATCAATTTCTACAACTACAGAGCCGATAGAGCCTGAAAAAGACGAGGAAACTATTCCTAGGTTTACTGAAAAACATAAAGAACGTGCTACCACCATTGGTGAAACATTAGAAGAAGAATTATTGACGAAAGAATCAATTTCTACAACTACAGAGCCGATAGAGCCTGAAGAAGATGCAAAATTCATTCCCAGGTTTACTATAAATCATAAAGAAGTATCTACCACAAATGGTAAAACTTCAAAAGAAGAATTATTGACAGAAGAATCAATTTCTTCAACTACAGAACTGATAGAGCCTGAAGAAGATGAGGAAACTATTCCTAGGTTTACTGAAGAGCATAAAAAACGTGCTACCACCATTGGTAAAACAACAGAAGAAGAATTATTGACGGAAGAATCAATTTCTACAACTACAGAGCCGATAGAGCCTGAAAAAGACGAGGAAACTATTCCTAGGTTTACTGAAAAACATAAAAAACGTGCTACCACCATTGGTAAAACAACAGAAGAAGAATTATTGACGAAAGAATCAATTTCCACAACTGTGGAGCCGATAGAGCCTGAAGAAGACGAGGGAACTATTCCTCGGTTCACTAAAGGACATAAAGAAGGTGCTACCACCATTGGTAAAACATCAGAAAAAGAAACATTGACGAAAGAATCAATTTCTACAACTACAGAGCCGATAGAGCCTGAAGAAGATGCAAAAATCATTCCTAGGTTCACTAATAAACATAAAGAAGTATCTACCACCAATGGTAAAACTTCAAAGGAAGAATTATTGACGGAAGAATCAATTTCTACAACTACAGAGCCGATAGAGCCTGAAAAAGACAAGGAAACTATTCTTAGGTTTACTAAAGAACATAAAGATGGTGCTACCATCAATGGTAAAACTTCAAAAGAAGAATTATCGACAGTAGAATCAATTTCATCAACTGTGGAGCCGATAGAGCCTGTAGAAGATGAGGAAACTATTTCTAGGTTTACTAAAGAACATGAAAAAGGTACTACCACCATTGGTAAAACATCAGAAAAAGAAACATTGACGAAAGAATCAATTTCCACAACTACAGAGCCTCTAGAGCCTGAAGAAGATGCAAAAATAATTCCTAGGTTTACTAATAAACACAAAGAAGTATCTACCACCAATGGTAAAACTTTAAAAGAAGAATTATTGACGAAAGAATCAATTTCTTCTACTGCGGAACCCATAGAGCCTGTAGAAGATGAGGAAACTATTCCCAGGTTTACCAACAAACCTAAAGAAGTACCTACCAATACTTTTGAAATCTTTACATCTTCTACTGTGGGTTCAACTGTCACTACGCAAGAAAATGTAGAGGACTTTACAACAGGAGTATTAGAAACAGAAAAAGAAGCAAATGGAATCTCTAGTTTTACCGAACACTTAGAATCCAAATCTAGATTATCAGAAATAGAAACGTCGACAGAAACACTAGAACCTGAAGAAGTTGCTAGGACCACCCCATCACCCATCACAAGCTCTCTGGAATTAGTATCCAGTGTAACAGATAAACAATACAGTGATATAACTAAAAAAACAGAAGGTACTTCGCGAACAGAAAAAAAATCATCTGTACCTGTAGAGACAACTACTCCATATGTAGCAGAAAAGGAAACAGGGAATGGTACTCCTACTCAGAGAATTGGACATAAATATTCATCCGAAGAGGAAGAAGAAGTACTTCCAACCAATACAGAAGAAAATATCACTTTAAAAGTGATCAATGAAGGAGTTCCAATGTTAACAACGCTAGAAAATGTTTGGTTGAAACATTTTAAAAGTACTTTAGAACATGATGAAGATTGGGAAGAAGAAAGTACTATACCTATTGCAGAACTATTAACGGAAGTTGAAAATCAAACCAGTGAAACTCAACAGGAGCTAACAGAGAAGCAAGGCACCACAACTGAAGCATTTAGTAGTATTAAGAGTACCATATCCAAAAAAGTATCAGGTATGTATAAAAAGATTTAGGTAAATCACTTTTCTTGCTTCTATTACTTTTTTCTTCTTAGAAGAAACAGAAACAGAAAAAAATAATAAATTAACCGAAGAAATAGATGAAGATACTGAAGTACCGCCAGTTTACTTGCCGATATTTAAAGAAGTTAAAGCTACTACTTTAATAGCTTACACTGATCCAAAAAATACCAGATACGAACCCAAAACAATGCAAAGTTCAACTGAAACTGCTGTATGTGAAGAATGTGACGAAGAAAGTGGCACAGCAGCAAAACAAATTATTGCAACTGTTGATTCCTTTTTTTTGGGATCTTCAACTGATAAGGAAAAAGATACTACAGAAGATAGTCTGGTAGTTTTGACAGTAATCGAAGAAGTAACTCATAAGGAATTTCAAAAATACACTAACCCACCTAATACTAGATATTCTGCTTCTACAGAAGTTTATAATCATTCTTCGCCACAAAACTCTACAGCGGACATTCACTGTGAATTGTGCAAAGAGAATTCTTCAGCAGAAGCAAAGTTTCAGGGAAAAAATTGATTGTTTACCTAAAAAAGACTACAACTTCCTTCTTTTTCTTTTTCTCCTTTTCCCATCATTTAATAAAATACATATTTAAATAGTACCATTGGTTTTCATAGCTGCTGAAGAAGAAGGTAGTACTAGTAAAGCCAAGAAAAAGGAACATACTGAAGTAACTACACATTCTGCACGAAATAAAGAAGTTACAAAATTATCTGCAGGTGAAGATGTAAAAGAAACTAAAACGAATGAACCTCATTCTACGGTAAATTATTTAAAATTTGAGAAAACTAAAAATGTAAAATAACAGGTTTGCAGGTGACTTATGAAGAAAAAGAAGAGGAAGCAACTGAAGAGCTTAAACCAAGATCATCTAAGACTCGAATAACTCATAAAAGCACTTCTTCAACAAAAAAGCACAAATCGGGATTACCTGAGAACAAACGAACTACAGTGGAAATAAAATTACCTGAAACAACAGAACTCGTAACAAAATCAGAGGCTGCAGAAGTTTCATCTCAAGAAATTACAACTATTGAAGAATGTTTACTATGCAATGTCGAAGAAACTATTACAGAATTGGTAACAACACCAGAACTACCTTCTGAAGAACGTGCTAAGACACGGAAGACTACCAAAATGTCTAAAACAACCGAAACTACAGCTCCAACAAATGAAGAACTGAAAACCACATTGATTAAAACTGAAGAATTCACAGAAATGTCTAAAAAGACATTTCTGGTCACATCTTCAACCAAAAAACACAAAACTAGATTACCAGAGACTGAAGAAGGTACGGAAATATCGGGAAAGCTATATGAGGAAACAGAAATCTTTGTAGAATCATCAACTACGGTTGCACTATCTGGAAAACATAAAACAAAGTTCCCAAAGACTGAAGAGT
Organism: Galerucella nymphaeae; assembly: GCA_963978555.1. Classification (NCBI taxonomy): domain Eukaryota; kingdom Metazoa; phylum Arthropoda; class Insecta; order Coleoptera; family Chrysomelidae; genus Galerucella; species Galerucella nymphaeae. The sequence goes on from OZ021714.1 coordinate 17,206,765, forward strand.
ACACAAAACTGTCATCTGAGATTATGGAACCCGCGGAGATTTCAACAACCACAACAGTTACTACTGAAGAAAACGAATCAATAGTAGATGGAGCTGAAAAGTATACAGAAAAGTCAGGAGAAGTATTAGAGACAGAAGAATTCGTTGAAACATCAACAGTTACAGCTGCTCTAACTGAAGAGCAAGAAACGAAATTGTCTGAGACTAAAGAAAGCACAGAAATATCGGAAGAAGTGTCTGAGGTAACAGTAACTTTGGAAACAACATCCTCTACTGGAGAAGCTGGATCAAATTTACTTGTGACTGAAGAGACTACAGAATCATCTGAGACATTAAAAATGGTTGAGACATCTGAAGTGCACGAACCAAAAGAAACTGTAGAAATAACTAAAAAGTTTTCTGCCTCAACTGGAAAACACGAGGAAACATTTCCTGAGACTGAAGAAACCCCAGAAAAGTTATCTGAGACAACTGAAGTTATTGAGTCATCAACGAATATAGAAGCCTCAACTGAAGGAGAAGAAACAATATTTTCTGAATTTGAAGAAACCACAGAAATGACAGAGAAGTTATCTGAGAAATATGGAGTAGTTGAATCATCAGCAAATACAGCAGGTTCAACTGAAGAGCAAGAAACAAGATTTGCTGAGACTGAAGAATCCGTTGAAATGATGGAAACACAGTCAAAAGTTTCAGAATTCGTTGAGACCTCAGCGACAGAAGCTACTTCAACTGAAGAATACGAAACGAAATTTCCTGAGACTGAAGAAACTGCAGGAATAACAGAAGAGGTTTCTGTAATAACCAAATTCGTTGGGAGATCAAGGGCTACAGCTACTTCAACTGAAAAGCATGGATTGAAACTATATGATACTGAAGAAACCACAAAGATGACAGAAGTGATCTCTGAAGCAACCAAAGTTATTGAGTCTTCAACGACTACAGCAGCTTCAACTGAAGAGCAAGAAACAGAATTTTTAGTGACTGAAGAAACCACTGAAATGACTGAAACATTATCGGACACAACTGAATTTGTTAAGACATCAGCGACAGAAGAAGAAACTGTAGAAATAACAGAAACATATACAGCTGCTCTAACTGAAGAGCAAGAAACACAATTATCCGATACTGAAGAAACCACAAAAGAGTCAGAAGAAACGTCTGGGGTAACAGACATCGTTGAAGAAATTTTGGAAACAGCAGCCTCTACAGAAGAATTTGAGACAAGCGTACTTGTGACTGAAGAGACTACAGAATCATCTGAGACATCTGAGTCTGAAGAGACTGTAGAAATCACAGGAACAACTAAAGCTATTATATCATCAACGAATACAGCAGCTTCAACTGAAGAGCAAGAAGCAAGTGTTACTGAGATTGAAGAAACAACAAAAGTGACTGAAAAGTTATCAGGGACAACCAAATTTGTTGAAACATCAGCTACAGAAGCTACATCAACCGAAAAACATGAAACAAGATTTTCCGAGATTGAAGAAACTGCAGAAATGACAGAAATATATACAGCTGCTTCAACTGAAGAGCAAGAAACAAAAAAATCTGATACTAAAGAAACCACAAAAGAGTCAGAAGAAACGTCTGGGGTAACAGACATCGTTGAAGAAATGTTGGAAACAGCAGCCTCTACAGAAGAATTTGAGACAAACGTTCTTGTGACTGAAGAGACCACAGAATCATCTGAGTCTATAGAAATGGTTGAGACATCTGAAGTGCACGAAACAAAAGCTAAGTCTGAAGAGACTGTAGAAATAACAGGTACAACTGAAGCTATTATATCATCAACGAATACAGCAGCTTCAACTGAAGAAACTGCAGGAATAACAGAGAAGGTTTCTGTAGTAACCAAACTCGTTGAGAGATCAAGGGCTACAGCTACTTCAACTGAAAAGCATGGATTGAAACTATCTGATACTGAAGAAACCACAGAGATATCAGAAGTGCTCTCTAAGACAACCAAAGTTATTGAATCATCAACGACTACTGACGAGCAAGAAACCAAATTTACTGAGGCTGAAGAAACCATAGGAATCACTGAAAAATTATCAGATACAACTGAGTTTGTTGAGACATCAGCGACAGAAGCTACATCAACCGAAAAACACGAAACAAGATTTTCAGAGATTGAAGAAACTGCAAGAATAACAGAAACATATACAGCTGCTCTAACTGAAGAGCAAGAAACAAAATTATCCGATACTGAAGAAACCACAGAAGAGTCAGAAGAAACGTCTGGGGTAACAGACATCGTTGAAGAAATGTTGGAAACAGCAGCCTCTACAGAAGAATTTGAGACAAGCGTACTTGTGACTGAAGAGACTACAGAATCATCTGAGACATCTGAGTCTGAAGAGACTGTAGAAATCACAGGAACAGCTAAAGCTATTATATCATCAACGAATACAGCAGCTTCAACTGAAGAGCAAGAAGCAAGTGTTACTGAGATTGAAGAAACCACAAAAGTGACTGAAAAGTTATCAGGGACAACTAAATTTGTTGAAACATCAGCTACAGAAGCTACATCAACCGAAAAACATGAAACAAGATTTTCCGAGATTGAAGAAACTGCAGAAATGACAGAAATATATACAGCTGCTTCAACTGAAGAGCAAGAAACAAAAAAATCTGATACTAAAGAAACCACAAAAGAGTCAGAAGAAACGTCTGGGGTGACAGACATCGTTGAAGAAATGTTGGAAACAGCAGCCTCTACAGAAGAATTTGAGACAAACGTACTTGTGACTGAAGAGACCACAGAATCATCTGAGTCTATAGAAATGGTTGAGACATCTGAAGTGCACGAAACAAAAGCTAAGTCTGAAGAGACTGTAGAAATAACAGGTACAACTGAAGCTATTATATCATCAACGAATACAGCAGCTTCAACTGAAGAAACTGGAGGAATAACAGAGAAGGTTTCTGTAGTAACCAAACTCGTTGAGAGATCAAGGGCTACAGCTACTTCAACTGAAAAGCATGGATTGAAACTATCTGATACTGAAGAAACCACAGAGATATCAGAAGTGCTCTCTAAGACAACCAAAGTTATTGAATCATCAACGACTACAGCATCTTCAACTGACGAGCAAGAAACCAAATTTACTGAGGCTGAAGAAACCATAGGAATCACTGAAAAATTATCAGAGACAACTGAATTTGTTGAAACATCAGCTACAGAAGCTACATCAACGGAAAAACATGAAACAAGATTTTTCGAGATTGAAGAAACTGCAGGAATAACAGAAACATATACAGCTGCTTTAACTGAAGAGCAAGAAACAAAATTATCTGATACTGAAGAAACCACAAAAGAGTCAGAAGAAACGTCAGGGGTGACAGACATCGTTGAAGAAATGTTGGAAACAGCAGCCTCTACAGAAGAATTTGAGACAAACGTTCTTGTGACTGAAGAGACTACAGAATCATCTGAGACATCTGAGTCTGAAGAGACTGTAGAAATCACAGGAACAACTAAAGCTATTATATCATCAACGAATACAGCAGCTTCAACTGAAGAGCAAGAAGCAAGATTCACTGAGACTGAAGAAACCACAGAAGTGAGTGAAAAGTTATCAGGAACTACTGAATTTGTTGAGACATCAGCGAGTAGAGCAGCATCGACTAATAGACAAGAAATGAGATTTACTGAGACTGAAGAAACTTCAGAAATACCAGAAAAGTTATCTGATACAAGTGGAGTAGTTGAGACGTCAGAGAATACCTCAGAGGCTACAGCGGCTTCAAATGAAGAGTATGAAACAAGGTTACATGGTACTGAAAAATCCACTGAAATAGAAGGACAGTCAAAAGTTACAGAATTCGTCGAGACCTCAGCGACAGAAGCTGCCCCAACTGAAGAATACGAAACAAAATTTCCTGAGACTGAAGAAACTGCAGGAATAACAGAGAAAGTTTCTGTAGTAACCAAATTCGTTGAGAGATCAAGGGCTACAACTACTTCAACTGAAAATCATGAATTAAAAATATCTGATACTGAAGAAACCACAGAGATGTCAGAAGTGCTCTCTGAGACAACCAAAGTTATTGAGTCTTCAACGACTACAGCAGCTTTAACTGAAGAGCAAGAAACCAGATTTACTGAGACTGAAGAAACCATAGAAATCACTGAAAAATTATCAGAGACAACTGAATTTGTTGAGACATCAACGGTTACAGCTACTCTAGCTGAAGAGCAAGAAACAAAATTATCTGATACTGAAGAAACCACAAAAGAGTTAGAAGAAACGTCTGTGGTAACAGACATCATTGAAGAAATGTTGGAAACAGCAGCCTCTACAGAAGAATTTGAGACAAACGTACTTGTGACTGAAGAGACTACAGAATCATCTGAGACTATAGAAATGGTTGAGACATCTGAAGTGCACAAAACAAAAGCTAAGTCTGAAGAGACTGTAGAAATAACAGGGACAACTGAATCTATTATATCATCAACGAATACAGCAGCTTCAACTGAAGAATACGAAACAAAATTTCCTGAGACTGAAGAAACTGCAGGAATAACAGAGAAGGTTTCTGTAGTAACCAAACTCGTTGAGAGATCAAGGGCTACAGCTACTTCAACTGAAAAGCATGGATTGAAACTATCTGATACTGAAGAAACCACAGAGATATCAGAAGTGCTCTCTGAGACAACCAAAGTTATTGAGTCTTCAACGACTACAGCAGCTTCAACCGAAGAGCAAGAAACCAGATTTACTGAGACTGAAGAGACCATAGAAATCACTGAAAAATTATCAGAGACAAAAGAATTTGTTGAAACATCTACGGTTACAGCTGCTTCAACTGAAGAGCAAGAAACAAAATTATCTGATACTAAAGAAACTGAAGAGACTACAGAATTATCTGAGACAACAGAAACGATTGAGACATCTGAAGTGCACAAAACAAAACTAGCTGAGTCTGAAGAGACTGTAGAAATAACAGGGACAACTGAAGCTATTATATCATCAACGAATACAGAAGCCTCAACCGAAGAGCACGAAACAAGATTACATGATACTGAAGAGCCCACTGAAACGGAAGAAGGACAGTCAAAAGTTACAGAATTCGTTGAGACTTCAGTGACAGAAGCTGCCCCAACTGAAGAATACGAAACAAAATTTCCTGAGACTGAAGAAACTGCAGGAATAACAGAGAAGGTTTCTGTAGTAACCAAAGTTATTGAGCCTTCAACGAAAACATCAGCCTCAACAGAAGAAGAAATTGAAGAAACCAACGAAACCACAGAAAAGTTATCTAAGACAGGTGGAGTAGTTGAATCATCAGCGAATACAGCAGCTTCAACTGAAGAGCAAGAAACAAGCTTTGCCGAGACTGAAGAATCCATTGAAATAAAAGAAAGGCAGTCCAAAGCTACAGAATTCGTTGAGACCTCAGCAACAGAAGCTACCTCAACTGAAGAATATGAAACAGAATTTCCCGAGACTGGAGAAACTGCAGAAATAACAGAAAAGGTTTCTGTAGTAACCAAAGTTATTGAGTCATCAACGAATACATTGGCCTCAACAGAAGAAGAAATTGAAGAATCCACAGGAATGACAGAAAAGTTATCTGAGACAGATGGAGCAGTTGAGTCATCAGCGAATACAGCAACGTCAACTGAAGAGCAAGAAACAAGCTTTGCCGAGACTGAAGAATCCATTGAAATGAAAGAAAGACAGTCCAAAGCTACAGAATTCGTTGAGACCTCAGCAACAGAAGCTACCTCAACTGGAGAATATGAAACAGAATTTGCTGAGACTGGAGAAACTGTAGAAATAACAGAAAAGTTTTCTGTAGTAACCAAATTCGTTGAGACAACAAGGGTTTTAGCAGCTTCAACTGAAGAGCAAGAAACAAGATTTCCTGTTACTGGAGACACCACAGAGATCTTAGAAGCGCTGTCCAAGACAACTGGAGGTATTGAGACATCCACAAAATCTGTATCTATAACAGTTTCTGATGAAGCTACAACTTTAGAAGAATGTTTATTATGCAATACCGAAAAAATGATAACTGAGTCTCAAGAGTCGAAGTCTGGAGTGACTTTATCAAGTTTATTAACAACAGGTAACTTAATACTTAATCTTAATAAAGGTTATCCAATTAAAATTAGGTATTACAAATTAGTAACAAATATCATTCGGAAAAAAATTTACGAAGCTACCTTAAAGGTCATATTTAGCTGTCACTATCTTTGTCATATTTAGCTGTCACATCAATGTTTATTGTCAATATTTTCAAATATTATGAGTACCAAACATAAAAAATCACCCAACACAAAAGAAAAGAATGTAGAATGTGAAGAATGTGGAGAAAAAATTCCAACTAACTCATCTTCAATAGAATTTTCATCCACAAAACATAAACGAGGTTCTTCAACAAAAGAAACATCTCTAGAGTGCGAGGAATGTGGGGAAAAATCTAGAATTGTTCCATCTTCGACTGAATATTCAAATAACAACGAGAAACACACACACAAAAATAACAAAAATGGTTTGGGCGAAGAAATTTCGTGTGAAGAATGTCAATCGATTAAAAATATTGAAAAAAATACAGAGCTTTCTCCAACAGAATCTGAAGAAAAAGTGCAAAAACAAGGAAAAGCTGGTGGTAAAAATAATACATCGATTGTAACTATTGAAAAAAACCCAACAGAAGGTGATTATATTTTTCAGGACGTCCAACAGGATTTCATAGGAAAAAATAAAAACTTTTTTATAAAAATAATTCTAATTCAACTTCTGTTTATAGAACCAAAGTCAGAAGAAGAACATACTAGTTCCAAGAAGCATAAAACTCACACAACAGTAACTGAAGAAACTCAAACTTCTGTGGAAGCTCTTACAACAGAAGAGGAAACCGAAATAGGAACACCTACAGCTGGAGAAACGGAAGAAACTAGTACCAAGAAGCATAAAACTCACACAACAGTAATTGAAGAAGCTCAAACTTCTGTCGAAGCTCTTTCAACAGAAGAGGGTGCCGAAATAGGAACACCTACAGCTGGAGAAACGGAAGAAACTAGTACCAAGAAGCATAAAACTCACACAACAGTAATTGGAGAAGCTCAAACTTCTGTAGAAGCTCTTGCAACGGAAGAGGGAGCCGAAATAGGAACACATACAGCTGAAGAAACGGAAGAAACTAGTACCAAGAAGCATAAAACTCACACAACAGTAATTGGAGAAGCTCAAACTTCTGTAGAAGCTCTTGCAACGGAAGAGGGAGCCGAAATAGGAACACCTACAGCTGAAGAAACGGAACAAACTAGTTCCAAGAAGCATAAAACTCACTCTACAGTCATTGAAGAAGCTCAAACTTCTGTAGAAGCTCTTGCAACGGAAGAGGGAGCCGAAATAGGAACACCTACACCTGAAGAAACGGAAGAAACTAGTTCCAAGAAGCATAAAACTCACTCTACAGTCATTGAAGAAGCTCAAACTTCTGTAGAAGCTCTTGCAACGGAAGAGGGAGCCGAAATAGGAACACATACAGCTGGAAAAACGGAAGAAACTAGTTCCAAGAAGCATAAAACTCACACAACAGTAATTGGAGAAGCTCAAACTTCTGTAGAAGCTCTTGCAACAGAAGAGGGAGCCGAAATAGGAACACCTACAGCTGAAGAAACGAAAGAAACTAGTTCCAAGAAGCATAAAACTCACACAACAGTAATTGAAGAAGCTCAAACTTCTGTAGAAGCTCTTGCAACAGAAGAGGGAGCCGAAATAGGAACACCTACAGCTGGAGAAACGGAAGAAACTAGTTCCAAGAAGCATAAAACTCACACAACAGTAATTGAAGAAGCTCAAACTTCTGTAGAAGCTCTTGCAACAGAAGAGGGAGCCGAAATAGGAACACCTACAGCTGAAGAAACGGAAGAAACTAGTTCCAAGAAGCATAAAACTCACTCTACAGTCATTGAAGAAGCTCAAACTTCTGTAGAAGCTCTTGCAACAGAAGAGGGAGCCGAAATAGGAACACCTACAGCTGGAGAAACGGAAGAAACTAGTTCCAAGAAGCATAAAACTCACACAACAGTAATTGAAGAAGCTCACACTTCTGTAGAAGCTCTTGCAACAGAAGAGGGAGCCGAAATAGGAACACCTACAGCTGAAGAAACGGAAGAAACTAGTTCCAAGAAGCATAAAACTCACACAACAGTAATTGGAGAAGGTCAAACTTCTGTAGAAGCTCTTGCAACAGAAAAAGAAGCAGAAATAAAAACACTTACAGCTAAAGAAACAGAAGAAACTAGCTCCAAGAAGCATGAAACACACGGTATAGAAACTTCTACAGCAGGTTTTACCATAGAAAAGGAAGAAAAATCTGAAATAGAAGCATCTACAGCTGGAGGAAAAGAAGAAACGGTTTCCAAGGAACATAAAAACCACGATACTGCGGCTACTGATCCCTTTCTTATGACTCTTGCAGAGATGGAACCTTCTAGTACATATTCCACTGAGAAAATTTCGGAAGAAAACATTCCAAATGAAGTGACAGCTTCAGGTGAAGACATTTTTCCAATTACGGATGTTGAAGACACCAACATTACAGAAGAAAGTGTAATTACTGAAGAAATAACTGCCAAATTACCCTTTTTTGTACAAAAACAGACGCCTGTATCGGAAATTACCAAGGCAATGGTAATAATTGTAAATAACTCTGGAAAAAAGATGAAAAAAATTGATGAAACAATTTTGGAAAAACTTGTTAACAAGAAAATGCAACAAATTGACTTGGAATACATCGATCTTTATGATATATCGAAAGGTTCTGAAATAACAGATAAATCTGAAGAAACTGACTTGGTTTCACCTAAAAATTTAATAGGTAAGTGTATATCACTTCTCATCAACCGGTTATATAAGGTTATTCGCCTAAAATCGCCTTATATGTGATTTCATTTCGATGCTATCGCCATCTACCTGTTTATCTTTCAACTCAAGCAGCAAATATTTTTTACGCATAACCTCAAATAAAGTAATATTTTATATTTCGTTTTCCACTTGAAAATCTTATTCTAAATCTAAATATTCTAGGTGATGGAAAAGAATGTAAAGCAAGCGAATTCGTTTCAAGCGTTAATTGTCCGTGTGATGTAGACGCTTATTTAAAATATTTACAAGGCAAACTGGCTGAAAACATTGATATAACTAACATAAACTGCCCGAAAATGATAAGTTTTCACGAGGGATTACTTATAACCAACAAAACCGAGCCGCTTAAAAGAAAGAAAAGAAGTTTATTGTATTTGAAAAGCATCGGAAGATCATCAAATGTTATCGAAAGTAATAACATTGAAGATGTATTAGATAAAGACTATCAAATTTCATTAACAGGTTATTATAATTTACAAAGTGAAATAGAGACATAGTCGTGTCAATATTATGGTTTTTTTTTTGTAGGAGTGGATATACCAGTGTATCCAAATCGAAAAGCAAAAATTTACTGTGGAAGCGTAGCTGATAAACTACTTGAGATAGAAGGAAGTAGTTTCAAATGGGAATTTACAAAAGAGGGTGAAGAAACATGTAAGAAGTATATTTATTTTTATAAAGCAAGTGTAAGTGTAAAATCAATGTTTTAGCTGAAGTTCTTCCCTTTTCCGATAATCCACTGGTGATTTCAAATGCAGATACAAAAACAGCAGGGAATTATAGCTGTACGAGAACAAATAAAGAAGGAGACCAAGAAAATTACGTTCACAACTTGGAGTTGATAACATTTCCAATATATAAAATCAAAATGAACCTGTTTTACTGGGTAAACGATAGCTGTTCTTTAAGTGATGGTGATATTTTGTTCTCTTACCTACCGAATATGATAGGACCTTTGCTTTGTGGTAGTACTGGTAGATTGTGTAAAGTCGACATGGTAAGACCACGATGTTTTTCCGAAGTAAGTAAACAAAACTGTAGAAATTAATGTTAGATAATGAGTCAATTTTTCTTTTGACAGGATGATAACACTTTTTATAACGTTACATTGACAGTGACAATGAATGATATTTATGACATTTATCCTTCGATAAGTGACAACAAGTGTAATATCAATTGTAGATTAGAAACATACGCTAATTTGGTGTATTTGGTTAACAAAAATGCACAAATATTGAAAAATATTCCAGGTATAATAAACATATTTATTTTTACTCAATAAAATATTCACCTTCATTGTTTCGTTGTAGTTTTTTCAAGACTTGAACATAATCTTGATTTTCTCTCTAATGTAACAGTAACAGATAAAAATAAACCACCAAAAATGATCACAACTTGTCGTGGAGGTTACGGAATCGAAAAATACAAACAGAGAATTTGCGGTAACTTAAATATTTCTCCCTAAACTGACCAATATTATTTGTGTAAAATTTATTTTCAGTTATGTGTCCACAACATACATTTAGCGCAGATGACGAAGCTTTTTGTAAAATGTGCCCCGCAGGACAATATCAACCACAACCTGGACTAGACAGCTGCATTCCCTGTAAATCTCCCGTAGATAACACCATGTGTCTTAGAATGCTGGTAGGTAAAACTTATTTCAACCCTCAGTATATATTTAACAGTGTTTTCTATTTGTTTACGTAAGATATTAACTGACAAGTGACTGACTGACACATAACACACTGACACAAATCCACTATTACCAACTCAACCTCACTTCTTTCTTAATACGTAGCTGATGTACTGGTTGCATAACATTTCTCTTCTTCTTCCTTCCTTTATTGGGCTATATCCTGAGGGATAATTTACCTATATAACATTTCTCCTTCGATTAATGTATTTTTGTAGTATTCTGATACGAAAATCTTCAAAGTATACGTAGGCACGGCTTTCGGTTTTGTGGTTCTAATAATAGCCGCGATAATTTTCTGGCACAGCAGTAATTCCAAAAATTCTTCGAAAGTAAGATATCCAGAAAGTTACCCTTACAGACTGAGATCAAGAAGAAGAATAGTAACCGATGAAGAAAATCCGCTATTGAGACCTCTGGTTAAGCCAAAGACTGATGAAATCAGAAGAAACTCTCCACCAGCAGTACCACCGCCGGACTTTTAATAATAGTTGTATGTAGTTAAGTATTATTTACACTTTATTTATAGATTTATCTAATAAACACTATATACAGTGTTTTTAAATTTTTATTTTATAAAATATATAGATTAGTTCTATTTTCTCTGTAAATATCGCTGTCAATGGGTATGCAACACCTGCTACATTTCTAACTTCTATGTAAATATCGCTGTCAATGGGTATGCAACACTTGTTACATTTCTAACTTCTATGTAAATATCGCTGTCAATGGGTATGCAACACTTGTTACATTTCTAACTTCTATGTAAATATCGCTGTCAATGGGTATGCAACACTTGTTACATGATATATTATTCAACCTGGAAATGTAGCAATTTTTCGGACACAGTATTCTGCGGTGTAGTTGTTACCAATGGATGGATGGTCTGTGCTGCTGGAGCCGAATTCCTGACTGAGGGAGTAGATTTTGCTGAGAGTAACGTCTTCGAAGTGACAAAGAAAGAAGAAGAGTCTTGTAGCTTATCATACTTCACTTATCTATGGCATGGCTGTGTCTGTGGTAGCTGTCAATGAGTGAGTATGCAACATTAATTACATATATCAAGAATTCCTAAGGTTATAAAAAGTACGAAGCTTCCCCGAATCGTAAATCTTGAAATTTAACATGACTTCTTAGCTGAATACTCAAAATATCGGTGGCCAATAATTCTAGGAACTCTTGACATGTCACCATTTCATTTATGTTATTCAGTCACTAGTTATATAGTTATGTCAAATGTCAGTTATATTTATTTTTGTTGATATTCGTTTAATTTTCAATTAGATTTTTGTAGCATTTCCATACCTCTATTCTTCTAATTACTTTTTTCACTGACATTAGACATAACTAGTGACTGAATAACAGAAATGAAATGGTGACATGTCAAAAGTTCCTAGCACTATTGGCCACTGATATGTTGAGTATTCAGCTAAGAAGTCATCTTAAATTTCAAGATTTGTTTTGATCAGTGGACCTTAACTGTCATTCTTGTCAGAAAAACCTTAGACTGAAGTCTTCTATTGTTGTGAATAGTTTTGTGGGGTATCAAATTCTTAAGGAGGGGAATCCTTTATGTGAATATCGGGGAAACCCGGAGATTTTTTATATAAAAGAGACAATTTCTCAGTTCGTGAAACTAGTTGACTTTCGTTGGCAAAGTAATAGGAATACGTGAGTGGAAAAAATGGATAACAATCGTTCAAATCAGTTGAACCCGAACAATTATAGCTTTTGGAGAAGTAGAGGCTACGAGGACAGGCCTTCTGGATGGCTAGGTGAATAGAATTTTCATTTTAAATATAATCCAAATATAGTAGTCAAGATATTTCAAGTAGAGCTTATTTTATAGATTTAAAACTGTCCTTTTCTTGTGATTTCAATTTTTTTTCAGATTTATTTATGGCCATAGCATCAGCAGCTTATTCTTTAACAAAGTCAGACAATGACAACCGTTCTAATCAACTAAATCCCAACAATGGTGTTTTTTGGTCTTCTCGTGGACAAAGTAAACCTTAATTAAGACTACATGCAACAAAACGTCATTCTTAAAGCTTGTATTATGCATTTCAATTAAATAATTTTCTTAAACCTATCATTTTTTTTCCTGTAGGATAAAAATGAAACAAACGTTTTATTTAGTAATTTATTTCCAGATATAATCTTATCTAACAAATTACAATAAATACAAAAGAAATCGTGAAGCATCGAAACATTTGTACAGATAAAATGCAACTAACCACGTCAAAATAATATTTTTTCCATTACAATAAAAATTAAATAAGATCAGCAACGTTCATCGGCATCTCGTCTATTTGCGTGGAATAATATTGTTCAATGTCTCTTAGAATTCTAATGTCATCTGACTTTACGAAATTGATAGCCACACCCTTTCTACCGAATCTACCAGATCTGCCAATACGATGAATGTACAACTCACGATTGTTTGGTAAATCATAGTTGATAACCAAACTGACTTGTTGTACGTCGATTCCTCTAGCCCACACGTCTGTTGTTATTAAAACTCTGCTTTGTCCGGACCTGAATTCTTTCATTATATTGTCACGTTCTTTCTGAGGCATATCACCGTGCATCGAACTGACTGTAAAGTTATTCTCTCTCATTTTTTCTGTAAGCCAGTCTACCTTTCTCTTGGTATTACAAAAGATAACTGCTTGTGTGATGGTGAGTGTATCGTAAAGATCGCATAATGTATCAAACTTCCATTCTTCTCTTTCTACTGCTACAAAGAACTGCTTAATTCCTTCCAATGTCAATTCGTCACTAAAAAAAATCATGTAATATTCCTAAATTATGACAATTTTAACTACACTTACCGTTTTACCAAAATACGAATAGGATCTGTCATGAACTTTGATGTTATTTCCAAAATTTCGTGGGGTAAAGTTGCTGAAATAAGAACAACTTGTGTTGACGGTGGTAGAAATCTATATACATCATAGATTTGTTCTTTGAATCCCTTATTTAACATCTCGTCAGCTTCATCTAGTACTAACATTTTAACAGACCTTGTCCTCAATGCCCTTCTTCTAATCATATCTACAAAGTTACTATAATGTACACATTTTCAAGTTAAAATATAGTTTTCACTCACCATACACTCTGCCTGGTGTTCCACTGACTACATGTTGTCCATAATCAAGTTTTCTGATGTCTTCACCAAGATTTGTGCCTCCAATACAAGCATGGCATTGTACATTCATAAAATCTCCTAGAGCTAGGATTACTTTTTGGATTTGAACAGCCAATTCCCTAGTGGGTGATAAACACAAGACTTGTGTTTCTCGCATTGTCAAGTCCAAAGCTTGTAGGATTGAAATGGAGAATGTAGCAGTTTTACCAGTTCCAGATTGTGCCTGTGCTATAACATCTCTACCTTTCATAATAGGCTTTATAGCTCTTTGTTGAATGGCTGAAGGTTTTTCAAAACCTAGATTTAAAAAAAAAAAACAAGGTTAGTGATTGTAAATATTTTGACCTACATTGTAGAACGTACCATATGCGAATATGCCACGAAGCAACTCTTCCTTTAAATTCATATTTTTAAACTTATCAATTACTTCAACATCCTCACTAGTTTCGAATTCCACGTTAGATAAGTCCTCAAAAACTGAGGCCCCCCTTTTCGGAACAGCCATTTCCTCTACGATTTAGTATAACTTATTATACTGATAAAATAATTATATCCAATATAACTGGAAAAACAATTTTTATATCTAATGTTAAGTATCTAACAAATATTTCTGTTTATACAATTTTTACTGCCGACCTAATACAAAAATGAACGCTTTAACAGAAATGCTTAAACGTCTACTATATGTCACTGTCACTTTTCTTGTCAACCATCAATGTCAGTTTTCTTCTCAAATAACTTCAAAAATGTTACTTCTTTCAAATTATTCGAGTCCAGCAAACGTATTAAAAAAAGAAGATTACCAAATAGAAAAAAGAAGAAGAGGAACAATCAAATTTGAACTGTCAAACTATAGTTATTCCTTAATTTCTCTTGCAATTATTTAAAATGAGCAGAAAAGAAGCATTATCTTCGTTTATCCAACAAATTCATGGTAGACCAGTAGTGGTTAAGCTGAATAGCGGAGTGGATTACAGAGGTAATATAAATTTAATTCATTCTTACAAATACCTCAATTACATTGCAATTTTAGGAGTTCTTGCTTGCTTGGACGGGTACATGAACATAGCTTTGGAACAGACAGAGGAATATGTTAATGGACAATTGAAAAACAAATTTGGAGATGCTTTCATTAGAGGAAACAACGTTTTATACATAAGTACTCAGAAGAGGCGTTATTAATTTTCACTCATTTATTATGGATAATAAGTAAGAATAAAGATTTTTTTAAATAACTTTTTTTCCAATTTCCTTTGTTATAATATTAAATATCATAAAAACCGGCTGAACTAAAGAGTATAGTTGGTTTATTCTTCAAGTTCAGAACTGGTTTGAACTGGTTCTCTCATTATCTATAGTTCTATAGAGCCATGGACACAAAACTGGCAGTCCAATGAATAGATATAAATGTTTATATCTATGGTTTTTATATCCTTGCAGAAAATAATGTCAATCGTGAGAACATTTATTTTATCGTTGAGTGATATTTTATTTACTGTTGATATCCTAATTCTAGATAAAATAAAAGAACTTCGGGATTTGTATCGCGAAATAATTATTTCTTGTACCAATTTTTAACAGATGGCAACGCTGTCTTATTTGTGACTGAAATGTCAAGAAAAAAGTAATTCAGTACAACAGCTGGGAAAATCGTTAAGTAAAATGTAAACTTCAGTTGAATACTACTGTCTCTGATGTGAATTCATTCTATTATCAGGGTCATGCTTTGTCAGTCGATTAATTTTATCCTCGCTTACTGAACAGCAAGGATGAATAGCTGATGTAGTTTTATCAATCAATATTAGTAATAGTTTTAGAAATGGATGTTTAAAACTTAAATCATGGAATATTCTGTAAATACAACCCCTCTTCTACAACAGCAGTTCGATTCTGAAAACGAAGACGACGGCAATGATATTGTTGTAAGAGACGACAAACCTCTTTTCAAACCAGAACCTGTTGA
The DNA here is from genome assembly GCA_963978555.1 of Galerucella nymphaeae. Taxonomy (NCBI): domain Eukaryota; kingdom Metazoa; phylum Arthropoda; class Insecta; order Coleoptera; family Chrysomelidae; genus Galerucella; species Galerucella nymphaeae. Next base: position 17,222,466 of record OZ021714.1, read on the forward strand.
TAAATTTTATGCTGCCTATTTTATATTTTATATATTGGGTATTGTTTCCTTACTTCCATGGAACTTTTTTATAACTGCTGATGATGTAAGTACTTATTCTTCTTAAATAATTATAACGAAAGTGATTGTTTCTAGTATTGGATGTATAAATTTAGAAATGTAAGTAGTAATCTTAGCATCAGGGAATTTGCTCCTACAAGATCTACACTACAGGCAGAATTCACTTCTTACCTAACTTTAACTTCAAGTTATCCAAATTTAGTATTTTTAATACTTAATACAGTTATTAGCCATAGGTAAGTACTAAAATTTTGGAAAATACTTGATAAGACTAATGCCTTGTTTTTTGTTAAAGAATATCCCTTAACATACGAATCTTAGGATCATTAGTTTTTATGTTATTGTTAATGCTATTGACACTAGTGCTGGTAAACATCAACACTGACAGTTGTAAGTAAATTTAAACTACAATTTTTTATAGTTTGCTATAGTTTCTTAACAATTAATAACTTTATTGTTAGTTAGTTACAAGTGAAAATTATCAGTCTATGCTTTTACATTACCACTTCCGTATTATTATCAGTTTCAAGTGAAAACCAAATACTTTTAAAGGCAGCATCACATTCAAGGTTATACAGTTTGAATGATTCATATATTTCCTTTGTCAGTTCTTATCTCATTATTTCTTCATTATATTCAGTTTTTTTATGATAAGTTCACACCAAAAACAATTTTTATGATAAATAATGACATGGGACACGAAATTGATAAGTTTTCTTCATGTAATTATGTTAAAATCTTTCTTCGACATCAAATGCCTGGTTGTATGTCCAGCCCCAAACTATTGACACTGCCTTGTCTACTGTCAGCTTATTAAGGGATTCTTAAGGGGATTTTTTCTTTTCAGGGCAACAAGGATTTTTCATTTTGACATTAACTACAAGTTTTTTTCTTAACAGTAAGTAAATAGTTCTTTTGTCCTAAAAAAAAACTAACATTTTACATTGTAGTTTTTAGTCCAATTTTCGGAGGAAGCTTAGTAGGGGTAGTAGGGAAATTTTCTCCAATATATATCACGGCTGTTGTTGGAGGACAAGCCTTGGGAGGAGTTTTTGCAGCATTGACGCAAATAGGGGCTTTAGCAATAGGTGCTTCCTCAACTCACACCGCTCTAGTCTATTTCGTGATAGGAAATTTAACGATAGGCTTAGCAATAATTTTATACTTTTTATTATCTGGATCTGTATTTTTTAAATACTATTCTTTCGACCAAGCTGTGATAGTAAGCGATACCCAAACGGATTCTATTCGAGATGTTATTTCTTACAAAACGATTTTTAAGAAGATATGGTGCTATTGTTTCTGCGCTTTTTTTATTTACATAGTTTCACTTTCCGCATTTCCTGGCGTTTCAGTACTTATCGAGTCTGAAGGTAAAGGACACGGCCACCAGTGGAACGGTGAGTAGTTTACACACTTATTTTCGATAAACTGAAGAAATAAGGTTTTATTTTGTAACCTACTTTATAAATTATTGTTTATATATTTAAGTCACTTGAAAAAATATGTTTCGTTATCTCAAAAATATGCTATTACGCTCCAATTTCCCTGAACTCCATGTCAAGCTGCATAATGTCTGGTATTATGCAAATAAATGCCTATTTATATTCACAGATAAGTTATCTAATGACATTTTTTTGAATATTTACCAAGAGAACAAAATCAGGATTTTTAAAGTTCTTTGAATGCACTGGTATAGTAGGTACTTATTAGGGATTTTCATAAGGTGGATTCTCTCCAAAAGTATTTCGCAGCACAAAACACACCCCCGAATTGAAACGGGAACTATATCTCCATAATTCTAAAAGTCTGATCCACTAGAAATTTGATCCTGGGCGATGTGTATCAAATTTACATGTATCATGTGAGCCAGGGGAATTGAGGTGTGGAAAATAACAAAATTGACACCATGTTTTCTTGTTTTTAGATGTTTACTTTGTTCCCACGATAACATACTTACTTTTTAGTATCGGTGATTATTCAGGGAGAATTTTTGCTGGCAGGGTACTTAAGGTAAATTGACATATATAATTTTAGGTTAAGAATTTCGTTAGGGAGTTTTTCGAAGGTATCGTCTCTTATAGGGCATGTTCACTTGACGTCATAAAGTACTTAATAGTGAGGTTATGCTGATTTATAATGATGGATCGTGTTTGAGTTTGGTTGGTTTTGCTTCAGTGTTTTTTTAAAGTTATTTTAATTCTTGAGGTTGCATATTTAATAATATATAATATGGATTAATTGTTGTTTGATGATTATTGGTTGTGTTTATGTTTATTGTTTTACCACCAGATTATTGTCAACTGTCGTGAACATGCCCTACTGCAATAGAGGAGTCAGTGTTGCCAACAAAAAGTGTTTTTTTCTGACAAGAATGACAGTTAAGGTCTACTGTTTAAAACATAAGATTTTGCATGATTTTTATCATTGCGAATATCTATTTTGCTTTATTATAATGATAAATACACCCCCGAAGCGTAAATATTGAAATTTAACATGACTTTTTAGCTGAATACTTAACATATCAGTGGCCAATGGTTCTATGAACTCTTCTTCTGTTATTCAGTCACTAGCTCTGTCAAATGTCAGTGAAAAAAGTAATAAGAATAGATATGGTTCATACAACAGCCTTTTTGGTGTGCGTCATCGTTTGTGACGTATATTCGGGTTTTGGGTATGTCGTTTATTTTATCTGCTATTTTGACACATATCTAACCCTAAATTTGATAAATAAAATCATCAGGATCGCATTCAGCAAAATTCGACAAGGTTACGAAATTAATAGTTACCAGCTTCTTTTTCTAACAGAATATACTTGAGAACTTTCAAAATGCTAATGTTTTCCGTGTATCTAGGCATATTTTTGTATTATTCGAATAAATATAACAATAATATTCATATTAACTTTTCATAAATAATAATTGACCGTGAACAACAAAGTACAGACCTGACCAGAACTGTCAGTGGGACAGTAGAAAAAGATGTCAGACACATTGACAATACGAAAGGTATATTTGCATGCCTATTTTAAATAAAGAAATTTCTCACGATTGATATAGGTCGCGCTTGCGCTTGATCTGAACATCAACCAATCAAATTTTGGTAAGTCAATGATTAGGATTGACGTTTGTAATAAATTTAAACGAATCATTATTGCGATATTTTGATTGGGATTAATCAAAGACCTGACTTTTTTTGCATTTCTTTCCACGTAATGTGTTAGAAAGACATTAACAAACGATGACGCACACCAAAAAGGCTGTTGTATGAACCATACATAAGAAATGATACAAAAATCTAATCGAAAATGGACATACACAATTGAACGAATATCAATTATATATAACTGACATTTGACATAAATAGTGACTGGGTGACTTGCCAGGAGTTCCTAGGATTATTGGCCACCGATATGTTGAGTATTCAGCTAAAAAGTCATTTTAAATTTAACCTTAACTGTCATTCTTGTCAGAAAAAACCACTTTTTGTTGTCCACACTGACCTTAGACTGAACTCTATTTAAATATCAATATTCAAACAAAATACTCTTTTTTCTAGCCAAAAAATATCATCTTAATAACTATTTTGACTGTATCGAGGCTGATTTTCATTCCATTAATATTATTGTGCAACGCACAACCTCGTCACCACTTAGCCGTTGTTTTCGGCAGAGATTACCAATACATATTAATCCAATTTATATTCGCATTTACAAATGGTTATATGACGAACATCATACAAATATTTACCTCCAAGTAAGTATCGAATATCAACTTTATTTTATTAAGAAATACGAGTCAGATTTTTTTTGTATGGTATCAATTTATTTTTAGAGTCGTGGATCAGCACGAAAGAGAGATTGCTTCGTGCATAACAGTAGTTTTTATAGGTATAGGAGCTGCTCTTGGATCTACAATTAGTTTATTTATGATTAGATTATTGTAAATGTTATTCAATTACACATTGTTGACATATTTCTATTAGGAAGCAAATATATACCAAGGTTATATTTTTCAAGACTCCATTGTTTTGTACTATCACTTTTTTTTCAAGATTTAGGGCCGAAAATAAAAGACGAACGTTTTAAAATGTAATTTAATAGAGTTTTACAATTATTCAGATCCATTGGGACAATATTATAGCCTAGTAGCGGTAATATAGAAAATTTCTTTCCAACTAATACAAAATATGACCAAAATGATAAAACTTTCTAGTAAACATACAAGCAGTTGAAGATTCTTCGATTTTTTACTACATAAATTGTCACCATTTCAATCATTCTCAATTCCACGATTAATTTTTCCAAAAACCCCCCCAAACTTTCTTAAAATATAAATTTGGTTGTATAAAAAATGTAAAACATAATTCGATCCACGCGCTACAGAACAAAATATGTAGTAACTTGGTGATTTTTTCTTTCTCTTAACAATAATATTTTGTAAAAGTGCTTAATCAACTACAAACAATTGCAATCGTTAAAAATTAATGTACATAATTTGTCGTATTAAAATATGAGTACATTTTAATATAAGAAAGGTTGTTAAATGTTTAATTAAATCACTAAAAAACGCGAGATTATCAATAATTTAATGAGAATTTCACCAACTTTCAAGTTACATATATTTTTATTTGTCCTTTCATCCAAAATCACCCAAAATTATCTTCCTCTTAGATATCGTGAGTGAAAAACAATTATCTGAATTCTCAAGATGAAAATATCCACCTGCCCAAAGAAAATTCCTGCGGACTATCAGAAAATATCAAAATGCAGACTGGTACGTATTTACTTTTATTACTCTTACTTGCCTCGTATATTACAAGAAATATGTACTTATTTAATGAAATAACAACACATTTTACAACCTTTGAAAAAAATAAAAAGGAATGACAGTTTTCATATAATTCTAATCACATTGAAAGTACGCTGTGACAAGTATACAAAAACCGTATACTTGAAAACACCTACATTGCTTTTAAAGCTTAATAAAAAAATAAAAGTCTCTCTTGATGACTTGCCGATAGCATGTGCCATCCTCTTTTTATGCTCAAGTATTGTAGAATGGCACGAATGCAGATTATAAGACCTAAACGAAATTCACTTTTATTTTTAACTAATTAAAATAGTTTTTTACTTACCGAAAGTCATAATCAGCCACCACAACCAACTGTTGTCTTTCGAAGCTAATTCAGTTGAGTGTTGTACAATGAAAGTCCATTTAGCCAGTGACAAACCAAAACCTGACAAGGCCCCGTAACGTGAGGCAATTGTATGGCAAAAGCACATTAACAGTAAAAATCCTATCCAGTTGAAAATAAAAGCAACTAAAAATAAAAAAAAGGAAGTATAATAATTATTATTTAATAATATAACTTGTACTTACCAAAAAACGCAATATAAAACATAAAATCTGTTCCTAACAAAGAAGTATCTACATCTTCTGGATTCTCAGTATCGATAGTTATAACTCTTTGTCCGGGACGAAATGGTATTGGCTGGAAAGGAAACTATTAAAATAAACCAATAAAAATGTTTAAAGTTACCCTTGTAGTTGGAGAATTGATAGGAATTGGAATATCCTGCTCCTCCAAATGTTTTTCTCGTTGTACTTCTTCATATGTGGGCAATTTAGTACCCTTTGTAGCAACCTCGTATGGTGGTGGAGCATAATAGTCTGCTTTTGGTGGAGGTATTTCCTCACTTGATGTGCTAGCAGCAATATTTACTGGGCTCGATGCTGGACTAGGTGCAGCACTTGGTACATTATTGTCTAAAGTAATTTCTTGTTGGTTCTGAAAAAAAATTTTCACTCATGTGACGTTTCCTGAACATTCTATTAATCAATTGCTTTTGCAAAACAATTATTGATTATCGTATTATGGAATTATTTTGATAAATATTGTTACATAGGTCATTTTTTGCTGATTAAAATATTCTCAATATAAACATTTAAAACAAAGTAAAGGGCTTTTTTATCATAGCACGTACTTCAAATATTGTGATTTTACACGTACATTATTTAAACATTTATGAAATAAACAAAATTATTAGAATGACCCTAATACATTGAATTAAAATGTCGACGTACACTTTGTTGTCCATTGTTTGAATCGGGCGGAGTTGGTTCCATTTTTCCTTAGAATTAATTATTTAGTACTTATTTACCAAATATTTTAACACTCTACAGATAATTAGGTACTAAATACCATTTTAAAATAGTTTTTGTTCAGAAAAAACGAGAACTTTTGACAATTAACTTCAAGTGTCAAACTGAATGTCAAAAATGTCAACCAATAGAAAGTAGAGAAAATTATCACGTTTTTGAAACTCGAATGATTAGTTATTGATCGGTTACTAGTTTCGATATGACCCTGGGTGAAATCGATGTTGTAAAATAATAATCAGCAGCAGTCGATTACATGTATAGAGATAGGCATTAATTAACTTCAGCTATAATTTTTGAAGAAATTGGATACTATTAACTCAACTGTACTGATCAATATTTAAAATTGCTGGAGTTTCTAAATTTACTCTTTATTTAAATCGAGAACAATCTGGTGTTAATCGAAAAATAATCGATTGTTCGATTCTAAGGAAGTTGTGGGTAAATTATCCCTCAGGATATAACCCAAAAAGGAAGAAGAAGAAGAATTTAGTTGATATATTTCGCCGCTAGGTTCGCTAGTAATTCAAAACAATTTACATCAAAGGCAACTAAACGCAACAGTTGACAGCCAACTTCTTTGGTGTTTGTGTGTGTATTGTGTATGTGTGTATGGTATCTCGTCATATTTATATACCATTTTTCGGCATTTTAAATAAATTTATTTATAATTTTACAAGTATATGTTTTAAATAAGTTATAATTCATTCATTTATGTTTATTTTAACGTTCCGCGAAAGATTGAGACTCTTAAAACTTGTTTAGTGTCTGAAGGATACTGTATGGAATATTTTTACTAAGGTATGTGGTCATGTGTTTCTTGATCTACTTTATGACTTAAAATAGAACTAAGGTAATTAGTACGATTTACCGTCTCTTCAGATTCAGCGGTGTAATTTTTAAAAGTTTTAATTTATAACCTACTATTTTTGTGTAACTAACCTACGATATCTCTTGTTTGGATAGGATGATAGGCAGTTGTATAGATTAGTCAGGTCATTAGTATGACAAATTACTGTTTGTTTAAATTTTAAAGAACAAAGAGTATTTACTTTATTAAAAAATGTCAATTGTCATATATATCAACAAGTTTACAAATATTTACAAAACTTAATTTTTGAAACGAATCACTTGAATGATTATAATTAGATTGAAAATTCAATCAGAGCAAAAAAATCAACAGACCGGTACCTATGAGATTTCTGTTTTCAGAAACACTGTTAAGAATTTACAGAAGCATAAAAAAAAGTAATGAAATAACAATGAGTTTGAATTTTTTTGTGTATCTCGCATAACCTTGAATTAAATCCATAAACATAAACTACCAAATTTGGTAGTGAGCTACTCTGAAATATACAGGGTGGCGTCTACGTTGATAGACTCTAGTCTTTTGATGTTAGCTACTTGTTAATGATTGGATGGACGGAATAATCGAAAGTATTGCTGATTATATTGAAAATTTTAACTATAAATATCATTATGATGAATATAATGACTTTTGAACAAGTCTAGCGTGACGAAATCACGATATATTTCAAAATTCCAAGTGAAATGTATCATTGTTGTTTAATTCTGTCATCATAGTTATTACTAAGAGGACATAAGTCACAATAGAACAGTGTCGGACTGTAATCTGTAGTATTTCATGTTGGGTGTTGAAAATAGCAAGTTAAAACATGTTATTTTATTACGTATTTGACCTTTTTCTTTCTTCTGTCCTTGATTTTAGTGAATAACGGATTTTTGAACTAAACAAAATGTCTTAACACTCAATAAATCAACTTGTAGAAGCAATTAAACCGTTTCTTAGTAAAATAATATTTATCAGTAGGATTAAATTACCCATCTTGTATGTATGTACGTTGCCTTATATCTCTACAAAGTAATTATTAACAGATCCTAATACGGAATATGTTGACTTTCTCACTCCCACTAGAAATTTCGTAAATGCATACAATAATTAACATATAGAGAGATGTGTGATTTGAAAATTAACATTTCTGGACGAATATGAAGATTGCTAAGTCGAGGTGCAGGTGTATTCAGAAGTAACTGGTCTTTTTGTAAGTTATTAGTGCCACTAATGTCAAAATAAATGTAATTTGTCAAAAAAAAACACCCTGTATAGATAAAAAAGAAATCGTAGTTGAATTTTAAGCTGGATTTGATTTGAAGTTTATTTGGACCTGGGGAAATTACGAATCCACATAAATGTGTGAAATTTTTATTGGATTACCTCAAAATTTATCCCAAAAGTTGCTATAGAGCATGTCTCGCAGATTGTAGACTTATAATTGGTCGAAAATAGAAAAAAAATACTTTGGTTGGCATAATTAGGGCTTTTTTTGACCACCCACTATATTTTTTTGCTTTCCACATCAAAATTTATTCAAAAGTAATAAAATTTATTATAAACTTTTCTAAAATCCCCCGTTTTTGACACCGAAAGATTATAAAAAAATAATCTATTGTCAACGAAACAAAAAAGTAGATTTGCAAGTGAACAGTTTAAGCGGTCTGGTACCTATAATTATAAAAGAGAAAATATATGGAGTGATCATTAAAAAATCTTTTAAAGAAAAGAAAAAAAGCGCGTCAACAATGAGAAACTGAAATTAGTAAATCATTTTCTATTGTAGTCTGTAGAAAACAACTACGAAAGATAACTGCTAGGTTGTCACCTTTGTTTGCTGATAATAAATGAGTAAAGTCATTTAATGGTGATGAACCGAGCCTATTGGTGATTCATAGACGATAATTTTCATACATAGGTCAGTGTAGATTTGAATAAGGATGGTTCCAAGTCAGAAGTATGTATAGGACATGGAATTTTAGGGCTAAAACATAGCCTATTTAAGGACGTCGCATTGAAAGGCAGAAAAGGACATTCTGTATAGTTGGCGATAGCCAAGCCTCGCTTGATTCCATAGAGGTCAGTTTTAAGTTGGTATGGGTTTGCCTAGGTATCTTAAAAGGGTATAAAAAATGCTTAACTGCGAAATTGGAGTCGGAAAAAAATCAAAACTGAACCAAATTTTACTTACTTATTTTTAACCTTTCCTCGTATTATTTAATTTCGAAAAAAATTAACCAATTTATATTATTATTAGGGTGATGTTATATTTATGTAATAGTGAGTTTCTTATTTTAATATCTCGAAGATGTCTATGAATTTAGAAGAGATATTTGTGGAAAAAAGTGCTGTACAAAAATAGAAGACGGGAAGTGTTATATTTAATACGGAATTTAACGAAAACTTGAATCAAAGAAATCATTTTATTCCAGCTGTTTACACTCTGTAAATTATATTGAAAATACAGGACTATTTTTGTAAACGTTCAAAAGTTTTTAACGCAAAATGTATGCGTTATTAAAATACCGAGTGATTCGTTAAAAAAAAGAACATAATTTTGCATTTTCTCTTTAATGTTTCGGTTTATTGAGCCACGAACCACGAATAGAAAGCTTGAATATTTTCATTTGACTCAAAGAGAAGAGGATAAGTACACAAAGTGAATTTTACTTATTAAAATTTCATTCAATTTATTTATTGGTAGGCATAACCATAAAATCTTCTTAATTAAGTAACTTATATTAAAGATGTGAAGAGTTTCGCTAACACAGTAGCTTTGTCAAACGAATGGAGGTATAATGAGACATGGAAATAAAATAATAAAGGGAAAAAATGTGTCTAAATATGGGATTAACTGAAGTATTTAACAAGTTTAACTGGAAATTCATTCACAACAATCCTACAGGAACATTTCTAGGTAAAAAGGTTCAATAAGGGAGAATTGTTAATATTTATTTGGTCGTTAAGGAGATTATCTGAATATTTGTTTTTATTTATCTCTATGGCTTCTGGAAGATTTCATTTGAAGGATTTAGGTTCTGTATGCAAAATTTCAAAATTTGAATCGAGTGTTGGTTCCCTAATAAATGATTTGAGTAGTTGGAATCTGATTTTTGGTTGTCATAGCTACGTTTGTGTTTTGAAATTCTAGTTTTAAAATTCCTAAAAGTTCTACCTATATAAATTTTATCACAGTTGTCATAACCACATTTTAATTTATAAACTCCTGATTGTTTTAGTTTTGAAGATTTGGATTTGTTGTTTTTAATGAATTTGGATAAATTGTTATCGGTTTTGAAGCAAATATTCAAGTCTAAAGTTTCTTAAAATGATTTGATTGATGGTATTCTAAATTGGTTATTTTTGTTTTTATCAGAAGGAAATACTTGTTCTAGAGTATCTTTTTATTTATGATATTGTCAATTAAATTTGGATCGTAATATTTTAATTAAAGATTTAATTTGAAGGATTTCGGTTTTATATACAAAATTTCAAAATTTGAAACGAATATTTCCATTAATTCTGTTTAAAATAATCTGCTTCCTACTTTACCAAAAAAAAAACAAAGTTTAAACAGATTTTAATAGCCTTGGACACAAAAAGGGGTATTAGTTGAACACATTCTTCGATTTTCCTGTTTAAAAATAGTAAAGGTGTTACCTAATTAGAGGAAAATGTCATGACATATACCCTGACTCCAAAAACAAACTATAATGGGGTAATAAATTTCAATGTTTAGACAAAATCAATAAGTTTTAACGCGTAAAAGTAGGTTAATTCTCAATACTAAGGAACTTGGTAACCTTTAACCCGCGCAAGAAAAAAATTTTCACAAAAGACTTCGTTTGTCGTGAGGTTTTGTTTCCGCGTTGCTTTCTACGTATAAAAAATCCACCTACGACCATTGTTTTGTTTGGTAAAAAGCTTTACAGGACTGGAATCAACATAGCCACTCGAAACATGAATTTTTTGCATAAATATTCAATTAAGAAGTTACTGAATGAGAACATATCTCCGAAAAAAGGTACCTCCTTGCCTTGTTACTTTTTTTGCTTTTAATGAACTTGTTTCACGGTGTGTGACGGCCTACTACAGTAAAAAAAAGCAGGAAGGTGTTCGTTCTTGTCCTATTTAAACATCTTATCGACCTAACACCGTCATCTGACAGCGAGATGGGACTGTTATTGCCAAAAGTAACCTACAAACTTGAGCTTCATTGTGTAGGACCGATAATCTTCTATAAGCAACAATGTATTGAGAATATACTGCGTGGACTCTTACGTAGTGAAATTTATTAACTATTATTTATTTTTTAATGTTATTAATATTAAAATTTTGGTTATTTTGATATGAGTAACTTCCCAGCTTTGATCCCGTTTTAGTTGGTGAGTGAATGAGTTGGAAAAGGAGGTTCATCGACCTTTGGTTGCCTTTTATAAAACTTGTTCTTCACATCTTTCATTATTCTTGAGGATTATAGGCTCGAAAATGTAAGAGAACTGTTGTTGTACTAAATATGTTTACAGTTATTTGATATGCAAGAGGTTGGATGAAGCACTCAGTGGTTCTCATACGCAGATTCTTTATTTATTTATAGTTATTTATAGTCTATATGCAAATTTACTTCAATTTCAATAGGGCTCTAAAGTTGGAATTGAAAAAAAAATCTTCTACATCATTAGGAGCCCTTTTTTTTAACAATTTCTGTAGAAGAAGAAACAATCTAAAAAGGAACGCTCTGGACTTGATACATATAAATAGGTCAAGGATATGCATGTCGCATAAATGTAAAATAAATCTCAAGACACACCTCCTTAATTAAACCAACACTCGACTGTACAACAGTATTTTCACGTCTCATGCAAGCGTTGCTACTTTTTCTGTCGCTGAACATATTTTGTTCAGTACGTATTTTAATTCATATAAATATTTTTCTCCACGACTAAATAATAACGCACAAATTATTTTTACATATTTAGGTATGATATATATTCTTCACACCAGTGAATAATGAAAAAGAATTCACTCTCGTTAGCCAATCGCATTCTATTATTATCAGAATCCACGCTTAAATGAATTAAAATGAATAAATCAAATCGTCTCTTTTAAAACGTCAAATCGATTCTGACAGCGCGTCGTTTGAAACGTCAAAATAATGATAGAATCATAATTTTAAGTATTATTTGGAGAAAAAATGGACAACAGTAGTTATATTTAGTTATAACTCCCAATTATCATTTATAAATGTAAAGGTTTCGATTAAAACTGTATGTTACGTATCCCTTTTTGAAAATAAACATCCTCCATAGCCTAGTGGTAGAAATAGTTGACTCTGGCGCGGACGATTGGGGTTCGATCCTCACTGGAAGCTTTCTTTTTTAGTCGTGGAGAAAGTATAGTCTTTTACTTGTGTAGAATGGCTAATATTCACTTGGATGATTCCAAAACTCACTCGCTGCTCTCGCTCGTCCGCGGCAATAATAGCCATCATTTTTTCGAGCTGAAATAACGCTCCATCTATGATCTACTTGTATCAGTTACCGTTTTACAATATAATTAATATATTGAATGTACTTTTAATGAGTCATGAGAACCGTTAAATTCACATAGGAGATGATAATTCGGTTAGTTGGTCAAGGTAAACTATTGAAAATAAATATATAAAATTTTTTTTTATTAATTTCTTAATTTAAAATGGCTTTTTAGATGAGTACTCAACATAGGTACTTACATTTTGTGAGATGAGGTAACCAAAGGAGTTTGAAAGGACGTAATAATGAATATTTTCATGTAATTTGTGCTTTAAAAAAGTGCGCAACCCTTTTTTTAAGTTGAAAATATTTATTTAAGTATATGTAGGAGAATTTTGCCAAAAATTAAAAAGGAAATCGTATAATTCAATTTGACGGTTAACAGTCATAAAAAATTGAAAAAATATCTAAATTGCAGTTTTCAGTCATTTTAGGAAGCTTAATTTGTATCTCAGCCTCAGTAAATGAGGAAATGATTGAAAACAAGTTTTTTTTTAAGTCCTAGGTGATAATTCATGTGATTTTCATCAAAAACTAATATAGGATAGACAAAAGTAAAAAATTTAAACTATTTAAAAACAATTAAAAAAATTGTGGTATTCTAAAAAAAATTTTAAATTCAACTTAAACAATTATTGGGAATTATCACATTCTAATTGACTAATTAACGACATTTTTAACTATTAGAATTTTTTTAGGAAGCCTGTAAAACAATATTATAAAAAATTTGAAAGTAACAATATTTTTTTACAAATTAAACCCTTATTTATAATAAAACACTCTGTATATTTTTATATCACAATTATTTATCTAAAAACAAAAAAAAACAACAATAACAACACATGTGCTCGAACAAAAGAAGATTATTCTTACTAATTTCAATCGTTAATAAAAAAGATTGACTCACTTGTTATTCATATCATTAACTATTATTTTATCAGTTTCGTAAATAAACAACAAATCTATTTTACGAGGGTAACGCAAAATATAAAACTGTTAGGTATATCGAATATGGGTTTTTCGAATTTCCACAACAGACCATTCCAAAATTACATCACTGACTGCTCGACCATATTGTTCTGGGTCCTCATGGTCATATAATAGTAATAAATAAGTAAAATTGTTAATTTTTTACAGATTCCGCAATGGAAGTTCGATTTTATGAAAAAGATTAACACATCAAGAAGTATAAAGTAAGTACCAAAAAACGAAACTTCTATAAATAGGAATCATTCACTGTATTCCCTAACGAATTTCTATTGAATCATACGAAAACATTATTCATTCTTCAAACAGGCAAATTGCCAAATTCCATTATTTACAAAACGAACGCCTCATTGGCCTTTCCTGAATTCCCACCCTACAGAATCGGGTTCAAGGACACCAGACGTGCGGCTAGGTCCCGGTGGTCCAAACTACAGACTCGAGCTAGCAGTGGCGTCACTATCGAAAGGAAATAAGAGCCTTTTTTACGTTTAAATAATGAAAAAAATGACAACTTTTCAATAGTGCGCTACCTTTTTTATGAATTGTACTTAATCAATTTTTTTTAACAAGACTGTGGTTGAAAATTTCATGTAGAGTTAAAGTGAGACACCCTGTACACAACTACAATAGGTGGTGAAAACATGTGCACCATGTTCTTGTACATTTTGTTTTTTTCAAATCTTCACATATTCTGTTGGCTTTTGTCGAACCCCCCTTTTGTACAAGTCATTTCTTTGATCCTTTTTAGATTTGTTTCGAAATTTTCTTAAAAAAATTAGATATAGTCCACGATATTTATCTCAAAACATACCTTCTACCGCTTCTGACTTTCCAGACTCCGTTATCGAATTCGCAACAATCCTTCTCTTGTGCTTTCGATGTATTTTTCTCGAGGACCCTTCTTGAATTCGCTTTTCTCTCACAGCCGACGTACAAATCAATATGAGTGTGAAGTTTAACCTCAACCCTGAAGATCCATGACCTTGCTTTGGCGGCGTTTAGTGGAGTCAGTGTTAATTGCGCTACCTTTAGCTGGCGTAACACTTGTTTTTGATTAATGGAGTTCCCTAATTGAAAAGGTAGCATCATTTTTCTTGATATCGCGCCTTAATACTAAAGGTTTGTTTTGACTGTGGTAGAACCTGCAAGATTTTTTTAAAAAAATTTCTATTTCGTTTTTTTAACAGTGTAGAAGGTCGTGGCTCTAGCAACTATTGATACTGTAGCTTTGTTTTGACTATAAGAGTATTCAAAAAAAGTTGGATCAAAATGTATAGAATCCACATAATTTTTTGTGAAATTTAAAAATGTAAAATGCGTTACCTTTAAATGGCGTAAACCTTGTTTTTGATTAATGAAGTTCCCTAATTCAAAAAAAGGTAGCGGTGGAATCATAATTTTTCTCTCGTTCCTAGATCCTTAATTGACCCTCGTATTAAAATATCAAACGATTGCCTTTGTTTGATATTCTTAGAATACGAACGATTTAAATGAAAATATCACTTTCTTTTTTTACCTCATTTTTATTGTATAATCACTGCTTTAATTGTAAGTGGAAACAAATCAATACCATGATGTAATTTTCCATCTCTTAGATTGTTTAACTTATTTTAAAAAATATACACGAGAAATCCTTTTTCCTGCAGATGTCATCGGCAGCTGTCGGGACACACTCGGGGGCGGGACCTTTGAGTTTGATGTCCTGTGTTCGAGATTCATCACCCCTTCAAGATTTCGATTCGGACACAGAAAAAAGCGGTAAGTTCATTTTTCTTTTCAACTCCCCCTCGTATTTATATTTATCTCGTATTGAAAACTGGATGTTTCGCCCTACATATTCTGCTAAATGAATTTCTCATCCTTGTTGTTAAATTTCTGTGCTATTTCTAATAATAGAGTTGGATCTTTTCCAAATCTGAATATTTATTCTGATTTTTGCATATTTTATAATATTGGAGATGTGTACTATACTGGGTGTCCCAGGTGGCTAAAAATAATACTAATTCTTCACGTAAAATTTTTCCTTTGCTAGCTCTCTTAAAGTTCCTACGATCTCCTGGGACATACTGTATATATTATTTATAACCTTCCAATTTTTTTATAATGGATACATTTATCAGTAAAAATACAAATATCATGAAAAATTTCAATCTAACATGGGTGTACGATAACATTTTTTTAAGGGATCAATTTTACTTATTTGCATTTATATTAGGTAACTTTTATCAAATATCATCCAATGCACCAAATACCGATATCTTAATCTTAATTATAACAATATATAGATAAGTATCTATTTCTCAATATTTAAAGGAATTTGAACAACCGATAAAGCTTATAAATATAAAACTTTTGTATAAATTTCTCGATTTTTAAAATATGTACTTGATGAGGTCAGTGTACAAATATAAAGTCAGTAGCAACTATGATGGTATGTAATTCATATTATAATTCATTAAAAAAAAATTACATTTTAGAACCCTTCTTTTATCTCCAAACTACCCCAATTGTAACTTTCCTTCGTATTTCTTCTTTTCTATGTCACTATTTTCCCTTCTTCCTTCTACCATTGGCTTATTTTTCATTTTTTCAATTCACAATTAACAGCTATTATCAGGAACTTCGTCAATGGGGGACACATTTTTGACTTCTATGTTTTCACCCCCTGGCTACCTTAAATTGTTTGCTCTAGGGGTCGAGTAAGGCACGTTGACAACAGGGTTTAATTTTAACACTTTCACCAACAAAGTCATCATAATTATAATGGTTTTTCGACTACCCTGTATATTTCTATTGATTTTATATATACCGAGTTGTGTTTACAATACCGTGACGAATTTCTAACCTACCAATTCATACAACAAAAAATAAGCCAGGATAGAGAATAATTATTAACACAGCAAATTTTTTTATCGCCATTTGCACACGAAATTTTTTTCCGAAAAATACATTTATTTAAATTTTTGTATTTTTTCCAGAAATTTGTCAGGATTTTTGTACACTGTGTATAATTTGCATACTTTTCGTCACTTTTATGTTAACGTACCGTACTATTTTGTGGTACTACATTTCATCAGCGTATCGGAAATCTTATTGTTAAAAAAAAACAATAAACAATTGTATCCACCCACGCAACTGGTCGGTATCCTCTCACGTTTAGTTGACGTTTGCAGTGGACGCGGTGTCGCCATGAGGAACAAAAATGACTTGAAAATAGTTTTATACAATTTTCTACAAGTTTTTTTGAAAAAAATTACTATTTCGTTTTTTTTAACAGTGTAGAAGTTGGTGGCTTCAGCATCTATTGATACTATAGCTTTGTTTTGACTATAAGAGTACTCTATAAAAATTTGATCAAAATTCTGTGACTCGCATAGAATCCACATAATTTTTTGTGAAATAAATGCGTTACCTTTAAATGGTGTAAAACTTGTTTTTGATTAATGGAGTTCCCTAATCCAAAAGGTAGCGTAACGTTGGACGCGGTGTCGCCATGAGGAACAAAAAGAAGTACCATTTCGGTAAATCAAGTTTAAGAATCTTTAAAGAATAAAAGGAAGCGTGAAGATAGTTTTTTTTTTATATATATTTTGTGGAAAAATTGTATTTTTTTTTATAGTGACGTCGAAACGGAAATTTTGGAACCCAATAAAATGGTTCAAAAGAAAAAATAAAGCGAGTGATGATGTGGTCGTTGTCGAAGTTACCGAAATTGGAAAGGATGCTCTGCGTAGTAGGTCTACCAGTGAACTTTCCGTCACCGAAGAAGAGAGGAGACGGTAAGTGAACATATGATTGTATTCCAATACTCTATGTACTTTTTGAAACAAACTACAACTTATAGATAAGAATATAATCATGCAAATTTTCTAAATAAAAATACTGTTCAAATAAATATGGATAAAGAAACCAATTCAATACTGATAAAATAATCTAGACTTTTTTATTAGATATACATTATTTGATTAGCAATGACATCATAAATTTTACGTTTCGCAATCGAAAAATTTTAGTCTTGAGATTATATTTGTCTACATTACACTGTTTACTTTAAAATTGCAGGTAATATAAGCAAGGTATTCATTTTTTTATTATATATTATGTAATTTAACAGTTTAAAATGCGTTACCTTTATATGGTGATAAAACTTGTTTTTGATTAATGGAGTTTCCTAATTAAAAAGGTAGCGGCGATTACTCCTATCCTAGGTTTTTGTGACTAAAAGTGTGACAAAAATTGAGTATTTCGTTTTTTAACATTGTAGAAAGTGGTGGCTTTAGCAGGTTTATTTTGATTATAAAAGTACTCAAAAAAAGTTTGATCAAAATTCTATGACGCGTGTAGAATCCACATCATTTTTTTTGAAATTTAAAAGTGTAAATAGCGGTACCTTTAACTGGAATAAAACTTGTTTTTGATTTCCCTAATTAAAAAGGTAGCGGCAATTACTTCCAACCGCCAGTGTCAGCATAATTTGATATCTGATACAACACAGTTCTCGAATATCTTTTCACATCCCACAGTTTTCTACCATTTTTTTTACCTAGATAGATCTACAAAATTTTTTGGAAAAAATTAATATTTCATTTTTTTTAACTGTGTAGAAGGTGGTGTCTAGCAGCGATTGATACTGGGGTTTTGTTTTGACTACACAAAAAAAGCTTTATCAAAATTGTATGACGCTTTGCGTTACCTTTAAATGGCGTAAAACTTGTTTTTGATTAATGGAGTTCCCTAATTCAAAAGGTAGCGCTATGCTCAATCAAAACTCCAATCAATCATTTCTATATAAGCAAGCATAATTTATATTTCGTTCTAGATCCTCGTCTTCGATGCACCCCGCTTTCAATAGTGTCTCAGATGAGAGTGTATTTCGATCTCCAAACTCTGGATCCGATATGGAACTCGACGCCGCACGAAGTACTTCCCCAATATCGAGATTCCAGCCCCCCTTGGATATTAGATTACAGGTAAGTCTCTAAATCACCCTAAATCAGTATTTCTATATTATTTACAAACTTATATCGATTATTATTTATATTTAGACTTATTCAGTTACACATTGAAATTACCCAGACCAGTCCTTCTAATTTCATTAATGGACTCCCAATAGTCACATCGCGGTGAAATATGTTATTACCATTCTATTATTGGACAATGTATTATCAATAGACAATAAAAATAATAGCAATTAGTATATTAGACCAATTTTTCTCGCTTTTTATAGTTTGAAACTATTTTTACCTTAAACCGAGTTCACGCTATGCGTTTTTTAACGTCCGGCACCTTTAATCATCGCTCTCTATCCCAATGTTGGCTTTTACTTCTCAATAGGGCATCGCAAAAGCTAAAACTAGTAGAAAGGTTCGTCATTCGAAATTTTTAACCAACTTATCTGAAAGAATTTTATCAAATAAAACCGGAAGAAGCACAATGACGAGGACAATAAATGACTTCCAGTTGTTTGTAAACAGATCAACTTGAAAAAATCCCACTATTACTAATTTTAATTTGGTCGCCACCAACTTTTAAACTTGATTTTTTCAATTTAATTTTTTTTACGTTAAATAACCTCACAAACAATACAAAATTTTGACTTACCCTGTATGAAGTAATGCAATTTCCACACAAACAGATGACTATTATTTTAGAACGTTTGCTACATTTTTTATGAAATTTAACAGTATAAAATGCGGTACCCTTAACAAGCGTAAAACTTGTTTTTGATTAATGGAGTTCCCTAATTGAAAAGGTAGCGACGATCATTTTATTTGATCACACAACACAGTTTACAAAAATATATTTTTATTTCCCAAAGTTTTATACAATTTTTTTGACAAATAGAATCTACAAGATTTTTTGAAAAAATTTAGTATTTCGTTTTTTTAACAGTGTAGAAGGTGGATGCTTCAGCGGCCGTTAATACTGTGGTTTTGTTTTGATTATAAGAGTACTCTAAAAAAGTTTCTACAGCATTTTTTGTGAAATTTAAACGTGTAAAATGCGGTACCCTTACCTGACGTATAACTTTGATTCATGGAGTTCCCTAATTAAAAAGGTAGCGACTGTTACTTCCAGTGTATTATCGTAACTTTTTTTAAATAACACTCCCTAATTTAATCCACTGCGATTATGCCGTTTTTCATTGTTCAATGTCGCGCTCAATGAAAAACATTTTACGTAACCTTTTAATACTGACCTCTGATTAACTTGACATAAAACAGCTGGACGTTATTAGGCCTCTCCTATGAATAGAATGCAATTAAGTCTATTTGCGAGGTTTTTTAATGTGATTTAAGAGGCCGCGAAAAGGGTAGTTTATTATTTCGCTTTTCTTTCGATTTCCCTGTATAAAATTCCTACTGACGGTTGGATAACTTTCAATTATTTTTCTATGTTAAACATATGGATAGAAAAAAAATTATCGGCACTTATAGAATTACGACTTTAATGATATTTTTCCAAATGATTAACTAGGAAGATGTAAATGTTTATTGGTAAAGCGTCAAGTCGAGTGTAGCATAGTATACCATATGTTTAAGAGTAATATTAATAGATTTGTATGCAGTATGCAGAAGGTCATCCATGGTGAATTTTTTACTTCTCTAGAAAAAAGTTTCATATACAAGTTGTTGGCTAACATTTCAAAACTAGTTTCCAATACATATACAGGGTGTTTCATGAATTTTTGACGTCACCACTTAATATTACTAATAGACAGGTCGGTTCTCATGTCATATTTTATTTAAAGACAGCTAACTAAAGGTTGCGATCTTGAGTTGGTCACTCTGTATAAAAAATTGTGATGAAAAAAATCGATTTCACTTGTTTCTGTCTTTTTTTCATGATTCATTCAGAATCAGGTTTCAAAATTAATGAACATACACCTGGACTTATATTACAACTAGATTATCTAGACCTTGCAGCAGGTGTAAGGTTATAAATACCGGGGATATACAAAAAATTCGAAAAAAAAATATAAAAGGCCGCTACCTTTTGGTTTAGGGAACTCCAATAATCAAAAGCAAGTTTTACGCCAGCTTAAGGGTACCGCATTCTACACTGTTTAATGCTGTGGATTCTATAAGCGTCATGGAATTTTGATCAAACTCTTTTTGAATTCTCTTATAGTCAAACGAAGACAACAGTATCAACGGCTGCTAAATACACCCCCTTCTACGTTGTAAAAAAACGAAATATTAAATTTTTTTCAGTAAATTTTGTAGATTCTACCCAGCATCTTTTGTGAAATTTAACAGGTTAATTGCGGTACCTTTAGCTGGCGTAACATTGTTTTTGATTAATGGAGTTCCCTAATTGAAAAGGTAGCGGCAGTTACTTCGTCAGCATAATTTTTATTGATATAAAATTGAAAAAAAAAATTAAAAAACATCAAAGATATCACTATATAGTATGCTGTGGACGTGAGCCAAGCATTTGACCGTGTCTATGTCTAATTCCCCAGTAAAAATTTTAGTTTATAGAATGTGTATTGTAAAATATCATTTCCTGAACGAAATTCGTTTCAGTTACTTCATTATAAGTTCGAACAGACTTTACCAACAAAATTTTTTTTCATTTAATTAGTTCAATGATCGTTGATGTAAAATTTGCTGATTTCTTTTTTTCATGTAACTCACACTTCACCGCAGAGTTGCAGTGTTGCGAAATTAATATGACTCGGTAATTACGTCGAAACGCCACCTGCGAATATGCGGGGTTCTTGTTTTCAAATAAACAAGTCGTCATCAGCTTCCGGTTTCTTTTTTTTATTGATATCAATAACATTGAAAGGACTTGAAAATATACGGGAAAATAGCGGTACCCTTAGCTGGTGTATAACTTGTTTTTGATTATTGGAGTTCCCTAATTTAAAAGGTAGCGACAATCACTTCCAACAACCAATGTCAATCAGCATCATCATTCATTAATTTTCATTGGAAAAGGTAGAACATTTCAATTTTTTATATTTTTTTTTGGTAACTAGCTAAAATTTATGGAGGCCAGATTTTTCTTAATCCGCTGAATCCACAGCAGTTTTTGTAAAATGCGGTACCTTTAGCTTTCGTGAAACTTGTTTTTGATTAATGGAGTTCCCTAATTAAAAAGGTAGCGACAATCATTTCCAACCACCATTCAGTCAGCATCATCATTCATTAATTTTCATAGGAAAAGCTTTATGGAGGCCAGATTTTTCTTGCTTATAAAAGCTTATAAATTCACTATTTAACTATTAACAAGGAAATAAGATCTCTACACAAAACAGTCGGAGCATAAAACATTTTCATACTTTTACTTTGCATACATACTTCTTTTCTGGGTCAACACCGTACACATACAATTCTAAAAAACAATCATCTCAACAATTATCTTCTTCTTTTCAATCAGTTTAATTTTACTCAATCAAAAATTTAAATTAAATAAAGTTGGGGACTTTAGTAAAAACACCATAAGTAACATACAGAAGAGAAGATAGATAGTACTGACTTTTAGTTGCATACAGACACGGTTTCTTCCAACTGAGTACATAATTAAATCGTTCGTCTGATATCGGGTTTTTAGTTTGGTATATTCAAAGTATACATACCAACGAACCACCATTGCTTTTACATAACCGGCCGGAAAATGTCAGTTGCTGTTCGACCTTTTGCGAGTGACCATAACTCTCTCTCTCTGTCCGCCGAACTACCACAGTTGCCGATTCTCTTTCTTATATCTCGCTAGTTATATTTTTATCTCGTCCAGTGCTACAGAAATATTAAAATAAAAAACCAGAACTGTTTCCTATGGAATTTCCTTTAGGAAGTTGCGTAAAGAGTGCGGTTTTTACAATATTGTCGATTTGGTGATTTAGTGTTGTTGAAGAATAATGTAGTGGAATGAAAGTATTGAGTGACTTGAGTGGTGCTGGAGGTAGATGTTGGGGAAGAACTGCTCAGCCTGCTATGAATATTCTTAGAAGGATTTGGGTAAGGTTAAGTAAAATGCGCTACCCTTAGCTGTCGTAAAACTTGATTATTGGAGTTCCCTAATTAAAAAGGTAGCGACGATTACTTGATACTTTAGTGTAAATTGCGGCACCTTTAGCTGACGTGAAACTAGTTTTTGATTAATGAAGTTCCCTAATTGAAAAGGTAACGACGATTACTTCCAACCCTCAATCCTTAATATTATAGCGAGAATATTCATGTAACTAGCTTCAATTCACAATCATTTATTCAACCTGTATTTTATCTTATTCCAAAATATGATGTATCCTGTATATTTTTTAGAAAGTTCATATCTGATTAAATGTAATGCAATGTTAGTTAATTTTAGCGTTACCTCGTCGGTAGACCATTAATATCTACCTCCTGATTTATTCACATCCATATATTTTATATTCATATTCCATTTAATTAACAAAGATCACTGTTGACTTTAAATTGAAATAAAATTCATTAATCAACGAAGCATAGACGAGAGCTCCCTGTATAACAGCTATTTTGATGACTTATTTATATAATTAAAATGATATAGAAATGATTTTGGAGAAACGCTTACAAATTTTTTATATGGAAGTGGTTTCAGCGCATTCGTCACAATATTTTAAACATTATATCATCACCGAATGTTTAGATATATAAAAAAAGTATGTATCAGTATTTATAATGTATTCAGTTTGTATATAAACAAAGTAAATTGTTTAATTTTATGGAAACATTAAACAAACATTTGTTTATATTACTGTTGAAAACTATGATGACTTTTAATGAAACTTTTCACTACACCTAATCATATTTATTAAATAGAACAAATAATTGAAAAAATTGTTGTTGAACTTTATAATAATTATGGAAATTAACTGCGAATTACCATTTTTGACGAGGTTGAAACTGGCAGCAATAGTCGTTACCTTTTGAATTAAGGAATCACTTTCATCAAAAAATGTTCTCCCTAATTTTCGTATTACCGACTCCTTTAAAAATATATCAAATTTAAATTATGCTTATAAAAGATGAAACCTTTTTTTGCGGATAATGATTGATTCTTGCGGTTCCCTAATCCAAAAGGTAACGACTTTGCCTGCTAGTTTCACCTTCATTTTTGTTTGCCTAAACGCTAACTTATTATTCATCAATTGTCTACAGGTGCATTTTCTGCATATTAGTCATTTTAGTCGATCAATAATTTAAAAATGTTCAGTTTTGATATTAGTTTGGGTGAAGAGCGACAAGCTTTCGACACGCGATATAAATAATATTTTAAAAACTAAACGAAGATGAATCATCATTTAAAAAATTTAGTTCTCACGTATTTGGTAGGATTTTTCAAGAAGCTCTTCATTCTATACAGTTTTTATTTTGATTTCAGACTGAACTTACCGAAATATTAAGCAAACGAACAACCGCAGGTGATACAAGTGAAGATGACGAAGGTCTACCTCACAGTTCGTGTAATTCGCCGACTGCCTCCGATGGACTTCGTATTGAAAAGACTGCAAATAAAGTGAGTTCTCTAAAAAAAAATAATTTGAAAGTTGTACGCGTTTTAAAACTCGTTATTGTTATTTTGAAATGAGCTGCAAACGGAAACGCAGAGATAGGAAAATTAAAAAAAAATAATATCAGTTAATCTCTTTAGATAATTCGAACGTGACCTCAAACATAAATAATTATAACGGAGATTCGTACTCGATGCGTTATAGAGTTGAAATTGAAAAAAAAAATATCTTTTACGACGTAAATAAACGAAATTAAATGAAAAAAAAATACCGAAATTTTTAACTGCGAATTTATACAGTGTGTCTAACTAAAATTATTTGTGACATGAAATTTTCGTTTTCTGGGTAAAAATTTTACTATACAAGGTGATTCACGTAAACCTACTACTGTTGGTACTCTTTATTTTTAATAGGAAACCCTGTATATTTTTTTAAATCACTTTTATTGACCCGATTTTAAAGAAATGAAATAGTGATACAATTTTTTTCATATTTTCTATTATATATTTTTTTATCCACCCAGTATATCAAAATCGTGTCGGAATATAATTTTTTCAATATTCCGCTTAAAATTTTCAGATATCACGATTTAAATTTGTTCATGACCTCATATAATGGTGATTCTGTCCCCCTTCTTGAAAAATTGATCAAAAATTAAAGTTTATTTTGAAGAAAATGACATTTTATACTTTTAAAAATGTGGCAACGCCGACAAAGAGATCTACATTTTGACGCTCCTGTATATTTGAATGATTGGAACGTATCGCTTGTTAATACAGGGTCTATAATATTGTTGGAGATGGAAATGTAGCTCAAGAACATAAAATGTATACCACAAGGAAATGAAAACAGCCATATTAAGCGAGTCCGAAAGCGTCTCTTACATAATACCCCGTAGTTAGACAATGCAACAACTGATACGGCTATATACTCTGTTACACATTGTTCCAGCGGCGTCCCAATTTAATTTTACCACGAAAATAAGTTCAATATTTTCTTAAATTCTTTTGTATACGCCACTGGCTTTATTAACTGCGGTCATAGATAGAAAGTTTCTACTTTTGTCAGGTTGTTTCTCATGGCGCGCTTCGACATTGTTTTGTCGAGGATGTTTCAGAAACTACGCGATCGCGATATTATAATACAGTTTTTGTTAGGCACACCAAAAAAAAAATGTTCGCATACGACAATGGGTTGGTGTCGAGGAACTCGCGTTGGATAAACAGAATTCGAATTTTTCTACCTTACGATGATGGTCCGCAGGTATTTCAAATTTGAAAATAAAATAAAAAATCTGACGGCACCGAATCGGGGTTATAAGTTAGCTACTGTTTTATAAATTTTGGTTGTGGCTCACCCAAAATCGATTGTTTTAAAAACCAGAAGGATCAAATGTGTTTTTTTTTGTTTGTTATAGGATCCTACAAAATCACATAGTACTTGTAGCGATGGATCGCTACATAGTATGAGTAGTTATGAATATGACGTAAGTTTATTTATTTATTTAATGTATTTTTTTGGTTTTTACTAAAAAATATTGAATTTTTACAAAATATTTTCAGACATCTAATAGGAATAGAAAAAATATTGTTTCTACTCGACTATTTATTTTTCTTTCAGGACTCATACGATACTGCATATTCTAGACATTCTTCCAAATTATCTTTAAATGAGAAAAAACACACGCAAGGTAACTTAATTTTTGACAACTTAATTTTAAAAAAAATAAACAAAATTTTCTTTTTTTTTTGTAGATTCGGATACAGATTTTGGACCAAGTTCGACAGCGATTCCTCTTAATCATAGCGCTGCACACCACCGAGTATCAGTGAAACCCAAAAGGACACATGGAGCACCGCGAAGACGACGAACACAGCAGGTAAATTTAGTATTAGGAAATATATTCCCTTGAGAATATTTATTCATAATGAAATTTTATTCTTGTATTGTCCAGAGAATATTTAGTATTTGGAAAGTATTCTTTATTTTGAGAATATTTTGTCCCAGGATTATCTTATCTTGGGAATATTTAGTATTGCGAATATTTTGTCCTGGCATTATCTTATTTTGGAAATATTTAGTCCTGAGTATATCTTATCTTGGGAATATTTAGTCCTGGGCATATTTTATCTTGGGAATTTTTAGTATTGGGAACATTTTGTATTAAGTATTCTTTATTTTGAGAATATTTGGTCCCGGGATTATCTTATCTTGGGAATATTTAATTCTGGGTATATTTTATCTTGGAATTATCTTATCTTGGGAATATTTAGTCCTGGGTATATTTTATCTTGGGAATTTTTAGTATTGGGGACATTTTGTATAAAGCATTCTTCATTTTGAGAATATTTGGTCCTGGGATTATCTTATCTTGGGAATATTTAGTATTGGGAATATTTTGTATTGAGTATTTTTTACTTTGAGAATATTTTGTCCCAGGATTATCTTATCTTGGGAATATTTAGTATTGCGAATATTTTGTCCTGGATTTATCTTATTTTGGAAATATTTAGTCCTGAGTATATCTTATCTTGGGAATATTTAGTCCTGGGTATATTTTATCTTGGGAATTTTTAGTATTGGGAACATTTTGTATTAAGCATTTTTTATTTTGAGAATATCTTGTCCAGAGCATATTTTATCTTGGGAATATTTAGTCTTGGGTATATTTTGTATTAAGCTTTCTTTATTTTGAGAATATTTGGTTCCAAGATCATCTCATCTTGGGAATATTTAGTATTGTGAATATTTTGTATTAAGTACTCTTTATTTTGAGAATATTTGGTCCCGATATTATCTTATTTTGGGAATATTTAGTCCTGGGTATATTTTATCCTGGGAATATTTTATCTTGGGAATATTTAGTCTTGGGTATATTTTGTATTAAGCATTCCTTATTTTGAGAATATTTGGTTCCAGGATCATCTTATCTTGGGAATATTTAGTCCAGAGCATATTTTATCTTGGGAATATTTAGTATTGTGAATATTTTGTGTTAAGTATTCTTTATTTTGAGAATATTTGGTCCCGGTATTATCTTATTTTGGGAATATTTAGTCCTGGGTATATTTTATCTTGGGAATATTTAGTATTGGGAATATTTTGTGTTAAGTATTCTTTATTTTGAGAATATTTGGTTCCAGGATCATCTTATCTTGGGAATATTTATTCCAGAGCATATTTTATCTTGGGAATATTTAGTCTTGGGTATATTTTGTATTAAGCATTTTTTATTTTGAGAATATTTGGTTCCAGGATCATCTTATCTTGGGAATATTTATTCCAGAGCATAATTTATCTTGGGAATATTTTATCTTGGGAATATTTAGTCTTGGGTATATTTTGTATTAAGCATTCCTTATTTTGAGAATATTTGGTTCCAGGATCATCTTATCTTGGGAATATTTAGTCCAGAGCATATTTTATCTTGGGAATATTTAGTATTGTGAATATTTTGTGTTAAGTATTCTTTATTTTGAGAATATTTGGTCCCGGTATTATCTTATTTTGGGAATATTTAGTCCTGGGTATATTTTATCTTGGGAATATTTAGTATTGGGAATATTTTGTGTTAAGTATTCTTTATTTTGAGAATATTTGGTTCCAGGATCATCTTATCTTGGGAATATTTATTCCAGAGCATATTTTATCTTGGGAATATTTAGTCTTGGGTATATTTTGTATTAAGCATTTTTTATTTTGAGAATATTTGGTTCCAGGATCATCTTATCTTGGGAATATTTATTCCAGAGCATAATTTATCTTGGGAATATTTAGTCTTGGGTATATTTTGTATTAAGCATTCTTTATTTTGAGAATATTTGGTTCCAGGATCATCTCATCTTGGGAATATTTAGTCCAGAGCATATTTTATCTTGGGAATATTTAGTATTGGGAATATTTTGTGTTAAGCATTCTTTATTTTGAGAATATTTGGTTCCAGGATCATCTTATCTTGGGAATATTTAGTCCAGAGCATATTTTATCTTGGGAATATTTAGTATTGTGAATATTTTGTGTTAAGTATTCTTTATTTTGAGAATATTTGGTCCCGGTATTATCTTATTTTGGGAATATTTAGTCCTGGGTATATTTTATCTTGGGAATATTTAGTATTGTGAATATTTTGTGTTAAGTATTCTTTATTTTGAGAATATTTGGTCCCGGTATTATCTTATTTTGGGAATATTTAGTCCTGGGTATATTTTATCTTGGGAATATTTAGTATTGGGAATATTTTTTGTTAAGTAGTCTTTATTTTGAGAATATTTGGTTCCAGGATCATCTTATTTTGGGAATATTTATTCCAGTGCATATTTTATCTTGGGAATATTTAGTCTTGGGTATATTTTGTATTAAGCATTCTTTATTTTGAGAATATTTGGTTCCAGGATCATCTTATCTTGGGAATATTTAGTCCAGGGCATATTTTATCTTGGGAATATTTAGTATTATGAATATTTTGTATTAAGTCTTCTTTATTTTGAGAATATTTGGTCCCGGGATTATCTTATATTGGGAATATTTAGTCCTGGTTATATTTTATCTAGGGAATATTTAGTATTTGGAATATTCGTATTAAGTATTCTTTATTTTGGGAACATTTAGTCCTGGTTATATTTTATCTTAAGAATATTTAGTATTTGGAATATTCAGTTAACAACTTTCGGTACTTTACAGCTATCTACAGCATTACCAGTCACTCCGGAAGTCAATGAAGATTCTTCCGTTAGAAGTATGTCGCCAGAAGTTCAGAAAAAAGGTGAGTCATAATTTATACAAATTAATTTCAATTTTTACAGGGTGCGTTCGCTATAATTTTTTTTTTGATCATATAACTCTTGAATATTGACGCATACTGTATAAAATTGCTGGTTTTACTGTATCAGGCGTGCTATAAAAAATCATTTTATCAGATATTTAAATATTTTTAATGTCTGAATAATTTTTTTTCTAAAAATAGCACCCTTGACTCAGCAAATCGCTTTGCTTTTGCTTCGCAATGTTATTTTGCTTCATTTTAAAATAAATGTGATCTTTTTGACCATACAGCATCCTGTTTATGTATAACAATGACCAGTAAACGTATATGTCGCATGTAAGCTTCCCTCTAATGCCGAACTTTTGCTTTGCAGAGTCCCTAATCGAACTTTATAGCATAAGTTCATCAAAAACATTAACAGAAACTCATTTAAAATGTTCTTCTTTACCGCCCGGTTTAACTCCACCAGGTTCGGCAGATAGCAACAAATTGAACAGAAGCAAGTCGAACGCCGGCAGTAAATCGCAAGATATATTCACTAAATTGCCGGAAGATGTCAACGAAAAAGCCGAAAAGTTGTCATTGCTTGAGAGGTTTTTCCCGAGGAAGAGCGGTAGGAAAAAGAAGAAGGAAAATAAGGAATCTAGAGGAGATGCGCAGGTGGTTGTTGTCGATAGCTTTGTGCAAGGTATTTTGATGCTTTTTAAATTAAGGGGAGGTTTTTATTTATTTTTTATTTATTTATATTTAATTTTATAGAAAAAGAAGAAGTATCTGTGAAATCGTACTCGGAAACAAAAAAAATCGACAGCTCACGACCGATACCGGCACCGAGATCGGGAGCGGCGTCCAGACAACGTGTACTTCCCATGGATATAATCGATTCCGTCGAAGAATCGATCATTCAGCCGAAACCTTCGCCTGAAAAAACTTTGATCGTCGAAAGTACGTCGCCTATTCAAGCCGAGCTGGAAACAAGATTTAAACAAAGACAGGTGAGTGTATCAGGAATTTTTTTTTAAGGGGTTAATTTATTTTTTCAAATTTTCAGATAAACGCTAGTCCGACACCGGTAATTCTTTCTGCGCAAGCGCCGCCGTGTTCTCCTAAAAGCCCTTCGTCGACTCGCAATACAAAAGGTACGCTTAGTCCTAACCTACCGACTGTGATATCATCCAAATACGATTATTCGCAAATATCACGATCATCTACTACTAACACAAAATTTACAGAAACCAAAATTAAACCGGAAGATATTCGATCGAAATTAAAAATGCCCGGATTATCCTCGTTACAACAACGCGTTTTATCCTTGAACGAAGACGATCCCGAAACGAGCTTCTTATCCTTAACGGACCTACAAAACGAAGCTAAACCTTCTAGATCCGTGTGGAAGTCTCACAGCTTCAAAGCCGTCAAACATCCGACGGAAAGTGAGGTTAAATCCACCACCGAGAATTTTTTGGACCGAGAAAAGAAAGAGGAAAGTAGAAATACTTTGAACAAAGCAGCTTCGTTGGATAGCGTGAAAAATTACGACGAAAAAATACATTTATCGGAGGTTATGATTGAATTGAAGAGGAAACCGCAGCAGCAAGTTGGAGCTTCAATTACCATATCCGGTCCGAGTCATACCGCTGTGGTGAACGTTACGAGTAACGTGGATGATTTTACGAGCGTTTCCAAAAATCAAACGTCCGAAAACGTCGACGGTTCCACGACGATTTCCATTAAAGAACAACAAGTGTCAGTTACCAAAATACAAGTTAAAAGAGAAACGACGCAAGTCAGTCAAAGTATCGTACCGATACCGGAATTTCTAAACAAACAATTGAATAAAGTCGAAATTAAACCGACTAGTAATTTAATTTTATCGATGAAATCACCGAGACTCACCGAAGAACATACGAGACCGAAAACTTTGTTCAACTTCGACCCGGAACCGGAAGTAACAGCCAAACCACCGACACCGAGAAAGTTCAGCAAAGAAAACGTCGAAATAATAGAAAAAGATTCTTATTCTCCAAAAACACCGACTTCACCGAACAGACCTAAAACCAGCGACTCTAGAAAATCCTCGATCGTTTCTGATGTTGTTTTCCGAGAAAAAACAACATTCAGAAGCAAATCGGCGAGTCTGGATTCGTTAAACGACACCGATAAATCCTCATCGCAAGATAGTTTGGATAAACTAGATAAGGACGAAACTGTAATTTTAAGGAAAAAATCCTTACAAAACAAAAAAACCGACGAAGAACCGGAACTGATGAAAGTATTCGCTAGGAGATCGTTAAAAATTAAAGACAGCGACGTAGAAACATTACAAGAATCCTTAAAAGAAATACAAAGCAATAAAGAAAATCAATCGGGGGAAAAAATTACTAAACCCGAAGAAACCGTCGAAGTTAAATCGCCTGTAATCGAAAGCAAAACATCCCCGGTGGTCCTAAGGCGTACTTTGAACAATAATATCTTCCTCGGACAAAGGGCTGTGACTGCAAACCCCGCCGTAAAGACTCCCGATTTAATTATAAAGAAACAGATGGGTTTCGGCGAACACAGAAAAACGGACCAATGGATTTCTAATATGAAAAACGAAGAAGTGGATTTGAAGGAAAAATTGGACGAAGATATAATGGCTAGTGAGGGTTTTATAATGGAAACGAAGAATTTTAGTCAGCGCAAAGCGGAATGGGAAAAGAGGGCGCAGCTGGCGCAGAAAAAATCTTCACCTTAAGTTAGGTTCGTATCATATTGTTTTGTTTTTCTTCTTTTTTTTCTTCCTTTTTGTGTCACTCTGCTGTTTTCTTTTCTTTTTCTTGTTGTTCGCTCTGGATTTCATATAAATTTCCAGTCCCGCCATCTATTGTCTTTCGACGAATGCTCAAAGAATCCTTTTGTTGGAAATTCCTATTAAAATAATTAAATTTAAACCTGTCTCGCCATCTATTGTCTAATAGCCAAAGTTCAAACTCTTGGATCTATTGAAATATTTAAATGTAAACTTGTTTCGCCATCTATTGCCCAATAGCCAAAGCTCAAACTGTCTTAGATCGCTGTAATTTAATTTAATTAAAAATTTGCGTTTCCGAATGCCATTTAGGAATTGATTAATTTTCCTTCAGCATATAATTTCAAAATAAATCGTTTTACCATCTCTTCTTTCCCTCCTTTTTTATTTCTATTTAAATAATTGTATTCAAACCTCTCTCGCCATCTATTGTCCAATAGCCAAAGTTCAAACTGTTCTAGATCGCTGTAACTCAATTTGAACCGCCATCTATTGTGTAATGGCCCAAGCTCAGAGTCATATGTCTTGTTATTTCGAAGATTCCTTCATCTTTTTATTTCAATTCATTTCATTTCAATAACAGATGGCGCTAGAAGCTGTTCTCGATGAATTAATGTTTTGAAAGTTTTATTTTTCATAGTTGCTGCACTTTTTTTGTGATAACTTATTAACGAGTGGTTTTTTTTTGGGTTATAAAACATGCTTGTACTTTAGAAGGTATACAGGGTGGATAAATAATTTTAATATTTGTCTAGGTAAGTTAATTGATTCTTGTAAATACCATTGACTAACAAATGCTTCAAGGATACAACCAGGACTTCCATATATCGTTTTATTTGATTAGTTAGATGTTTCTGATTTTACAGGTTGTCTCGGATTTATGATTTTATTAGTAAATGATGATTTTTTATTTGACACACTGTATATGATTATTAATTTAATTTTATTTTTATTTTCAGGGTACGTTAGGTAACACGGATACCACCAAGTTTCTTTCAAATGATTTTATAATTTATATATGTTTGTTTTTGTATTGTAAATATATTTGTTTATAATGTTTATTGATTAGTCCAATCACATCACAAATTGATTGTACTTTTATTGGTTAGTTGGTGCCATCGTGATATTTGAAAAAAAAATACCAGCGTTTATTAATTGTTTTACATAATGTAGATAGTTAAGTGCCTTTTTACAAAATTTTATCTTGAACCCTAAAAAAAAATTAAGAAAAGAAAAGGAGGTTATTTCGTTCAGAGGCGGACACTGTTTTTTTTATAAAATTGTTTCTGTATTGTTACTATATACAGCATGTCCCAAAAAAAAAATATTTTAAAGGTAATTATTTTAAATGAATTTTATTGTTTTTTCTCGCAAGTTTCCGCTTCTTAATGACCATTTTCCAAGTATTGTAAAAGAGATTGTTAAATTTTTGATCGACCAATTGTGAAAGAGCCTTCGTAGGTGGTGCTTGTGAAAGAATGATATATTTGTATATGTTACTCTGTCAATGAAAAGCTTGTAACTTTGTAAAAAGTTCTAAAATGATATTGAATTTAATGTTGTTCTTTGTATATTACAAAAATAAATATTTGATATTTATAATTATTGTTGTCTTTTTTACACACCCTTAACCTTACGTCTACTTAGCTACGTACACCGTCTATTTTTCAAAAGTCCCAAATAGAGATTTTGAAATTTTCAAAAAAAATCGAAATTTTATTGGCTCATCTAATAGAGCCCACTACGTAGACTCCGAATCCGATGGAGTTCCTAAGAACCAAAATTTTTGCTCTATCTCGCACCGTTTCCGAGATATTCGCGTTCAAAGTTTTTGTGTTTTTTTTGAGGTTTATCAGTCGATTATGCAACCAACTATACCGTTTACACCGAAATCCGATTCGAAATGTGAATATTTTCGACAAAAATCGCAAAAATGATTTTTAAAAATCTCAAACTGCGGTTTTGAAATTTTCCAAAAAAAATCAAAATTTTATTGGTTCATCAGATAGAGCCCACCACGTAGACTCCAAATCCGATGGAATTCCTAAGAACCAAAATTTTTGCTCTATCTCGCACCGTTTCCGAGATATTCGCGTTCAAAGTTTTTGTGTTTTTTTTGAGGTTTATCAGTCGATTATGCAACCAACTATACCGTTTACACCGAAATCCGATTCGAAATGTGAATATTTTCGACAAAAATCGCAAAAATGATTTTTAAAAATCTCAAACTGCGGTTTTGAAATTTTCCAAAAAAAATCAAAATTTTATTGGTTCATCAGATAGAGCCCACCACGTAGACTCCAAATCCGATGGAATTCCTAAGAACCAAAATTTTTGCTCTATCTCGCACCGTTTCCGAGATATTCGCGTTCAAAGTTTTTGTGTTTTTTTTGAGGTTTATCAGTCGATTATGCAACCAACTATACCGTTTACACCGAAATCCGATTCGAAATGTGAATATTTTCGACAAAATGATAGTTCGAGAGATTTTAAATAGATGGCACTAGTTATAGTATACCTACACTATACTCACTGGAGAATACTTAAGTAAGTGTCCAGATATGGGAGAGGATGGTGGGATTATATGAAACTCGCTCCCTTTTCCTGCGTGAATTTCTGAAGTTCAGAATGTTTTCTACAAAAATGATCTTCAATAATAACAAATAGTGGTTTTGAAATTTTTGTCGAAAATATTCACATTTTGAAGCGGATTTCGGTGTACACGGTCTAGTTGGTTGCATAATCGACTGATAAGCCTGAAAAAAAACACAAAAACTTTGAACGCGAATATCTCGGAAACGGTGCGAGATAGAGCAAAAATTTTGGTTCTTAGGAACTCCATCGGATTTGGAGTCTACGTGGTGGGCTCTATCAGATGAACCAATAAAATTTTGATTTTTTTTGGAAAATTTCAAAATCGCAATTTGAGATTTTTAAAAATCATTTTTGCGATTTTTGTCGAAAATATTCACATTTCGAAGCGGATTTCGGTGTAAACGGTCTAGTTGGTTGCATAATTGACTGATAAGCCTAAAAAAAAACACAAAAACTTTGAACGCGAATATCTCGGAAACGGTGCGAGATAGAGCAAAAATTTTGGTTCTTAGGAACTCCATCGGATTTGGAGTCTACGTGGTGGGCTCTATCAGATGAAACAATAAAATTTTGATTTTTTTTGGAAAATTTCAAAATCGCAATTTGAGATTTTTAAAAATCATTTTTGCGATTTTTGTCGAAAATATTCACATTTCGAAGCAGATTTCGGTGTAAACGGTCTAGTTGGTTGCATAATCGACTGATAAGCCTAAAAAAAAACACAAAAACTTTGAACGCGAATATCTCGGAAACGGTGCGAGATGGAGCAAAAATTTTGGTTCTTAGGAACTCCATCGGATTTGGAGTCTACGTGGTGGGCTCTATCAGATGAGCCATTAAAATTTCGATTTTTTTTTTGAAAATTTCAAAATCTCTAATTGAGTATTTTAAATATGAATTTTGTCGAAAATATTCTGATTTAAATTGGTCCTGCCAACAAATAAAATCTAATCGTCACGCCATCTATCAAAGGGAGGTAAAAGGTGCGAACTTGGTTACGAAGAAAACTGTACGTATGCTCAGTATAGAAGTAAGAAACTAGATGGCGGTGGGAGCATTTCATTAAAAATTTCAAAATCGCCAATTGATCATTTCGTAAATCATTTTTGTAGGAAATATGAAAAGGAAAAAAACAACATCCAGGTAAAAATATCTTTATTTACTTTTAAAAATTTTAAAAATACATTAATAATCTAATGCACAAATCAATGCGACTCCTCGTTTGATCCAATGATGCTGCGACTTCATACTCGGTATTTCAACGGTCAGCACGTAGTTTGTAGAATGCCCCGTGGTGGACAAAGTTCCAGCTCGAGTCAATGTCTTGTAAACTGGTGACTGGTACACTCCCTTAGGACAAACGTGATTCTCTTCAGGCTGCAACCAAACCACAGGCATATCTGCAACAAAAAAAAATTCAAAGTATTAGTTATTTTGAAAAAAAAAACTTGAGAGTTGATGAATTACCTGTGTAGAGCTCTTTAGGATTGGATTCGTCCAAAATTTCAAGGTCAGGATTCCAGCGCGCTCCTTCGAGGAACAAACCGTGTATGCAGCAACCATCTGGAGGTCTTTTCTTTGGAAAATGATCCAAAACCTGAAAATAACACAAAAAAAACATGAATCACAAAATTTATGCGTAAGGGTGAACAATGATGCAACAATTGGGGGCAATTCTCACCTCAAAATCAAAATTAATCGTATCAATGGACACAATATATTTCCTAGCGTAATTTTGCAAAGTCCCGGTAAGAAAAGCTTGCGGGAAATAAAAACCAGATATCCAAAAAACCGGGGGGATTCCTTCGTCCACCCATTTATTCAAAAATTGTATCCTCGCTTTCAAATCCGTCACCCAAGCACCTAAAATTAAAATTACGTAAAAATATTTATTTGGAAAAAAACCCCCCTAAAAATTACCCAAAGGTTTCAAGGACGGGTAAGCCTTGGCGGCCCATAAAGCAGGTACCATGTTGCTGAACAAACTCAGCGACATTTTTTCCAAAGCTTCCGACATTACAACTAAACCTTTGAGGGCTTTTAAAAGATCGTTCAAAGTCGACTTAATAACCACCAATAGTTTGTTGTATCGTATGGCTTCTTGAATGATGACGGTGTTCAAGGATTCTTGATAAAGTACAGGATAACTGAATAAAAGAAACTCGTGTGAGGAGTCTGACTCCGAATCGCTATACCCCATTCCGTTGGGCGGAGTCTGTCGAAGTCAGACTCCTCCCAACGGAGTGAGGTGTAGCCAGTTGACACAGCAGCTGCGAGATCAGAGTTACAAACATAAATACATACAAACAAACATACAAGTGAAGCTAATAAAAGCGTGTTATCAAAAATTTCAAAATTGGAGGCAAAATATTCTGATTGTGAAGATTTTTGTATGAAATCGTGGGAGACTAGAAAATTGGGATTCTTTTTTCGAAACTTACCGTTTAGATATCAAATCCAAATCGAACAGATCCGGCGTTTGTTCCAAAATATACTTTGCAGCATTAGAGGTAGTTTCTTCTTGACTACTAGCGGCTCCTCCAACTTGCTTCGGTTGAAGCAGAAGCAGCGTAGACAGACAAGCGTAGGTTTTCGATTGGGCAAATGTAATATCGGCGTTCGGATGTAGCCCGAACAACTCCGGATCGTCGTTTATCGGCAATGTTTTGATATACTCCACGTAATCGGCAAATAAAACATCTGTGTGAATCTTAAAACAAATTTTTTCATCTCGAAGAAGTTTTTTTGGTAAATTTACAATACCTGATGATACAATCCTTCGTTGTCGAAAACGTACGTTTGACTTATAACGTCCTTTTTGTAATAATCAGCTAAAATATTCATCAAGCATCTTCTGTCCCAATCGTCGGTCACTCTACCACCGTAATTTATCTGACCAGCCGTATAGGTCAAAACCTTGAAGGGTATGTCGCTGTATTCCATTAGAAACATGTGAAGTTGGGAGATGCAAATTTTAAGATCTCCATCTGCGAGCAAAGAAAGAATTTAGAAGATTTCTGGATCGCTGGATAGACAGTAGAAGATGGAAAAATCGTTGGAAACATTATCGAGAAGAGTGAAGGTTAATTTTGGGACGTGGACGATAATCTAGTTGGAATTTTACTCACCAGTAAATTCATAAGGAATGTTGAATCCAAGAGGTCCAAATTTCCTCCTTTCCAAAACAATCCCATGGAACAAACAAAGCGAAAACACCAAAAGTTTAAACGTAGGAGCTTTCGGATCGCCAGACTGCATAAAATCCATCAAATCCGACACTTCGTTTCTGTAGGCTCTCAACATGTTCGCTTTTAAGCCCGACGGTGGTTCTATAGTCATTTTACTGCCGTTTTGTAAAATTGCTACGGGAAAATGAGGGGATGGCGTCGAAGTTAACCAAATACGAAAATCTCTGTGAGCGGTTTCCGGAGTTAAAGACTCAACGACGCGTTCCAAACGAGGCATCCAACTAGGAGCTAAGTGACAGTTCTAAATAGAATAAAATTTTATTAGCGCCCAACGTGTAATAATAAAAAAACAAATAATTACCTGAAAGAAAACCCAAGATCCTACTTCGACTCCACTCTGC
The DNA here is from genome assembly GCA_963978555.1 of Galerucella nymphaeae. Taxonomy (NCBI): domain Eukaryota; kingdom Metazoa; phylum Arthropoda; class Insecta; order Coleoptera; family Chrysomelidae; genus Galerucella; species Galerucella nymphaeae. Next base: position 17,260,278 of record OZ021714.1, read on the forward strand.
ATCATTTTTTCGGCTCTAGGACCCTGTCCTTGACCCAAAGAAATCGAAAACAACCTTTTTCCCATCTTCATACGATCGGCGAATTTGTACAATTCAGCAGCGGGATCGGTGCCGGTGGATAGGACGAAAATTAAAGGAATAGCAGGACCTGATTCCTTGAACATAGCCGACAAGTCCGAAGTTTGCGGTTCTATGAATTGTTGTCCCAATTTTTCGGCTAAAAAGTCCTGCATGGCGTTGGTTACTTTGTCGGGTCGTAAACTTTTTAAAACGATCATTTTTTGAAATTTATCAAAGTCCCTGTTGAATGGAGGTGGTAAAGGAGCTCTGAAAAGGATAATTATAGTATACAGCGAAGAAGCTTATCGAACCATGCAATTTACACAAGTACGACAAGGAAAACATGGGAAAAACAGCTTGAAAGAAAGAGAAAGAATAATTGGGCGTGGTCAGCGAGGGTGTGTATTTATTTCCCTCGCTGACCACGCCCAATTACTCTATCTCTCTCTTTCAAGCTGTTTTTTCCATATTTTCCTTGTTGTACTTGTGTAAATTGCATGTTTCCATTAGCTTCTTCAAAAATTTTTTCGAAATTTTACCTATGTGGCTCTAAACTTTCGAAAATGGATTTGTAGCCAGCTATATTTGCGGAAAAAGTTGCTACAAACTCTTGGAAGTTGGGTAGCGCGTCTAGAGCTAAAATTTCGTTCCAAGCTCTGCTGGATAACCAGCTCGGAGCGGGATTAGGGAGGTGCTGTAAAGATAAAAATAGAAGAAAAATTTTTCATTTAAAAAAGTTTTACCTGAGTAGGAGACCCTCCGGCTAAAAAATGTTGCCACTCTTGCGTGTTGACTTCTTTGAAATCCATTAGGATTCGAATGCAAAGCAAAAATGCAAAATGCATTTTGTGTTTTTCGAAAAGGCTTCTACAAACGTTACTGTATAGATTAAAAGTGAAGATGTCGTTGATCGTTCTAACCCTAGTTTCGATAACATCTGAAATTATTATATTTTTTTAAAAATAAACTCGATATAAAAATTGTCGAGACAATTACCAGATTTTTCAGTTTCGGCCATAGTCGAAACGAAAATTTGAACGAACCATTCCAAAGAGTACTGGTACATGGGATCGACGTTCGACAAATCCGCGACGCAGAAAAATAAAATTTGCGCCCTATTAGCCACCGGAATATAAAACGCTCTTGTATTATCGATATCGATTTGAGTGATTTCGGCGGATTCTACTTTGTTCTACAACCAAAATAAAAAAAAAACGCTTTTATGACAGCTGACTCCGACAGACTCCGCCCAACGGAGTGGGGTGTAGCGAGTCGGAGTCAGAGTCAAACTCCGCCCAACGGAGTGGGGTGTAGCGAGTCGGAGTCAAACTCCGCCCAACAGAGTGGGGTGTAGCGAGTCGGGGTCAGAGTCAAACTCCGCCCAACGGAGTGGGGTGTAGCGAGTCGGAGTCAAGCTCCGCCCAACAGAGTGGGGTGTAGCGAGTCGGAGTCAGACTCAGCCCAACAGAGTGGGGTGTAGCGAGTCGGAGTCAGACTCAGCCCAATGGAGTGGGGTGTAGCGAGCTGCTGTGGGAGTTACAAACATACAAATTACAAACAAACGAACATACAAGTGAAGCTGATAAAAGCGTGTTAATAAAAATTATGTCGTGTCCCCCTGGTGGATAGATCTTACCTTGATGTCTTCGCTCTTTACTTTGGAAGCTTCGAGCGTTATGATAAAATCCAAATCTTCAATCGGCGAAATTTCAGACGAACTCAATTTGTACAAAATCCGATCTTGGATTTCTTTCAATTCGTGTTTCATCGTCGCTATACTTACGACAATTTGACTGCGTTGCTCCTCTAAATCCGGTCTCTCCTGCATCACCACCAAAGCGAGAAGTTGATCTTGCAAACCGCTAAATAAAAATAATTAAATTCCGCCAAGTTAGATGGAAAAAAAAACAACTTACGTTGATACAACCGTGAAATTTACAATAAGTACTTTTATGGAAATCTCCGGAGTGTAATGAGGGTTCGGTAGTTTAGTTGTGATGAATAATTTGAAATTCCCGTCGTAAGGTACTACAACGTCTCCTAATTTAATCACCAAAATACCGCTTTGCATAAAAACTTGATGCAGCAAAACCGGATCCAAAGCAGGATCCAATTCAGTTCCGACGTTTTCAATAAGTACCGCTTTACCAAATCTTATAGAAGATTCCATGGTACGCATTAAATCTTTATCAGCAAGTTTACAAATAGAAAGTCCCATTCCTTTACCCTAAAAATTTGATTCAAGTACCAAAAAGAAACAAGTAAGAATAAAAAGTTTTACCATATTCTTCACCCATTTATTAGCTTGTCCTTGAGGATCGATAAAAAGGGGCCACCTTCTGGAACAGGATACCAAAACGGCGTTTTCAGTAGATAGATAATCTCTGGGTAATCCGTCCAGCTGCCACAATCTTATTTGTACGGGTTCTCCTAATATTGTCACTGGATTGCAATTTGGAGTGAATGGAATTTCGTAGAATGTTATTTTTTCCATCCAACTTGAAAACAAAACGCGTCTGGGACAAAAAAAAAGGTTCTCAGTACCGTGAAGGTGAAGGAGAGACAAGTAAAAAGCAACAAGAAGATACAATTAGCAAGGTGGGCAAACTAGAGAAGGTGAAGAGGATTTATTCAAAAGATGAAGAAAGAAAACACAAAAGGCTACAAAAAGAATCACCGCTAAAGTCGCAGAATTTCTTGGAAAAAAATGAGATACAAAGATACTTAGAAGGTGAAGTAGGGACAGGCGAATGGATAATCATTCAGCGAGAAAAAGAAACTGGAGAGAAGTGCTATATTTTTAGCTGAAGCTGAACTGAAGCCTCAGTATTTCCTGGAAAAAAGTGAGGGTAAAAGTATGAAAATTAAAGATACTTGAAAGGTGAAGCAGAGACAATTTGAAGGCTACAAGAAAAGTAAGATAGAGAGGAGAAAGTGGCACTATTTCAAAAGGAAACAAAGATAATTAAAAGGTGAAGAAGGGAAGACACAAAAGGCTACAAGAAGAATCAGTGAGCAAGAAGATTAAGCAAGAAATAAATCTTTGGTTACAGCTTGAGCCGCAGGATTTCTTGGAAAGTACCAAGTACCAAAGAACAAGGATTAAAGATACTTAAAAGGTGAAGAAGGGACAGGCGAATGGATAATCATTCAGCGAGAAGAGGAAACTGGAGAGGAGAGAAATGCTATATTTTTGGCTGAAGCTGAACTAAAGCCTCAGTATTTCCTGAAAAAAAACTGAAAGTAAAAGTATGAAGATCAAAGATACTTGAAAGGTGAAGCAGCGACAATTTAAAGGCTACAAAAAAATATAGATAGAGAGCAGAAAGTGGCTCTATTTTCAAAGGAAGCAAAGATACTTAGAAGGTGGAGAAGGAAAGACACAACCTACAAGAAGTGAAGTAAGCTGAAGAGAGAAATAAGCTATGTTTTAATGTGAAGCAGCAGTTTTTCCTGAAAAAGATCAAGGTGGAAAGTATAATGATCATACAGACTAAAAAGGTGAAGACAAAACAATTGAAATAATCAGTGTCTTATTAGCAAGGGAACTGAGCTGAGATAAGGTGAAGGTGAAGCAACAATATTTACTGGAAAAACTAAGATCTAAAGTGGAAGGATTAAAGTGATTTAAAAAAGGTGAAGAAAACAGTGCAAAGGAGGTGAGACTAGGAGGACTAGAAAGAAACAAAAGGTTTTACTTTTACCAAAAGCAACAGTATTTCATGAAAAAAAAGTGGAGGAAGATGGACGAAACAAAATCTACATTATTAAATATAAATAAATACCTGTAAGAGTCCGTGAACGGAGTTAAATAAGCAACACAACCAGAACAAATCAAAATATCCCCAGTAACATTAACAACGTTAGCTTCAATATTTTCAATGGTCTGAATCCATCGGATTTTCTCTTCAGCCAATCCGCTTATCAATCTCATCGCTCTATTCATCCTCTCTTCGCAAGCGCTGATGTTTGCTTCCTTTTCCTCTTTAAAAGCAATCTTAGCAGCCAAAGCGAGTTGTAATTGTTCGAGACCTTCCAGAACTTCCTTCATTTTAGCTTTGGCTTCTGCTAAAGCTCGTTCCGTAGCTTCTAGATCCGCTTTGGCTTGAGCCAAGGCAGCTTTTTTCGGAGCCACCGCTTTATTTACGAAGTAATATTTGTACATGGCGTGAATCCACATGCAGAGGGACGTACAAGCTTTCGATATCTGAAAAGAAAGTTACTTTTTAGGTTAAGTATGTAGAGAGTGAGTGGGTGGGTTACTTTGGATATTTTGATGGGTGTAAATAGAGGATCTTCGACGTATTTTCTCAATTTTTCGATCATTTCTTCGGTTATTGAATCTTTATCGAAATTCATTAAGCTTAATAGAAACGCTTGAGGATCCGCAAGCATTGTTCTACCTGGGTCCCAATAATCCAACAGTTTTTCACCGGGTTTGAATCCAGGTATCTATGGAGAAATGTTTCCCTTTTAAAGATTGTGGTAAATGAAAAATTTTCGCACTTAAAAAAGTTTCAACTTGAAAAATTACTTTACTTTATTCGGTTTGATGTTTTTGACGATACAAATGGCTTCGATGACGTACACTACCCCAGCCGGAGGCCTCTTCATCGATCGCACTTCAATGATATCGTTTTTGTTCAGAGCTTTCAAACTATTTTCCGCTTCCATCAACGCTGGTAGTGCTTCGTCTAATCAAATTCAAAAAATTTCAAGTTTCCATTTTTCTCCGCTACCTCAAACTTACCTAAATCTCTTTGAGCATCCTCGGCGATAGTTTGAGTGTGATAGGCTTTTTCAACAGCTGCTGTTTCTTCTTTTTCCACGATAGTTTTAGTCTCTTCCGCAACTGCCTGAAAAAAATTTTATTCAAAAAAAACAACCGACATTTCCAACAAAAATAAAAATACTGTGTCCGATGCAATTTTGGTTATCATTATATCAGCATCTCTAGCAGCTATTTCCAACAAAGGTTTCATTTCAGTTAACTGCGATTGAAGTACTTTTACTTCTTCAGCAGTACTTTGTAACTTACTCAAACCTAAAATATACAAAGTAACAAAACATCTCGAAACGGACCGTTTAACACTCACCGGTTTTTAATCGTCCAACACCTTGCGTAAGCGAACCTTTTTTCTTGTTCATAAGTTCCGTGTAACTCGATAAAAGCTCTAAATATGACGTAGGTGTGACGTAGTTATGACGCGATAGTTCAATTTTGAAACGTTCGCTAGCATCTACTACGCTCGCGTGCATGTATTGAAATATCATGACGATTCCGTTGAGTATCGAGTCGGATACGTCGAAATCTTCGACTTCTTTGAGAAATCGCAGAGCTACAGACTAGAGAACGAAAAAATACAAGGTGAAGCAAAAACTTTTGTTCTTTTGTAGTCGATATATGTAGTTTCGATTACAGTGGAATGAATTATATGATAGTTAAAAGGTGAAGAAGATACAGACAAGATTAAAATATGCTTAAAAGGTGAAGAATATGCTTGAAAGGTGAAGAAGGGACAGGCCAAAAGCTAGAGGAAAATCAATTAGCGACAAGAGTAAACTAGAGAGGATTGAGGATGATGAAAATCTGAAGTATTGAAATCAATGATATTTAAAAGGTGAAGAAGGGAAGATTCAAGAAGATTCAGTTAGCAAGAAAAGTGAGTAAGACAGGAAAGAATGGGTCTTGTTTCAGCAGAAGATTGAGTATTACGTTAGAGGTGAAGGTGCGAAGAACAGAGATACTTAAAAGGTGAAGAAGGGTCAAACGAAAGCTACAAGATTAAGTAATTAGCAGCGATTGGAAGCTAGAGATGAGGAAAAGGCTCTTTTTTAAGCTGAATCTGCAGTATTTCCTGAAAAAAACGAAGGTCTAAAGTACGAAGATAAAGATACTTAAAAGGTGAAGACGGGAGAGATGAAAGCCTGAAGAAAGAATCAATTAGCATCAAGAGTAAACTAGAGAGGATACATTAGCTCTATTTTCAGCTGAAATTGATGGAAAAAACGAAGGTTTGAAGTATAAAGATTAATTACACTTGAAAGGTGAAGAAGAAACAGATGAATGGCTACAAGAAGAATCAATTAGCAACAAAAGAAAGTAAGTTAGAGACGAGAAACTGGCTCTATTTTGAGCAAGAGAAAACGAAGGGTCAAAGAACGAAGAAGAAAGATATTTAAGAGGTGAAGAAGGGTAACGCAAAAGGCTACAAGAAGAATAAATAAGCGAAATGAGAAAGTGAGTTAGAGACGTGAAACGGGCTCTATTTTAAGCAGGAGCAAAAGAAGGGTCGAAAAACGAAGAACAAAGATGTTTAAGAGGTGAAGAAGGGAAACGCAAAAAGCTACAACAAGAATAAATTAGCAAGAAGATACTTAAAAAGTGAAGAAGGAAAGCAAACAATGAGAATCAAATAGAGAGGAGAGTAGCCATAGTTTTTGCTGAAAATTTGAAAAACGAAGATTGAAGATACTATTACTATTTTGTAAATTGACCTGTAATGCTGAGTCCGGCCATGGGCTGAACCAATCAATGGTGCAATTGTTAACCAGAGCTGGAAATTGTCGTAGCCTGGCTCGGAAAATTTCTCCTATCGGACTAGAAAGACAAATTGGAGGAGTAAAAACGTTTCGAGTAAAAAAGTTATTTCAAAGATTAAATAAGGTAATTTTCAAACTTACCTCATGCTAATAACATTATGTAAATTCGCTCTTACTTCCTTCTGGTACACAGCGAATAAATTAGATTTGGTAGCTGTCAGTCCCAGTTCCTGTACAAGTCCTTTCATGTTCTGATAGATCTTATCTAGCTCGTCCGGCTGGTAAATATTTGGAACGTCCCCGGAATTTAAAATATTATTCAAATCTTCCAAAAACGATTCGGATTTTATCTGAAACAAGTAGTTTTTTTTATCGTAAAAACTCTACTGGGTATTTTTTTTTTCGGTTCTTACTTGCGTATCGGAAAAAAGAAAAACAGTTTCTCTTCTGCTCAAACCCGCACTCAACATCAAATTTTTAACGTCTTCTCTCCAATCGTTTTGACTGTAGGTTTTCGTTAATTCTATTTGGAAACAACTGAATTCCGCCATAAAAGTCGACAATCTCGTCAAACTTTGTCGTCCTGAAAATATTTTTTTTTAAACCGCGCACTCGTTTCTGGGTGAATTTTTCTTTACCTGATCCACCCATGCCCAACAAAAGAGCGTTACCCATCGGTTGTCGTATGATTCTGGAAATTCTCGAAATATGTAACATGGCGTCCAAAAATAAAACTAGCTTCATAGGCTTGGTACTTTGTAAATTATAATCGTCTAGATAGTAGTTTAAGGCGTTGGACAATTTTTCGAAATCGGTTATTTGAATGTAGGGACCTAAAAGATCCATTGGCATTATGCTATTGTCAGACAACTGAAAATTTTGTTTTTATTTTACCTGATCCAACAGATGGATCTATAAAATCGCCGAACAGAATAGCAGTAGATCCCAGAGCTGTTTCTGGGTCCAAGTTATAGTTTGTAGATATTTGTTCTTTGAGTAAAGAATCGAACCAATTTCTATCTTCGTCGTTGATGAGACGATCTTGAAATATGCGACAATTTTCGTGATACCATAAACGAATTAATGTTGTCATATCCTATAAAAATCGTTGGATAGTTTTTGTTTGTGATTTTGTTTATTGTCGAGTGTTTTTTTTTGTGTTTTTGTGACGAAATTGACAGTTGAATTAATTGTTTAATGAAGTTTTTATGTGAAATGGTGCCTCATTGCATGTTATTTTGTGTTTCTCGAGTAATCTTGTGTGTTTTCCAATTATTGTGTTTGTGTGTTTCCAAATGTTATTGGATGTTTTATTGAATGTTTCAGTAGTTTATTATGTGCAATTGTGCTCTATTGATGTGGATTGTGTATTATTAAGTGTGTTTTTAAAGTGTACTTTTGTGTTTTTTCGTTTTGTTAAGAGTTTTTTGTGTTTTATTGAATTTTTCGGTAATATTATACACGATTGTGTCTTATTGGACGTTGATTGTGTGTTATTGGGCGTTCTTGTGAGATTTCAAAGTGTACTTTTGTGTTTTTCGAGCGTGACTATATACAAAGTTCTAGAATTAAACTGGAGCTTTCAGAACCATTCCAGAATTAATCCGGAACTAGTTCAGACCAGTCCCAGAATTAATTCGGAACTAGTTCAGAACCGTTCCAGAATTGATCCGGAACTAGTTCAGAACCGTTCCAGAATTAATCTTGAACTAGTTCAGAACCGTTCCAGAATTAATCCGGAACTAGTTCAGACCAGTCCCAGAATTAATTCGGAACTAGTTCAGAACCGTTCCAGAATTGATCCGGAACTAGTTCAGAACCGTTCCAGAATTAATCTTGAACTAGTTCAGAACCGTTCCAGAATTAATCCGGAACTAGTTCAGAACCGTTCTAGAATTAATCCGGAACTAGTTCAGAACCGTTCCAGAATTAATCCGGAACTAGTTCAGAACCGTTCTAGAATTAATCCGGAACTAGTTCAGAACCGTTCTAGAATTAATCCGGAACTAGTTCAGAACCGTTCTAGAATTAATCCGGAACTAGTTCAGAACCGTTCTAGAATTAATTCAGAACTAGTTCAGAACCGTTCTAGAATTAATCCGGAACTAGTTCAGAACCGTTCTAGAATTAATCCGGAACTAGTTCAGAACCGTTCTAGAATTAATCCGGAACTAGTTCAGAACCGTTCTAGAATTAATCCGGAACTAGTTCAGAACCGTTCTAGAATTAATCCGGAACTAGTTCAGAACCGTTCTAGAATTAATCCGGAACTAGTTCAAAACCGTCCCAGAATTAATTCAGAACTAGTTCAGAACCGTCCCAGAATTAATCCGGAACTAGTTCAGAACCGTCCCAGAATTAGTTCAGAACTAGTTCAGAACCGTTCTAGAATTAATCCGCAACTAGTTCAGGATCGTTCCAGAATTGATCCGGAACTTGTTCAGAACCGTTTTAGAATTAAATAATTGAATACAAAAAAATGTTTTTAAAAGACAGTGGTGGAGACGGTAGGAAATTTTACGGGGAAATAATGAAATAATTAGGAGAATATAAAAAATAGGTCTTACCTGTAATGTCTCGGGTTCGAACATTAACATACCCTGGAAAACTTTACTCAAATCTCTCAAATTGAAGGTGTAGTGCGTTTTTGCTGGAGTCGGTAATAATTCGTGTAGAATAGTAGTGAAGACTACTAAAGTGGATGTTAATAGAGGTTCTGAATAATCACCGAAACCATCTGGGGCTCTACCCAACCAAAAATTGAGAATTGTTCCGAAAATTTTCAGCTGAAAAAAAAAATTTCATTTTTCGACAAATAAATTTTTTTGAAAAAGGAAGTTTTTGTACCTTACTATCATCTTCCATTTCCAAAAATGTTAAATAGTGAAAATGTCTTAATAGTCTAGCTGTAACTGGATTTCTACCGCCTCCTGGTGGACCCATCGCCGCTACGAAGTTCGTATCGATAATTTTTCTAAAATCGCCGATATTTTTTCTGTCGTACCATCCTAAGATATGTACAATTTTTTTTAAAGAACAAAATTTTCTTCTTTTTACATATTTTCCAGTATATACAGGGCGATTAAACATTGTTTACCTTTAAAATCCATCCATTGTCTGATGAGTTCTATCGGTGGTTGAGCTCCGTAAACCTCTAAAGCCGGCATATTGAAATCATCGATAAAGAAAATTTGTCGTTTCAGAACTGGTGGCCCGAACACACCTTTTCTTCGTCTGTCTAGCTTGGAATCTATCAAATCCTGGGAAAACGCAGCAAAAATAGATTTGCGTAGGCCTCAATCGAGATTCAAAATAATTAAATTTTAAAAAATGGCGAGCACGCCGGGCAAACTTTCTGCGAAAATTTTTTCAAGTTCGGAAAATGTTTAATTAAGAGATATCTGTGGTTTTTATGTATATTTGAGTGATTTTGTGTTATGGAGTGTTCTTTTGTTTGGTGAATTTGAAATTTTTCAATGTTGTTGACTGTTTTATCAATTGCTTAGGAGTGTTATGTGAAATTGTGCCTTTTTTGACCATCTTAGTACCTTATATAATGCTATTCAATAAATTTTCGTTGTTTTTTAAGAATATTGATCTTGGAATACAAAATTTGGCGTGTACGCAGATCGCAGCCACCAAAATTTCAATTTTTTTACCTGCGTTTGATTCGCGGTAGTCCTAGCGGAAAAACTGATGAAATCGCAGATGAATTTCTTGTGCATGTTTTTGCTAAGTTTTCCAATGACAGTTAATGTTTTTCCAGTACCAGTCGGTCCTACCGCTAAGACGTTGTCTTCGTTATATACGATCATACCAATAAGTTCTGCGTTACGTACATTGTTCACTGTCGGTACTTCGATATCTGTTTTACCAAACAAAATTTTTTTTGGCGTGAAAATATTTAAAAAGTATGTTTATTTGTTTTTTTCAAAAAAAAATTTTAAATGTTTTATTCAAAAAATTCTTTGTTTTATTTAAAAATTTTTTTTTATTTAAATTAACGTGCTCGGCTACTATGGCCACTTAAAAAATTTATTTAATTGTTTCATTTGAACAATTTATTCAATTGTTTTATTTAGCAAATTTATTTAATTATTTTATTTAACAAATTTATTCAATTATTTTATTTAAAAAATGTATTCAATTGTTTCATTTGAAAAATATATTCAACTATTTTATTTAAAAAATTTATTTAATTGTTTTATTTGAAGATTATAATTAAATGTTTTATTTAGAAAATTTATTTAATTGTTTTAATTGGAAAATTTATTTAATTGTTTCATTTGAACAATTTATTCAATTATTTTATTCAACAAATTTATTTAATTATTTTATTTAACAAATTTATTCAATTATTTTATTTAAAAAATTTATTCAATTGTTTCATTTGAAAAATATATTCAATTATTTTATTTAAAAAATTTATTAAATTGTTTTATTTGAAAATAATATTTAATTGTTTTATTTAAAAAATATAATTTTATTGTTTTATTTAAAAAATTTATTTAATAATTGTTTTATGAATACCACTGTATACAAAAGATATTTTAAATTTCACCAGCGGTATCTTTAAAAATTTATTTTTCCTTTTTCAGCATTATGTACTTTGAGGAAATCTAATTAGCAGAATTTTTTATGAAATGACGATTTCCAGGTTATTTTTTTTTCAAATGCTTTGATCTTAATAGCTCTAAATCAGAAATATTTCTAAATTTTTCGCGATTTTTATACATTAAAATACCAGTATACAGAGTGAAATAAAAACCAGTGACAAAGTTAGAAAAATTTCGAGAATATATGACTAAATAAAATATACAGGTCGTTCTATTTGAAAACATTTATAATTTTCTCATTTTAAAATGACAATTTACTAATCGAAAAAAATTAAATATATGACCTGTTTATCGTTAAAATAAGCACACCCAGTATATTAATCTAGATAAACACCTACCAATAAAAAATAAAAAACTGGCTTATTTTTCCAAAAAATTTTAAATTTCCTGAAGAGGAAATAGTCAAGTTTTTATACAAATCAAAATATACAGGGTATTTTATTCAGAAACACTTCAATATCCACATTTAAACAAGAAAAACGAAATAAAATAACAGATATTTGGTGAAAATGTTAATTTTTCCAACTCACCTGAATATTTCATGTCCCTCGTAATTTTATACTCTTCTGCATTTTCCATCCAACTTACCCAAGTCGGAGGACTCGGATTACCATCATTTGTGGTATCGGTAAAACCACCATCATGTAACCTTTTATAATAAAAAAAGTGAAAAATAAATAAAAAAAATTTTGCCAGTTTTACACTCACTTAAAATCATATATCAAAGATGTATCAGGAGGTACCGGTTGGTCTTTCCTTTCGGCAATTTTTCCTCGAATCCACCTATCGAATTTCACCCTCCCATTATTATCACAAGTACAACCGATACTCCAAATCACAGAAAATATTACCCAAGGCGCCAATAACCCCTCTAAAATAAAATAAAATAAGATGGAATGAAATATAATAAAATAAGATAAGATGGAATGAAATAAAATAAAATAAAATGAGATAAAATGGAATAAAATAAAATAAGATGAAATGAAATAAAATAAAATAAGATAAGATGGAATAAAATGAAGTGAAATAAAATGAAATAAAATAAAATAAAATAAAATAAAATAAAATAAAATAAAATAAAATAAAATAAAATAAAATAAAATAAAATAAAATAAAATAAAATAAAATAAAATAAAATAAAATAAAATAAAATAAAATAAAATAAAATAAAATAAAATAAAATAAAATAAAATAAAATAAAATGAAATAAAATAAGTTAAGATGGAATAAAATAAATTAGAAAAACTTCATTTTTTAAATTAAAAAAAATACTTACTGACCAAATCTAAAAACTGCGGAGGAGGCGGAGGTTTATTATCCCTCCCAGCTAAAGGACCCAACCTAAAATCCATTAACCGCAAAAAACACGTTAAAATAGCCGAGTCGACGGACGTTAAAATTTCTTTTAAATCGTTTCTCACAAACTCCACAGCTGGAAGAGCGTAAAAATTTATCAAACTCCTTAAATTCCTTTCATATTGTTTCGCTAACTACAAATCAATCATTAAATAAACTACAAGGATTAAAAATAATTTTAATCTTACTTCCGGTAGTCGTTTTAACCAGCAGTTAACAAAAGGATTCAATCCCAACACTGCGGGTTCCAAATAAACCATTCCACATCTAGAAACAGTCGCAGGAGAAGCCACTGCTAGGTCTGCAACTTCAAACATCATCGTCATCGTATCTCTCAATTTTATGATTTCTCCGCTGCTCAAACATAATTTTTTGTTGTCGTCTAAGACGGTGTTCATATTTTCTATCCATACGGCGTCGACGGGGCCGTCGAAAATGTACCAGCGTTTGTCTTTATTCGGGGCATTTATACCAACGCGGACTAGACAAGGGAGGATACCGTCGGTCCTGAAAAATTTGTCATAAAAATCTGTTTTTCCGACAAAACCGCTCATAATAGTGCAAATTATATTTTTTTTTCAAGTTCCGTATTGAGTTCAACACGTGTAGTTTTGAATATTAAAAGAATTTTCTATCCCTATTTATCCAGACGTGCTGCAATATGACACGACATCGTTATAGTGATGGAATTCGATTCCTTTGATGGGTTAAACGGACGTTTATGTGAATATGAAGCTGTGCTCAAATTGATTTGTTTGATGCTCAATAATACCAGTCACGTTTAATACAAGAAATGTTCAAAGAGAAATTGTAAAATTGAAAAAATATGATGGGGTTCAACGACATTGATTGATTTCGGTGAAAGATGAAAAAGTTATAAGGATCAGAGGTGAAAATTGTTCTGAAAACATTGTTTATAGCTCGTTAAATTTTTGCCAGTCCCATTTTACATTTAATATAATATAATTGATAAATGATATGATTAACGAAAAGTTGTTGAGTATTTTCTATAAATATGTACTTTTATTATTGACAATTATTTTGAATACAATTAAATTGAATAATATGTTGTTGAGTATGGGGACAATAAGCTTTTTGTATTGGTTGTCTGAAAAGTTTTGGTATTTTATGTAACGAAAATATACGAAACAATTAACCTTGTATAAACAAAATTAATATTTTATTGAATTGGTTAATGGTGAGGATTTTTAAAATTGTTTGTAGGAGCGACATGGTTGATTGTTATCCTTTACAAAGGACAACATAGATGGGTTTTTTTGTGTAGAATATTATTTCCCTCAATATTTTCCAGAGCTCTGAGTTATATCACGTATGGTAATGTTTATCTTTGTGTGATTATTTATATAATTTTTATATATAAATAAAAATTGGACATTCCTATTTTTTACCAAAAAGAACCCGTTTTAATATCATACAATTTTCAAAAACTTTCAAAATAAGAACCTTTTTTTTTAATTAAATATACTAATTTTCATACCTACTATTTTTGGTCCTTTGTGATCCTGTTTTAAATTTTTCAAAGCAGGAATATTCTGAAGGATTTTTTCGTAAAAAATTTCAGACTATTTGCAATTTTAAGGAATGATAATTTTTTCAATTCAAATATGTCGGAAATTCATTTAAAAAAACAAAAGAAAATGAAAACTATTTTTTTCCAAAACTATACCATTTTCAACTGCAAATTGCAAATTTTGTCACATAAAAAACACATTTCTAACGATTTTAATACCTAGTGGACGACTTAATAATTTTAAAAATTTTTCAAACGACAAAAAAACGATTGAAATAAATTTTAAATAAAAAATATAATCAACTTACCATTCATGGGTTTGTAAATCAAATTCCCCATAAAGCTGACCCATGGTAATAGACTTGGGATTGAGAACGTGTGTATGTACAGGTTGAAACGGGTACCCGCTCGGCTGCGGCTCTCCCTTTAAACTTGTCATGGCACCTTTCAAAATTTTGTAACACTACAGAATTAAAAAAAATATTGTTAAGGGAAAAATATACTCCCAGTCAAAGAAAAGGTAATAGAAGGAATTTATCAATGCGTATTTTAATTTAACAATATAAAAGAAATTCTAAACTCGTTTTTGCGTGTTCGCGAGGCGTTAGAGATCCAATTACTCCGCTTATATCTAAACGAACAGATTTCAGATTTTTTTTAAAACTTCGTGAAATGGTTACCATCGCAACTAACCGGACCCACCGAAAAATCGAGGAGATTCCACACGATATTTGAGGGTAACGCGAAATGCAATTTAAGTGTTTTGTTTTGTTTTTTTGCCTCATTAATAATAACCACCCAAAAAAGTATTAGTATTATATGAAATTTTTATTTCTGATTAGAAAAGTATATTGCGAATTCCATTTGTCTTGTTATTTATGTTTTTATCTGTGCCTAATTTACCTTGTCTCTATTCCAATGATGTTATATATAAATCATAATGACACAAAGGATCTGAGAGCTGCCTGAGTAGCATTATTTAGAAAATTGAGCTATGTATAATATATCAAAGTATTCTTAGTTACTTTCCTGGTCGGAATTATGGACTCAAAATACACTGGAATACGTAAAATTTTCCGCTGAATCGATTGCCGAAGACTAGAACGTTCTATCTATCATATTAGTCGAGTTATGAGCATCTTTAGTTTTAAAAAGTGGATTTTCGAAAATTTCATGACTCTATTTGGAGGAGAAAAAATGATTTTATACAAAAACAGACTGTGGCAGTCGATTTTTCGCATCAAAAAACCCTTCCAGACAAATTTTGAGCAATTTTCATGTCAAAAACGTAATTTTTGTCGAAAATTTTGAAGCAAGGGGTAGGTATGGAAATATTTAATGTAAACTGCATTGTGCTAACTTCGTTCCTGGTCGGAATTATGGACTCAAAATACACTGGAATACGTAAAATTTTCCGCTGAATCGATTGCCGAAGACTAGAACGTTCTATCTATCATATTAGTCGAGTTATGAGCAAATTAATTTTGAAAACGGGATTTTCGAAAATTTCATGACTTCATTTGGAGGAGAAAAAATGATTTTATACAAAAACAGACTGTGGCAGTCGATTTTTCGCATCAAAAAACCCTTCCAGACAAATTTTGAGCAATTTTCATGTCAAAAACGTAATTTTTGTCGAAAATTTTGAAGCAAGGGGTAGGTATGGAAATATTTAATGTAAACTGCATTGTGCTAACTTCGTTCCTGGTCGGAATTATGGACTCAAAATACACTGGAATACGTAAAATTTTCCGCTGAATCGATTGCCGAAGACTAGAACGTTTTATCTATCATATTAGTCAAGTTATGAACAAATTTAGTTTTGAAAACGGGATTTTCGAAAATTTCATGACTTCATTTGGAGGAGAAAAAATGATTTTTCACAAAAACAGACTGTGGCAGTCGATTTTTCGCATCAAAAAACCCCCCCAGACAAATTTTGAGCAATTTTCATGTCAAAAACGTAATTTTTGTCGAAAATTTTGAAGCAAGGGGTAGGTATGGAAATATTTAATGTAAACTGCATTGTGCTAACTTCGTTCCTGGTCGGAATTATGGACTCAAAATACACTGGAATACGTAAAATTTTCCGCTGAATCGATTGCCGAAGACTAGAACGTTCTATCTATCATATTAGTCGAGTTATGAGCAAATTTAGTTTTGAAAACGGGATTTTCGAAAATTTCATGACTTCATTTGGAGGAGAAAAAATGATTTTATACAAAAACAGACTGTGGCAGTCGATTTTTCGCATCAAAAAACCCCCCCAGACAAATTTTGAGCAATTTTCATGTCAAAAACGTAATTTTTGTCGAAAATTTTGAAGCAAGGGAATGGAAATATTTAATGTAAACTGCTTTGTGCTAACATCTTTCCTGATCGGAATTATGGACTGGAAGGTGTGAAATTGTCCGCTGAATCGATTGCCGAAGATTAGAACGTTCTATCTATCATATAAGTCGAGTTATGAGCATGTTTAGATTTGAAAAGTAGATTTTCGAAACTTTCATGACCTACATTTGAAAGAGAAAAAATTATTTTATAAAAAAAGACTGTTCAAAGAGAAGAAAATCTACAGAATAAAGAAAATAAAAAAAAAATTGACCGGGATACCAGAATCTTGAAAAATTTTTCCCATTTTCTGCCAATTTTCACGTATAAAGCCCATCTGTTGATTACTGCAGAACGAAGAATGCGCGAACGTTACACGCGTATTGTTACTCTTAGTTTTCCATTCAGTTTTCCACGTGCTTTCCCAACAATCACCACGCGTAAAAAAATGTTTTCCAGTTCTCGAACGACTCGCAAATTACTGTCTATCCAAGAGCTCGATTTCCCTCTAAACGAATCACTTTATTTCGAAAATTCCTGTGAAAACAATTCCTATGTTTTATCGAAATATTTACTTTTCCTGGACGTCTACTACATTCCAGTTATAGTAATAGCCGGTTTTTTGGGAAATTTTTTATCTTGTTTAGTGCTCCTCTGTACCCAATTGAAATTAAGAAGCTCGAGCTATTATTTAGCTGCTCTATCTCTAGCGGATTCCGGCTATCTTTTTTGCTTATTCTGTTTTTCTAAAAACGTATTCAATTTATACAACAGACAAGGTTTTTGTCAAATTTTCATTTACCTAACGTACGTTTTTTCTTTTATAAGTGTCTGGTTGATAGTGGCTTTTACAGTTGAGCGTTTCATAGCCGTACAATATCCGCTGAAAAAACCGTACATTTGTACTACTAATAGAGCCAAGAAGATCGTCATGGGACTCAGTTCGGTCGGGTTTGTGTTGTATATTTTTACCTTTTGGATAACGGACGTTATTGAAGATGAGTGTCAATTGAATCCGAAATATGGTGATTTTATGGAAGTTTTCAATTACATAGATACCACTGGAACATTGATAATTCCTGTGATCATGATAGTGGGAATGAACGCTATGATAGCAAGGAGTTTGTTTAAATTGAAGAAGTACATGCAAAGGAGATTAGCTGATGATCATAATACGAAAGAATTTGAGCTATGTCATACTAGTTCGTCTCAGGTGAGGAGAAATTAAGATCAATTTATTAATACGGTTTCCTGTATAATTCTCGTATTACGTATTATTATACAAATAAGAAACGTGTCGGTGGATTTCTCGTTACATGTTTTTTTTTTGTAATATAAACTGATATCTGCTAACTTCCTTATGAATATTTATTATGGACTCAAAATACACTGGAATACGTAAAATTTTCCGCTGAATCGATTGCCGAAGACTAGAACGTTCTATCTATCATATTAGTCGAGTTATGAGCAAATTTAGTTTTGAAAACAGGATTTTCGAAAATTTCATGACTTCATTTGGAGGAGAAAAAATGATTTTATACAAAAACAGACTGTGGCAGTCGATTTTTCGCATCAAAAAACCCCTCCAGACAAATTTTGAGCAATTTTCATGTCAAAAACGTAATTTTTGTCGAAAATTTTGAAGCAAGGGGTAGGTATGGAAATATTTAATGTAAACTGCATTGTGCTAACTTCGTTCCTGGTCGGAATTATGGACTCAAAATACACTGAAATACGTAAAATTTTCCGCTGAATCGATTGCCGAAGACTAGAACGTTCTATCTATCATATTAGTCGAGTTATGAGCAAATTTAGTTTTGAAAACGGGATTTTCGAAAATTTCATGACTTCATTTGGAGGAGAAAAAATGATTTTATACAAAAACAGACTGTGGCAGTCGATTTTTCGCATCAAAAAACCCCTCCAGACAAATTTTGGGCAATTTTCATGTCAAAAACGTAATTTTTGTCGAAAATTTTGAAGCAAGGGGTAGGTATGGAAATATTTAATGTAAACTGCATTGTGCTAACTTCGTTCTTGGTCGGAATTATGGACTCAAAATACACTGGAATACGTAAAATTTTCCGCTGAATCGATTGCCGAAGACTAGAACGTTCTATCTATCATATTAGTCAAGTTATGAGCAAATTTAGTTTTGAAAACGGGATTTTCGAAAATTTCATGACTTCATTTGGAGGAGAAAAAATGATTTTATACAAAAACAGACTGTGGCAGTCGATTTTTCGCATCAAAAAACCCCTCCAGACAAATTTTGGGCAATTTTCATGTCAAAAACGTAATTTTTGTCGAAAATTTTGAAGCAAGGGGTAGGTATGGAAATATTCAATGTAAACTGCATTGTGCTAACTTTGTTCCTGGTCGGAATTATGGACTCAAAATACACTGGAATACGTAAAATTTTCCGCTGAATCGATTGCCGAAGACTAGAACGTTCTATCTATCATATTAGTCGAGTTATGAGCAAATTTAGTTTTGAAAACGGGATTTTCGAAAATTTCATGACTTCATTTGGAGGAGAAAAAATGATTTTATACAAAAACAGACTGTGGCAGTCGATTTTTCGCATCAAAAAACCCCTCCAGACAAATTTTGGGCAATTTTCATGTCAAAAACGTAATTTTTGTCGAAAATTTTGAAGCAAGGGGTAGGTATGGAAATATTCAATGTAAACTGCATTGTGCTAACTTTGTTCCTGGTCGGAATTATGGACTCAAAATACACTGGAATACGTAAAATTTTCCGCTGAATCGATTGCCGAAGACTAGAACGTTCTATCTATCATATTAGTCGAGTTATGAGCAAATTTAGTTTTGAAAACGGGATTTTCGAAAATTTCATGACTTCATTTGGAGGAGAAAAAATGATTTTATACAAAAACAGACTGTGGCAGTCGATTTTTCGCATCAAAATACCTCTCCAGACAAATTTTGAGCAATTTTCATGACAAAAACGTAATTTTTGTCGAAAATTTTGAAGCAAGGGGTAGGTATGGAAATATTTAATGTAAACTGCATTGTGCTAACTTCGTTCCTGGTCGGAATTATAGACTCAAAATACACTGGAATACGTAAAATTTTCCGCTGAATCGATTGCCGAAGACTAGAACGTTCTATCTATCATATTAGTCGAGTTATGAGCAAATTTAGTTTTGAAAACGGGATTTTCGAAAATTTCATGACTTCATTTGGAGGAGAAAAAATGATTTTATACAAAAACAGACTGTGGCAGTCGATTTTTCGCATCAAAAAACCCCTCCAGACAAATTTTGGGCAATTTTCATGTCAAAAACGTAATTTTTGTCGAAAATTTTGAAGCAAGGGGTAGGTATGGAAATATTTAATGTAAACTGCATTGTGCTAACTTCGTTCTTGGTCGGAATTATGGACTCAAAATACACTGGAATACGTAAAATTTTCCGCTGAATCGATTGCCGAAGACTAGAACGTTCTATCTATCATATTAGTCAAGTTATGAGCAAATTTAGTTTTGAAAACGGGATTTTCGAAAATTTCATGACTTCATTTGGAGGAGAAAAAATGATTTTATACAAAAACAGACTGTGGCAGTCGATTTTTCGCATCAAAAAACCCCTCCAGACAAATTTTGGGCAATTTTCATGTCAAAAACGTAATTTTTGTCGAAAATTTTGAAGCAAGGGGTAGGTATGGAAATATTCAATGTAAACTGCATTGTGCTAACTTTGTTCCTGGTCGGAATTATGGACTCAAAATACACTGGAATACGTAAAATTTTCCGCTGAATCGATTGCCGAAGACTAGAACGTTCTATCTATCATATTAGTCGAGTTATGAGCAAATTTAGTTTTGAAAACGGGATTTTCGAAAATTTCATGACTTCATTTGGAGGAGAAAAAATGATTTTATACAAAAACAGACTGTGGCAGTCGATTTTTCGCATCAAAATACCTCTCCAGACAAATTTTGAGCAATTTTCATGACAAAAACGTAATTTTTGTCGAAAATTTTGAAGCAAGGGGTAGGTATGGAAATATTTAATGTAAACTGCATTGTGCTAACTTCGTTCCTGGTCGGAATTATGGACTCAAAATACACTGGAATACGTAAAATTTTCCGCTGAATCGATTGCCGAAGACTAGAACGTTCTATCTATCATATTAGTCGAGTTATGAGCAAATTTAGTTTTGAAAACGGGATTTTCGAAAATTTCATGACTTCATTTGGAGGAGAAAAAAATGATTTTATACAAAAACAGACTGTGGCAGTCGATTTTTCGCATTAAAAAACCCCTCCAGACAAATTTTGAGCAATTTTCATGTCAAAAACGTAATTTTTGTCGAAAATTTTGAAGCAAGGGGTAGGTATGGAAATATTTAATGTAAACTGCATTGTGCTAACTTCGTTCCTGGTCGGAATTATGGACTCAAAATACACTGGAATACGTAAAATTTTCCGCTGAATCGATTGCCGAAGACTAGAACGTTCTATCTATCATATTAGTCGAGTTATGAGCAAATTTAGTTTTGAAAACGGGATTTTCGAAAATTTCATGACTTCATTTGGAGGAGAAAAAATGATTTTATACAAAAACAGACTGTGGCAGTCGATTTTTTGCATCAAAAAACCCCTCCAGACAAATTTTGGGCAATTTTCATGTTAAAAACGTAATTTTTGTCGAAAATTTTGAAGCAAGGGGTAGGTATGGAAATACTTAATGTAAACTGCATTGTGCTAACTTCGTTCCTGGTCGGAATTATGAACTCAAAATACACTGGAATACGTAAAATTTTCCGCTAAATCGATTGCCGAAGACTAGAACGTTCTATCTATCATATTAGTCGAGTTATGAGCAAATTTAGTTTTGAAAACGGGATTTTTGAAAATTTCATGACTTCATTTGGAGGAGAAAAAATGATTTTATACAAAAACAGACTGTGGCAGTCGATTTTTCGCATCAAAAAACCCCTCCAGACAAATTTTGAGCAATTTTCATGTCAAAAACGTAATTTTTGTCGAAAATTTTGAAGCAAGGGGTAGGTATGGAAATATTTAATGTAAACTGCATTGTGCTAACTTCGTTCCTGGTCGGAATTATGGACTCAAAATACACTGGAATACGTAAAATTTTCCGCTGAATCGATTGCCGAAGACTAGAATGTTCTATCTATCATATTAGTCGAGTTATGAGCAAATTTAGTTTTGAAAACGGGATTTTCGAAAATTTCATGACTTCATTTGGAGGAGAAAAAATGATTTTATACAAAAACAGACTGTGGCAGTCGATTTTTCGCATCAAAAAACCCCTCCAGACAAATTTTGAGCAATTTTCATGTCAAAAACGTAATTTTTGTCGAAAATTTTGAAGCAAGGGGTAGGTATGGAAATATTTAATGTAAACTGCATTGTGCTAACTTCGTTCCTGGTCGGAATTATGGACTCAAAATACACTGGAATATGTAAAATTTTCCGCTGAATCGATTGTCGAAGACTAGAACGTTCTATCTATCATATTAGTCGAGTTATGAGCAAATTTAGTTTTGAAAACGGGATTTTCGGAAATTTCATGACTTCATTTGGAGGAGAAAAAATGATTTTATACAAAAACAGACTGTGACAGTCGATTTTTCGCATCAAAAAACCCCTCCAGACAAATTTTGGGCAATTTTCATGTCAAAAACGTAATTTTTGTCGAAAATTTTGAAGCAAGGGGTAGGTATGGAAATATTTAATGTAAACTGCATTGTGCTAACTTCGTTCCTGGTCGGAATTATAGACTCAAAATACACTGGAATACGTAAAATTTTCCGCTGAATCGATTGCCGAAGACTAGAACGTTCTATCTATCATATTAGTCGAGTTATGAGCAAATTTAGTTTTGAAAACGGGATTTTCGAAAATTTCATGACTTCATTTGGAGGAGAAAAAATGATTTTATACAAAAACAGACTGTGGCAGTCGATTTTTCGCATCAAAAAACCCCTCCAGACAAATTTTGGGCAATTTTCATGTCAAAAACGTAATTTTTGTCGAAAATTTTGAAGCAAGGGGTAGGTATGGAAATATTCAATGTAAACTGCATTGTGCTAACTTTGTTCCTGGTCGGAATTATGGACTCAAAATACACTGGAATACGTAAAATTTTCCGCTGAATCGATTGCCGAAGACTAGAACGTTCTATCTATCATATTAGTCGAGTTATGAGCAAATTTAGTTTTGAAAACGGGATTTTCGAAAATTTCATGACTTCATTTGGAGGAGAAAAAATGATTTTATACAAAAACAGACTGTGACAGTCGATTTTTCGCATCAAAAAACCCCTCCAGACAAATTTTGGGCAATTTTCATATCAAAAACGTAATTTTTGTCGAAAATTTTGAAGCAAGGGGTAGGTATGGAAATATTTAATGTAAACTGCATTGTGCTAACTTCGTTCCTGGTCGGAATTATAGACTCAAAATACACTGGAATACGTAAAATTTTCCGCTGAATCGATTGCCGAAGACTAGAACGTTCTATCTATCATATTAGTCGAGTTATGAGCAAATTTAGTTTTGAAAACGGGATTTTCGAAAATTTCATGACTTCATTTGGAGGAGAAAAAATGATTTTATACAAAAACAGACTGTGACAGTCGATTTTTCGCATAAAAAAACCCCTCCAGACAAATTTTGGGCAATTTTCATATCAAAAACGTAATTTTTGTCGAAAATTTTGAAGCAAGGGGTAGGTATGGAAATATTTAATGTAAACTGCATTGTGCTAACTTCGTTCCTGGTCGGAATTATAGACTCAAAATACACTGGAATACGTAAAATTTTCCGCTGAATCGATTGCCGAAGACTAGAACGTTCTATCTATCATATTAGTCGAGTTATGAGCAAATTTAGTTTTGAAAACGGGATTTTCGAAAATTTCATGACTTCATTTGGAGGAGAAAAAATGATTTTATACAAAAACAGACTGTGGCAGTCGATTTTTCGCATCAAAAAACCCCTCCAGACAAATTTTGGGCAATTTTCATGTCAAAAACGTAATTTTTGTCGAAAATTTTGAAGCAAGGGGTAGGTATGGAAATATTCAATGTAAACTGCATTGTGCTAACTTTGTTCCTGGTCGGAATTATGGACTCAAAATACACTGGAATACGTAAAATTTTCCGCTGAATCGATTGCCGAAGACTAGAACGTTCTATCTATCATATTAGTCGAGTTATGAGCAAATTTAGTTTTGAAAACGGGATTTTCGAAAATTTCATGACTTCATTTGGAGGAGAAAAAATGATTTTATACAAAAACAGACTGTGGCAGTCGATTTTTCGCATCAAAATACCTCTCCAGACAAATTTTGAGCAATTTTCATGACAAAAACGTAATTTTTGTCGAAAATTTTGAAGCAAGGGGTAGGTATGGAAATATTTAATGTAAACTGCATTGTGCTAACTTCGTTCCTGGTCGGAATTATGGACTCAAAATACACTGGAATACGTAAAATTTTCCGCTGAATCGATTGCCGAAGACTAGAACGTTCTATCTATCATATTAGTCGAGTTATGAGCAAATTTAGTTTTGAAAACGGGATTTTCGAAAATTTCATGACTTCATTTGGAGGAGAAAAAAATGATTTTATACAAAAACAGACTGTGGCAGTCGATTTTTCGCATTAAAAAACCCCTCCAGACAAATTTTGAGCAATTTTCATGTCAAAAACGTAATTTTTGTCGAAAATTTTGAAGCAAGGGGTAGGTATGGAAATATTTAATGTAAACTGCATTGTGCTAACTTCGTTCCTGGTCGGAATTATGGACTCAAAATACACTGGAATACGTAAAATTTTCCGCTGAATCGATTGCCGAAGACTAGAACGTTCTATCTATCATATTAGTCGAGTTATGAGCAAATTTAGTTTTGAAAACGGGATTTTCGAAAATTTCATGACTTCATTTGGAGGAGAAAAAAATGATTTTATACAAAAACAGACTGTGGCAGTCGATTTTTCGCATTAAAAAACCCCTCCAGACAAATTTTGAGCAATTTTCATGTCAAAAACGTAATTTTTGTCGAAAATTTTGAAGCAAGGGGTAGGTATGGAAATATTTAATGTAAACTGCATTGTGCTAACTTCGTTCCTGGTCGGAATTATGGACTCAAAATACACTGGAATACGTAAAATTTTCCGCTGAATCGATTGCCGAAGACTAGAACGTTCTATCTATCATATTAGTCGAGTTATGAGCAAATTTAGTTTTGAAAACGGGATTTTCGAAAATTTCATGACTTCATTTGGAGGAGAAAAAATGATTTTATACAAAAACAGACTGTGGCAGTCGATTTTTTGCATCAAAAAACCCCTCCAGACAAATTTTGGGCAATTTTCATGTTAAAAACGTAATTTTTGTCGAAAATTTTGAAGCAAGGGGTAGGTATGGAAATACTTAATGTAAACTGCATTGTGCTAACTTCGTTCCTGGTCGGAATTATGAACTCAAAATACACTGGAATACGTAAAATTTTCCGCTAAATCGATTGCCGAAGACTAGAACGTTCTATCTATCATATTAGTCGAGTTATGAGCAAATTTAGTTTTGAAAACGGGATTTTTGAAAATTTCATGACTTCATTTGGAGGAGAAAAAATGATTTTATACAAAAACAGACTGTGGCAGTCGATTTTTCGCATCAAAAAACCCCTCCAGACAAATTTTGAGCAATTTTCATGTCAAAAACGTAATTTTTGTCGAAAATTTTGAAGCAAGGGGTAGGTATGGAAATATTTAATGTAAACTGCATTGTGCTAACTTCGTTCCTGGTCGGAATTATGGACTCAAAATACACTGGAATACGTAAAATTTTCCGCTGAATCGATTGCCGAAGACTAGAACGTTCTATCTATCATATTAGTCGAGTTATGAGCAAATTTAGTTTTGAAAACGGGATTTTCGAAAATTTCATGACTTCATTTGGAGGAGAAAAAAATGATTTTATACAAAAACAGACTGTGGCAGTCGATTTTTCGCATTAAAAAACCCCTCCAGACAAATTTTGAGCAATTTTCATGTCAAAAACGTAATTTTTGTCGAAAATTTTGAAGCAAGGGGTAGGTATGGAAATATTTAATGTAAACTGCATTGTGCTAACTTCGTTCCTGGTCGGAATTATGGACTCAAAATACACTGGAATACGTAAAATTTTCCGCTGAATCGATTGCCGAAGACTAGAACGTTCTATCTATCATATTAGTCGAGTTATGAGCAAATTTAGTTTTGAAAACGGGATTTTCGAAAATTTCATGACTTCATTTGGAGGAGAAAAAATGATTTTATACAAAAACAGACTGTGGCAGTCGATTTTTTGCATCAAAAAACCCCTCCAGACAAATTTTGGGCAATTTTCATGTTAAAAACGTAATTTTTGTCGAAAATTTTGAAGCAAGGGGTAGGTATGGAAATACTTAATGTAAACTGCATTGTGCTAACTTCGTTCCTGGTCGGAATTATGAACTCAAAATACACTGGAATACGTAAAATTTTCCGCTAAATCGATTGCCGAAGACTAGAACGTTCTATCTATCATATTAGTCGAGTTATGAGCAAATTTAGTTTTGAAAACGGGATTTTTGAAAATTTCATGACTTCATTTGGAGGAGAAAAAATGATTTTATACAAAAACAGACTGTGGCAGTCGATTTTTCGCATCAAAAAACCCCTCCAGACAAATTTTGAGCAATTTTCATGTCAAAAACGTAATTTTTGTCGAAAATTTTGAAGCAAGGGGTAGGTATGGAAATATTTAATGTAAACTGCATTGTGCTAACTTCGTTCCTGGTCGGAATTATGAACTCAAAATACACTGGAATACGTAAAATTTTCCGCTGAATCGATTGCCGAAGACTAGAACGTTCTATCTATCATATTAGTCGAGTTATGAGCAAATTTAGTTTTGAAAACGGGATTTTCGAAAATTTCATGACTTCATTTGGAGGAGAAAAAATGATTTTATACAAAAACAGACTGTGGCAGTCGATTTTTCGCATCAAAAAACCCCTCCAGACAAATTTTGAGCAATTTTCATGTCAAAAACGTAATTTTTGTCGAAAATTTTGAAGCAAGGGGTAGGTATGGAAATATTTAATGTAAACTGCATTGTGCTAACTTCGTTCCTGGTCGGAATTATGGACTCAAAATACACTGGAATATGTAAAATTTTCCGCTGAATCGATTGTCGAAGACTAGAACGTTCTATCTATCATATTAGTCGAGTTATGAGCAAATTTAGTTTTGAAAACGGGATTTTCGGAAATTTCATGACTTCATTTGGAGGAGAAAAAATGATTTTATACAAAAACAGACTGTGACAGTCGATTTTTCGCATCAAAAAACCCCTCCAGACAAATTTTGGGCAATTTTCATATCAAAAACGTAATTTTTGTCGAAAATTTTGAAGCAAGGGGTAGGTATGGAAATATTTAATGTAAACTGCATTGTGCTAACTTCGTTCCTGGTCGGAATTATAGACTCAAAATACACTGGAATACGTAAAATTTTCCGCTGAATCGATTGCCGAAGACTAGAACGTTCTATCTATCATATTAGTCGAGTTATGAGCAAATTTAGTTTTGAAAACGGGATTTTCGAAAATTTCATGACTTCATTTGGAGGAGAAAAAATGATTTTATACAAAAACAGACTGTGGCAGTCGATTTTTCGCATCAAAAAACCCCTCCAGACAAATTTTGGGCAATTTTCATGTCAAAAACGTAATTTTTGTCGAAAATTTTGAAGCAAGGGGTAGGTATGGAAATATTCAATGTAAACTGCATTGTGCTAACTTTGTTCCTGGTCGGAATTATGGACTCAAAATACACTGGAATACGTAAAATTTTCCGCTGAATCGATTGCCGAAGACTAGAACGTTCTATCTATCATATTAGTCGAGTTATGAGCAAATTTAGTTTTGAAAACGGGATTTTCGAAAATTTCATGACTTCATTTGGAGGAGAAAAAATGATTTTATACAAAAACAGACTGTGGCAGTCGATTTTTCGCATCAAAATACCTCTCCAGACAAATTTTGAGCAATTTTCATGACAAAAACGTAATTTTTGTCGAAAATTTTGAAGCAAGGGGTAGGTATGGAAATATTTAATGTAAACTGCATTGTGCTAACTTCGTTCCTGGTCGGAATTATGGACTCAAAATACACTGGAATACGTAAAATTTTCCGCTGAATCGATTGCCGAAGACTAGAACGTTCTATCTATCATATTAGTCGAGTTATGAGCAAATTTAGTTTTGAAAACGGGATTTTCGAAAATTTCATGACTTCATTTGGAGGAGAAAAAAATGATTTTATACAAAAACAGACTGTGGCAGTCGATTTTTCGCATTAAAAAACCCCTCCAGACAAATTTTGAGCAATTTTCATGTCAAAAACGTAATTTTTGTCGAAAATTTTGAAGCAAGGGGTAGGTATGGAAATATTTAATGTAAACTGCATTGTGCTAACTTCGTTCCTGGTCGGAATTATGGACTCAAAATACACTGGAATACGTAAAATTTTCCGCTGAATCGATTGCCGAAGACTAGAACGTTCTATCTATCATATTAGTCGAGTTATGAGCAAATTTAGTTTTGAAAACGGGATTTTCGAAAATTTCATGACTTCATTTGGAGGAGAAAAAATGATTTTATACAAAAACAGACTGTGGCAGTCGATTTTTCGCATCAAAAAACCCCTCCAGACAAATTTTGGGCAATTTTCATGTCAAAAACGTAATTTTTGTCGAAAATTTTGAAGCAAGGGGTAGGTATGGAAATATTTAATGTAAACTGCATTGTGCTAACTTCGTTCCTGGTCGGAATTATAGACTCAAAATACACTGGAATACGTAAAATTTTCCGCTGAATCGATTGCCGAAGACTAGAACGTTCTATCTATCATATTAGTCGAGTTATGAGCAAATTTAGTTTTGAAAACGGGATTTTCGAAAATTTCATGACTTCATTTGGAGGAGAAAAAATGATTTTATACAAAAACAGACTGTGGCAGTCGATTTTTCGCATCAAAAAACCCCTCCAGACAAATTTTGGGCAATTTTCATGTCAAAAACGTAATTTTTGTCGAAAATTTTGAAGCAAGGGGTAGGTATGGAAATATTTAATGTAAACTGCATTGTGCTAACTTCGTTCCTGGTCGGAATTATGGACTCAAATTACACTGGAATACGTAAAATTTTCCGCTGAATCGATTGCCGAAGACTAGAACGTTCTATCTATCATATTAGTCGAGTTATGAGCAAATTTAGTTTTGAAAACGGGATTTTCGAAAATTTTATGACTTCATTTGGAGGAGAAAAAATGATTTTATACAAAAACAGACTGTGGCAGTCGATTTTTCGCATCAAAATACCTCTCCAGACAAATTTTGAGCAATTTTCATGACAAAAACGTAATTTTTGTCGAAATTTTGAAGCAAGGGGTAGGTATGGAAATATTTAATGTAAACTGCATTGTGCTAACTTCGTTCCTGGTCGGAATTATGGACTCAAAATACACTGGAATACGTAAAATTTTCCGCTGAATCGATTGCCGAAGACTAGAACGTTCTATCTATCATATTAGTCGAGTTATGAGCAAATTTAGTTTTGAAAACGGGATTTTCGAAAATTTCATGACTTCATTTGGAGGAGAAAAAAATGATTTTATACAAAAACAGACTGTGGCAGTCGATTTTTCGCATTAAAAAACCCCTCCAGACAAATTTTGAGCAATTTTCATGTCAAAAACGTAATTTTTGTCGAAAATTTTGAAGCAAGGGGTAGGTATGGAAATATTTAATGTAAACTGCATTGTGCTAACTTCGTTCCTGGTCGGAATTATGGACTCAAAATACACTGGAATACGTAAAATTTTCCGCTGAATCGATTGCCGAAGACTAGAACGTTCTATCTATAATATTAGTCGAGTTATGAGCAAATTTAGTTTTGAAAACGGGATTTTCGAAATTTCATGACTTCATTTGGAGGAGAAAAAATGATTTTATACAAAAACAGACTGTGGCAGTCGAATTTTCGCATCAAAAAACCCCTCCAGACAAATTTTGGGCAATTTTCATGTCAAAAACGTAATTTTTGTCGAAAATTTTGAAGCAAGGGGTAGGTATGGAAATATTTAATGTAAACTGCATTGTGCTAACTTCGTTCCTGGTCGGAATTATAGACTCAAAATACACTGGAATACGTAAAATTTTCCGCTGAATCGATTGCCGAAGACTAGAACGTTCTATCTATCATATTAGTCGAGTTATGAGCAAATTTAGTTTTGAAAACGGGATTTTCGAAAATTTCATGACTTCATTTGGAGGAGAAAAAATGATTTTATACAAAAACAGACTGTGGCAGTCGATTTTTCGCATCAAAAAACTCCTCCAGATAAATTTTGAGCAATTTTCATGTCAAAAACGTAATTTTTGTCGAAAATTTTGAAGCAAGGGGTAGGTATGGAAATATTTAATGTAAACTGCATTGTGCTAACTTCGTTCCTGGTCGGAATTATGGACTCAAAATACACTGGAATACGTAAAATTTTCCGCTGAATCGATTGCCGAAGACTAGAACGTTCTATCTATCATATTAGTCGAGTTATGAGCAAATTTAGTTTGAAAACGGGATTTTCGAAAATTTCATGACTTCATTTGGAGGAGAAAAAATGATTTTATACAAAAACAGACTGTGGCAGTCGATTTTTCGCATCAAAAAACCCCTCCAGACAAATTTTGAGCAATTTTCATGTCAAAAACGTAATTTTTGTCGAAAATTTTGAAGCAAGGGGTAGGTATGGAAATATTTAATGTAAACTGCATTGTGCTAACTTCGTTCCTGGTCGGAATTATGGACTCAAAATAGACTGGAATACGTGAAATTTTCCGCTGAATCGATTGCCGAAGACTAGAACGTTCTATCTATCATATTAGTCGAGTTATGAGCAAATTTAGTTTTGAAAACGGGATTTTCGAAATTTCATGACTTCATTTGGAGGAGAAAAAATGATTTTATACAAAAACAGACTGTGGCAGTCGATTTTTCGCATCAAAAAACCCCTCCAGACAAATTTTGGGCAATTTTCATGTCAAAAACGTAATTTTTGTCGAAAATTTTGAAGCAAGGGGTAGGTATGGAAATATTCAATGTAAACTGCATTGTGCTAACTTTGTTCCTGGTCGGAATTATGGACTCAAAATACACTGGAATACGTAAAATTTTCCGCTGAATCGATTGCCGAAGACTAGAACGTTCTATCTATCATATTAGTCGAGTTATGAGCAAATTTAGTTTTGAAAACGGGATTTTCGAAAATTTCATGACTTCATTTGGAGGAGAAAAAATGATTTTATACAAAAACAGACTGTGGCAGTCGATTTTTCGCATCAAAAAACCCCTCCAGACAAATTTTGGGCAATTTTCATGTCAAAAACGTAATTTTTGTCGAAAATTTTGAAGCAAGGGGTAGGTATGGAAATATTTAATGTAAACTGCATTGTGCTAACTTCGTTCCTGGTCGGAATTATGGACTCAAAATACACTGGAATACGTAAAATTTTCCGCTGAATCGATTGCCGAAGACTAGAACGTTCTATCTATCATATTAGTCGAGTTATGAGCAAATTTAGTTTTGAAAACGGGATTTTCGAAAATTTCATGACTTCATTTGGAGGAGAAAAAATGATTTTATACAAAAACAGACTGTGGCAGTCGATTTTTCGCATCAAAATACCTCTCCAGACAAATTTTGAGCAATTTTCATGACAAAAACGTAATTTTTGTCGAAAATTTTGAAGCAAGGGGTAGGTATGGAAATATTTAATGTAAACTGCATTGTGCTAACTTCGTTCCTGGTCGGAATTATGGACTCAAAATACACTGGAATACGTAAAATTTTCCGCTGAATCGATTGCCGAAGACTAGAACGTTCTATCTATCATATTAGTCGAGTTATGAGCAAATTTAGTTTTGAAAACGGGATTTTCGAAAATTTCATGACTTCATTTGGAGGAGAAAAAAATGATTTTATACAAAAACAGACTGTGGCAGTCGATTTTTCGCATTAAAAAACCCCTCCAGACAAATTTTGAGCAATTTTCATGTCAAAAACGTAATTTTTGTCGAAAATTTTGAAGCAAGGGGTAGGTATGGAAATATTTAATGTAAACTGCATTGTGCTAACTTCGTTCCTGGTCGGAATTATGGACTCAAAATACACTGGAATACGTAAAATTTTCCGCTGAATCGATTGCCGAAGACTAGAACGTTCTATCTATCATATTAGTCGAGTTATGAGCAAATTTAGTTTTGAAAACGGGATTTTCGAAAATTTCATGACTTCATTTGGAGGAGAAAAAAATGATTTTATACAAAAACAGACTGTGGCAGTCGATTTTTCGCATTAAAAAACCCCTCCAGACAAATTTTGAGCAATTTTCATGTCAAAAACGTAATTTTTGTCGAAAATTTTGAAGCAAGGGGTAGGTATGGAAATATTTAATGTAAACTGCATTGTGCTAACTTCGTTCCTGGTCGGAATTATGGACTCAAAATACACTGGAATACGTAAAATTTTCCGCTGAATCGATTGCCGAAGACTAGAACGTTCTATCTATCATATTAGTCGAGTTATGAGCAAATTTAGTTTTGAAAACGGGATTTTCGAAAATTTCATGACTTCATTTGGAGGAGAAAAAATGATTTTATACAAAAACAGACTGTGGCAGTCGAATTTTCGCATCAAATAACCCCTCCAGACAAATTTTGGGCAATTTTCATGTCAAAAACGTAATTTTTGTCGAAAATTTTGAAGCAAGGGGTAGGTATGGAAATATTTAATGTAAACTGCATTGTGCTAACTTCGTTCCTGGTCGGAATTATAGACTCAAAATACACTGGAATACGTAAAATTTTCCGCTGAATCGATTGCCGAAGACTAGAACGTTCTATCTATCATATTAGTCGAGTTATGAGCAAATTTAGTTTTGAAAACGGGATTTTCGAAAATTTCATGACTTCATTTGGAGGAGAAAAAATGATTTTATACAAAAACAGACTGTGGCAGTCGATTTTTCGCATCAAAAAACTCCTCCAGATAAATTTTGAGCAATTTTCATGTCAAAAACGTAATTTTTGTCGAAAATTTTGAAGCAAGGGGTAGGTATGGAAATATTTAATGTAAACTGCATTGTGCTAACTTCGTTCCTGGTCGGAATTATGGACTCAAAATACACTGGAATACGTAAAATTTTCCGCTGAATCGATTGCCGAAGACTAGAACGTTCTATCTATCATATTAGTCGAGTTATGAGCAAATTTAGTTTTGAAAACGGGATTTTCGAAAATTTCATGACTTCATTTGGAGGAGAAAAATGATTTTATACAAAAACAGACTGTGGCAGTCGATTTTTCGCATCAAAAAACCCCTCCAGACAAATTTTGAGCAATTTTCATGTCAAAAACGTAATTTTTGTCGGAAATTTTGAAGCAAGGGGTAGGTATGGAAATATTTAATGTAAACTGCATTGTGCTAACTTCGTTCCTGGTCGGAATTATGGACTCAAAATACACTGGAAAATGTAAAATTTTCCGCTGAATCGATTGCCGAAGACTAGAACGTTCTATCTATCATATTAGTCGAGTTATGAGCAAATTTAGTTTTGAAAACGGGATTTTCGGAAATTTCATGACTTTATTTGGAGGAGAAAAAATGATTTTATACAAAAACAGACTGTGGCAGTCGATTTTTCGCATCAAAAAACCCCTCCAGACAAATTTTGGGCAATTTTCATGTCAAAAACGTAATTTTTGTCGAAAATTTTGAAGCAAGGGGTAGGTATGGAAATATTTAATGTAAACTGCATTGTGCTAACTTCGTTCCTGGTCGGAATTATGGACTCAAAATACACTGGAATACGTAAAATTTTCCGCTGAATCGATTGCCGAAGACTAGAACGTTCTATCTATCATATTAGTCGAGTTATGAGCAAATTTAGTTTTGAAAACGGGATTTTCGAAAATTTCATGACTTCATTTGGAGGAGAGAAAATGATTTTATACAAAAACAGACTGTGGCAGTCGATTTTTCGCATCAAAAAAAACCCCTCCAGACAAATTTTGGGCAATTTTCATGTCAAAAACGTAATTTTTGTCGAAAATTTTGAAGCAAGGGGTAGGTATGGAGGTATGGAAATATTTAATGTGAACTGCATTGTGCTAACTTCGTTCCTGGTCGGAATTATGGACTCAAAATACACTGGAATACGTAAAATTTTCCGCTGAATCGATTGCCGAAGACTAGAACGTTCTATCTATCATATTAGTCGAGTTAGGAGCAAATTTAGTTTTGAAAACGGGATTTTCGAAAATTTCATGACTTCATTTGGAGGAGAAAAAATGATTTCATACAAAAACAG
This sequence comes from Galerucella nymphaeae, assembly GCA_963978555.1. Taxonomy (NCBI): domain Eukaryota; kingdom Metazoa; phylum Arthropoda; class Insecta; order Coleoptera; family Chrysomelidae; genus Galerucella; species Galerucella nymphaeae. The sequence continues at coordinate 17,294,163 of OZ021714.1, forward strand.
ACTGTGGCAGTCGATTTTTCGCATCAAAAAACCCCTACAGACAAATTTTCAGCAATTTTCATGTCAAAAACGTAATTTTTGTCGAAAATTTTGAAGCAAGGGGTAGGTATGGAAATATTTAATGTAAACTGCATTGTGCTAACTTCGTTCCTGGTCGAAATTATGGACTCAAAATACACTGGAATACGTAAAATTTTCCGCTGAATCGATTGCCGAAGACTAGAACGTTCTATCTATCATATTAGTCGAGTTATGAGCAAATTTAGTTTTGAAAACGGGATTTTCGAAAATTTCATGACTTCATTTGGAGGAGAGAAAATGATTTTATACAAAAACAGACTGTGGCAGTCGATTTTTCGCATCAAAAAACCCCTCCAGACAAATTTTGGGCAATTTTCATGTCAAAAACGTAATTTTTGTCGAAAATTTTGAAGCAAGGGGTAGGTATGGAGGTATGGAAATATTTAATGTGAACTGCATTGTGCTAACTTCGTTCCTGGTCGGAATTATGGACTCAAAATACACTGGAATACGTAAAATTTTCCGCTGAATCGATTGCCGAAGACTAGAACGTTCTATCTATCATATTAGTCGAGTTAGGAGCAAATTTAGTTTTGAAAACGGGATTTTCGAAAATTTCATGACTTCATTTGGAGGAGAAAAAATGATTTCATACAAAAACAGACTGTGGCAGTCGATTTTTCGCATCAAAAAACCCCTACAGACAAATTTTGAGCAATTTTCATGTCAAAAACGTAATTTTTGTCGAAAATTTTGAAGCAAGGGGTAGGTATGGAAATATTTAATGTAAACTGCATTGTGCTAACTTCGTTCCTGGTCGAAATTATGGACTCAAAATACACTGGAATACGTAAAATTTTCCGCTGAATCGATTGCCGAAGACTAGAACGTTCTATCTATCATATTAGTCGAGTTATGAGCAAATTTAGTTTTGAAAACGGGATTTTCGAAAATTTCATGACTTCATTTGGAGGAGAAAAAATGATTTTATACAAAAACAGACTGTGGCAGTCGATTTTTCGCATCAAAAAACCCCTCCAGACAAATTTTGAGCAATTTTCATGTCAAAAACGTAATTTTTGTCGAAAATTTTGAAGCAAGGGGTAGGTATGGAAATATTTAATGTAAACTGCATTGTGCTAACTTCGTTCCTGGTCGGAATTATGGACTCAAAATAGACTGGAATACGTGAAATTTTCCGCTGAATCGATTGCCGAAGACTAGAACGTTCTATCTATCATATTAGTCGAGTTATGAGCAAATTTAGTTTTGAAAACGGGATTTTCGAAAATTTCATGACTTCATTTGGAGGAGAAAAAATGATTTCATACAAAAACAGACTGTGGCAGTCGATTTTTCGCATCAAAAAACCCCTACAGACAAATTTTGAGCAATTTTCATGTCAAAAACGTAATTTTTGTCGAAAATTTTGAAGCAAGGGGTAGGTATGGAAATATTTAATGTAAACTGCATTGTGCTAACTTCGTTCCTGGTCGGAATTATGGACTCAAAATACACTGGAATACGTAAAATTTTCCGCTGAATCGATTGCCGAAGACTAGAACGTTCTATCTATCATATTAGTCGAGTTATGAGCAAATTTAGTTTTGAAAACGGGATTTTCGAAAATTTCATGACTTCATTTGGAGGAGAAAAAAATGATTTTATACAAAACAGACTGTGGCAGTCGATTTTTCGCATCAAAAAACCGCTCCAGACAAATTTTGGGCAATTTTCATGTCAAAAACGTAATTTTTGTCGAAAATTTTGAAGCAAGGGGTAGGTATGGAAATATTTAATGTAAACTGCATTGTGCTAACTTCGTTCCTGGTCGAAATTATGGACTCAAAATACACTGGAATACGTAAAATTTTCCGCTGAATCGATTGCCGAAGACTAGAACGTTCTATCTATCATATTAGTCGAGTTATGAGCAAATTTAGTTTGAAAACGGGATTTTCGAAAATTTCATGACTTCATTTGGAGGAGAAAAAATGATTTTATACAAAAACAGACTGTGGCAGTCGATTTTTCGCATCAAAAAACCGCTCCAGACAAATTTTGAGCAACTTTCATGTCAAAAACGTAATTTTTGTCGAAAATTTTGAAGCAAGGGGTAGGTATGGAAATATTTAATGTAAACTGCATTGTGCTAACTTCGTTCCTGGTCGGAATTATGGACTCAAAATACACTGGAATACGTAAAATTTTCCGCTGAATCGATTGCCGAAGACTAGAACGTTCTATCTATCATATTAGTCGAGTTATGAGCAAATTTAGTTTTGAAAACGGGATTTTCGGAAATTTCATGACTTCATTTGGAGGAGAAAAAATGATTTCATACAAAAACAGACTGTGGCAGTCGATTTTTCGCATCAAAAAACCCCTCCAGACAAATTTTGAGCAATTTTCATGTCAAAAACGTAATTTTTGTAGAAAATTTTGAAGCAAGGGGTAGGTATGGAAATATTTAATGTAAACTGCATTGTGCTAACTTCGTTCCTGGTCGGAATTATGGACTCAAAATACACTGGAATACGTAAAATTTTCCGCTGAATCGATTGCCGAAGACTAGAACGTTCTATCTATCATATTAGTCGAGTTATGAGCAAATTTAGTTTTGAAAACGGGATTTTCGGAAATTTCATGACTTCATTTGGAGGAGAAAAAATGATTTCATACAAAAACAGACTGTGGCAGTCGATTTTTCGCATCAAAAAACCCCTCCAGACAAATTTTGAGCAATTTTCATGTCAAAAACGTAATTTTTGTAGAAAATTTTGAAGCAAGGGGTAGGTATGGAAATATTTAATGTAAACTGCATTGTGCTAACTTCGTTCCTGGTCGGAATTATGGACTCAAAATACACTGGAATACGTAAAATTTTCCGCTGAATCGATTGCCGAAGACTAGAACGTTCTATCTATCATATTAGTCGAGTTATGAGCAAATTTAGTTTTGAAAACGGGATTTTCGAAAATTTCATGACTTCATTTGGAGGAGAAAAAATGATTTTATACAAAAACAGACTGTGGCAGTCGATTTTTCGCATCAAAAAACCGCTCCAGACAAATTTTGGGCAATTTTCATGTCAAAAACGTAATTTTTGTCGAAAATTTTGAAGCAAGGGGTAGGTATGGAAATATTTAATGTAAACTGCATTGTGCTAACTTCGTTCCTGGTCGAAATTATGGACTCAAAATACACTGGAATACGTAAAATTTTCCGCTGAATCGATTGCCGAAGACTAGAACGTTCTATCTATCATATTAGTCGAGTTATGAGCAAATTTAGTTTTGAAAACGGGATTTTCGAAAATTTCATGACTTCATTTGGAGGAGAAAAAATGATTTTATACAAAAACAGACTGTGGCAGTCGATTTTTCGCATCAAAAAACCGCTCCAGACAAATTTTGGGCAATTTTCATGTCAAAAACGTAATTTTTGTCGAAAATTTTGAAGCAAGGGGTAGGTATGGAAATATTTAATGTAAACTGCATTGTGCTAACTTCGTTCCTGGTCGAAATTATGGACTCAAAATCCACTGGAATACGTAAAATTTTCCGCTGAATCGATTGCCGAAGACTAGAACGTTCTATCTATCATATTAGTCGAGTTATGAGCAAATTTAGTTTTGAAAACGGGATTTTTGAAAATTTCATGACTTGAATCGATTGCCGAAGACTAGAACGTTCTATCTATCATATTAGTCGAGTTATGAGCAAATTTAGTTTTGAAAACGGGATTTTCGGAAATTTCATGACTTCATTTGGAGGAGAAAAAATGATTTTATACAAAAACAGACTGTGGCAGTCGATTTTTCGCATCAAAAAACCCCTCCAGACAAATTTTGGGCAATTTTCATGTCAAAAACGTAATTTTTGTCGAAAATTTTGAAGCAAGGGGTAGGTATGGAAATATTTAATGTAAACTGCATTGTGCTAACTTCGTTCTTGGTCGGAATTATAGACTCAAAATACACTGGAATACGTAAAATTTTCCGCTGAATCGATTGCCGAAGACTAGAACGTTCTATCTATCATATCAGTCGAGTTATGAGCAAATTTAGTTTTGAAAACGGGATTTTCGAAAATTTCATGACTTCATTTGGAGGAGAAAAAATGATTTTATACAAAAACAGACTGTGGCAGTCGATTTTTCGCATCAAAAAACCGCTCCAGACAAATTTTGGGCAATTTTCATGTCAAAAACGTAATTTTTGTCGAAAATTTTGAAGCAAGGGGTAGGTATGGAAATATTTAATGTAAACTGCATTGTGCTAACTTCGTTCCTGGTCGAAATTATGGACTCAAAATCCACTGGAATACGTAAAATTTTCCGCTGAATCGATTGCCGAAGACTAGAACGTTCTATCTATCATATTAGTCGAGTTATGAGCAAATTTAGTTTTGAAAACGGGATTTTTGAAAATTTCATGACTTGAATCGATTGCCGAAGACTAGAACGTTCTATCTATCATATTAGTCGAGTTATGAGCAAATTTAGTTTTGAAAACGGGATTTTCGGAAATTTCATGACTTCATTTGGAGGAGAAAAAATGATTTTATACAAAAACAGACTGTGGCAGTCGATTTTTCGCATCAAAAAACCCCTCCAGACAAATTTTGGGCAATTTTCATGTCAAAAACGTAATTTTTGTCGAAAATTTTGAAGCAAGGGGTAGGTATGGAAATATTTAATGTAAACTGCATTGTGCTAACTTCGTTCCTGGTCGGAATTATAGACTCAAAATACACTGGAATACGTAAAATTTTCCGCTGAATCGATTGCCGAAGACTAGAACGTTCTATCTATCATATCAGTCGAGTTATGAGCAAATTTAGTTTTGAAAACGGGATTTTCGAAAATTTCATGACTTCATTTGGAGGAGAAAAAATGATTTTATACAAAAACAGACTGTGGCAGTCGATTTTTCGCATCAAAAAACCCCTCCAGACAAATTTTAGGCAATTTTCATGTCAAAAACGTAATTTTTGTCGAAAATTTTGAAGCAAGGGGTAGGTATGGAAATATTTAATGTAAACTGCATTGTGCTAACTTCGTTCCTGGTCGGAATTATGGACTCAAAATACACTGGAATACGTAAAATTTTCCGCTAAATCGATTGCCGAAGACTAGAACGTTCTATCTATCATATTAGTCGAGTTATGAGCAAATTTAGTTTTGAAAACGGGATTTTCGGAAATTTCATGACTTCATTTGGAGGAGAAAAAATGATTTCATACAAAAACAGACTGTGGCAGTCGATTTTTCGCATCAAAAAACCCCTCCAGACAAATTTTGAGCAATTTTCATGTCAAAAACGTAATTTTTGTAGAAAATTTTGAAGCAAGGGGTAGGTATGGAAATATTTAATGTAAACTGCATTGTGCTAACTTCGTTCCTGGTCGGAATTATGGACTCAAAATACACTGGAATACGTAAAATTTTCCGCTGAATCGATTGCCGAAGACTAGAACGTTCTATCTATCATATAGGTCGAGTTATGAGCAAATTTAGTTTTGAAAACGGGATTTTCGAAAATTTCATGACTTCATTTGGAGGAGAAAAAATGATTTTATACAAAAACAGACTGTGGCAGTCGATTTTTCGCATCAAAAAACCCCTCCAGACAAATTTTGAGCAATTTTCATGTCAAAAACGTAATTTTTGTCGAAAATTTTGAAGCAAGGGGTAGGTATGGAAATATTTAATGTAAACTGCATTGTGCTAACTTCGTTCCTGGTCGGAATTATGGACTCAAAATACACTGGAAAATGTAAAATTTTCCGCTAAATCGATTGCCGAAGACTAGAACGTTCTATCTATCATATTAGTCGAGTTATGAGCAAATTTAGTTTTGAAAACGGGATTTTCGGAAATTTCATGACTTCATTTGGAGGAGAAAAAATGATTTTATACAAAAACAGACTGTGGCAGTCGATTTTTCGCATCAAAAAACCCCTCCAGACAAATTTTGGGCAATTTTCATGTCAAAAACGTAATTTTTGTCGAAAATTTTGAAGCAAGGGGTAGGTATGGAAATATTTAATGTAAACTGCATTATGCTAACTTCGTTCCTGGTCGGAATTATAGACTCAAAATACACTGGAATACGTAAAATTTTCCGCTGAATCGATTGCCGAAGACTAGAACGTTCTATCTATCATATCAGTCGAGTTATGAGCAAATTTAGTTTTGAAAACGGGATTTTCGAAAATTTCATGACTTCATTTGGAGGAGAAAAAATGATTTTATACAAAAACAGACTGTGGCAGTCGATTTTTCGCATCAAAAAACCCCTCCAGACAAATTTTGAGCAATTTTCATGTCAAAAACGTAATTTTTGTCGAAAATTTTGAAGCAAGGGGTAGGTATGGAAATATTTAATGTAAACTGCATTGTGCTAACTTCGTTCCTGGTCGGAATTATGGACTCAAAATACACTGGAATACGTAAAATTTTCCGCTGAATCGATTGCCGAAGATTAGAACGTTCTATCTATCATATTAGTCGAGTTATGAGCAAATTTAGTTTTGAAAACGGGATTTTCGGAAATTTCATGACTTCATTTGGAGGAGAAAAAATGATTTTATACAAAAACAGACTGTGGCAGTCGATTTTTCGCATCAAAAAACCCCTCCAGACAAATTTTGGGCAATTTTCATGTCAAAAACGTAATTTTTGTCGAAAATTTTGAAGCAAGGGGTAGGTATGGAAATATTTAATGTAAACTGCATTGTGCTAACTTCGTTCCTGGTCGGAATTATAGACTCAAAATACACTGGAATACGTAAAATTTTCCGCTGAATCGATTGCCGAAGACTAGAACGTTCTATCTATCATATTAGTCGAGTTATGAGCAAATTTAGTTTTGAAAACGGGATTTTCGAAAATTTCATGACTTCATTTGGAGGAGAAAAATGATTTTATACAAAAACAGACTGTGGCAGTCGATTTTTCGCATCAAAAAACCCCTCCAGACAAATTTTGAGCAATTTTCATGTCAAAAACGTAATTTTTGTAGAAAATTTTGAAGCAAGGGGTAGGTATGGAAATATTTAATGTAAACTGCATTGTGCTAACTTCGTTCCTGGTCGGAATTATGGACTCAAAATACACTGGAATACGTAAAATTTTCCGCTGAATCGATTGCCGAAGACTAGAACGTTCTATCTATCATATTAGTCGAGTTATGAGCAAATTTAGTTTTGAAAACGGGATTTTCGAAAATTTCATGACTTCATTTGGAGGAGAAAAAATGATTTTATACAAAAACAGACTGTGGCAGTCGATTTTTCGCATCAAAAAACCCCTCCAGACAAATTTTGAGCAATTTTCATGTCAAAAACGTAATTTTTGTCGAAAATTTTGAAGCAAGGGGTAGGTATGGAAATATTTAATGTAAACTGCATTGTGCTAACTTCGTTCCTGGTCGGAATTATGGACTCAAAATACACTGGAAAATGTAAAATTTTCCGATGAATCGATTGCCGAAGACTAGAACGTTCTATCTATCATATTAGTCGCGTTATGAGCAAATTTAGTTTTGAAAACGGGATTTTCGGAAATTTCATGACTTCATTTGGAGGAGAAAAAATGATTTTATACAAAAACAGACTGTGGCAGTCGATTTTTCGCATCAAAAAACCCCTCCAGACAAATTTTGGGCAATTTTCATGTCAAAAACGTAATTTTTGTCGAAAATTTTGAAGCAAGGGGTAGGTATGGAAATATTTAATGTAAACTGCATTGTGCTAACTTCGTTCCTGGTCGGAATTATGGACTCAAAATACACTGAAATACGTAAAATTTTCCGCTAAATCGATTGCCGAAGACTAGAACGTTCTATCTATCATATTAGTCGAGTTATGAGCAAATTTAGTTTTGAAAACGGGATTTTCGAAAATTTCATGACTTCATTTGGAGGAGAAAAATGATTTTATACAAAAACAGACTGTGGCAGTCGATTTTTCGCATCAAAAAACCCCTCCAGACAAATTTTGAGCAATTTTCATGTCAAAAACGTAATTTTTGTAGAAAATTTTGAAGCAAGGGGTAGGTATGGAAATATTTAATGTAAACTGCATTGTGCTAACTTCGTTCCTGGTCGGAATTATGGACTCAAAATACACTGGAATACGTAAAATTTTCCGCTGAATCGATTGCCGAAGACTAGAACGTTCTATCTATCATATTAGTCGAGTTATGAGCAAATTTAGTTTTGAAAACGGGATTTTCGAAAATTTCATGACTTCATTTGGAGGAGAAAAAATGATTTTATACAAAAACAGACTGTGGCAGTCGATTTTTCGCATCAAAAAACCCCTCCAGACAAATTTTGAGCAATTTTCATGTCAAAAACGTAATTTTTGTCGAAAATTTTGAAGCAAGGGGTAGGTATGGAAATATTTAATGTAAACTGCATTGTGCTAACTTCGTTCCTGGTCGGAATTATGGACTCAAAATACACTGGAAAATGTAAAATTTTCCGATGAATCGATTGCCGAAGACTAGAACGTTCTATCTATCATATTAGTCGCGTTATGAGCAAATTTAGTTTTGAAAACGGGATTTTCGGAAATTTCATGACTTCATTTGGAGGAGAAAAAATGATTTTATACAAAAACAGACTGTGGCAGTCGATTTTTCGCATCAAAAAACCCCTCCAGACAAATTTTGGGCAATTTTCATGTCAAAAACGTAATTTTTGTCGAAAATTTTGAAGCAAGGGGTAGGTATGGAAATATTTAGTGTAAACTGCATTGTGCTAACTTCGTTCCTGGTCGGAATTATGGACTCAAAATACACTGAAATACGTAAAATTTTCCGCTAAATCGATTGCCGAAGACTAGAACGTTCTATCTATCATATTAGTCGAGTTATGAGCAAATTTAGTTTTGAAAACGGGATTTTTGACAATTTCATGACTTCATTTGGAGGAGAAAAAAAGATTTTATACAAAAACAGACTGTGGCAGTCGATTTTTCGCATCAAAAAACCTCTCCAGACAAATTTTGAGCAATTTTCTTGTCAAAAACGTAATTTTTGTCGAAAATTTTGAAGCAAGGGGTAGGTATGGAAATATTTAATGTAAACTGCATTGTGCTAACTTCGTTCCTGGTCGGAATTATAGACTCAAAATACACTGGAATACGTAAAATTTTCCGCTAAATCGATTGCCGAAGACTAGAACGTTCTATCTATCATATTAGTCGAGTTATGAGCAAATTTAGTTTTGAAAACGGGATTTTTGAAAATTTCATGACTTCATTTGGAGGAGAAAAAATGATTTTATACAAAAACAGACTGTGGCAGTCGATTTTTCGCATAAAAAAACCCCTCCAGACAAATTTTGGGCAATTTTCATGTCAAAAACGTAATTTTTGTCGAAAATTTTGAAGCAAGGGGTAGGTATGGAAATATTTAATGTAAACTGCATTGTGCTAACTTCGTTCCTGGTCGGAATTATGGACTCAAAATACACTGGAATACGTAAAATTTTCCGCTTAATCGATTGCCGAAGACTAGAACGTTCTATCTATCATATTAGTCGAGTTATGAGCAAATTTAGTTTTGAAAACGGGATTTTTGACAATTTCATGACTTCATTTGGAGGAGAAAAAAAGATTTTATACAAAAACAGACTGTGGCAGTCGATTTTTCGCATCAAAAAACCCCTCCAGACAAATTTTGAGCAATTTTCTTGTCAAAAACGTAATTTTTGTCGAAAATTTTGAAGCAAGGGGTAGGTATGGAAATATTTAATGTAAACTGCATTGTGCTAACTTCGTTCCTGGTCGGAATTATGGACTCAAAATACACTGGAATACGTAAAATTTTCCGCTGAATCGATTGCCGAAGACTAGAACGTTCTATCTATCATATTAGTCGAGTTATGAGCAAATTTAGTTTTGAAAACGGGATTTTTGACAATTTCATGACTTCATTTGGAGGAGAAAAAATGATTTTATACAAAAACAGACTGTGGCAGTCGATTTTTCGCATCAAAAAACCCCTCCAGACAAATTTTGAGCAATTTTCATGTCAAAAACGTAATTTTTGTCGAAAATTTTGAAGCAAGGGGTAGGTATGGAAATATTTAATGTAAACTGCATTGTGCTAACTTCGTTCCTGGTCGGAATTATGGACTCAAAATACACTGGAAAATGTAAAATTTTCCGATGAATCGATTGCCGAAGACTAGAACGTTCTATCTATCATATTAGTCGCGTTATGAGCAAATTTAGTTTTGAAAACGGGATTTTCGGAAATTTCATGACTTCATTTGGAGGAGAAAAAATGATTTTATACAAAAACAGACTGTGGCAGTCGATTTTTCGCATCAAAAAACCCCTCCAGACAAATTTTGGGCAATTTTCATGTCAAAAACGTAATTTTTGTCGAAAATTTTGAAGCAAGGGGTAGGTATGGAAATATTTAATGTAAACTGCATTGTGCTAACTTCGTTCCTGGTCGGAATTATAGACTCAAAATACACTGGAATACGTAAAATTTTCCGCTGAATCGATTGCCGAAGACTAGAACGTTCTATCTATCATATTAGTCGAGTTATGAGCAAATTTAGTTTTGAAAACGGGATTTTCGAAAATTTCATGACTTCATTTGGAGGAGAAAAATGATTTTATACAAAAACAGACTGTGGCAGTCGATTTTTCGCATCAAAAAACCCCTCCAGACAAATTTTGAGCAATTTTCATGTCAAAAACGTAATTTTTGTAGAAAATTTTGAAGCAAGGGGTAGGTATGGAAATATTTAATGTAAACTGCATTGTGCTAACTTCGTTCCTGGTCGGAATTATGGACTCAAAATACACTGGAATACGTAAAATTTTCCGCTGAATCGATTGCCGAAGACTAGAACGTTCTATCTATCATATTAGTCGAGTTATGAGCAAATTTAGTTTTGAAAACGGGATTTTCGAAAATTTCATGACTTCATTTGGAGGAGAAAAAATGATTTTATACAAAAACAGACTGTGGCAGTCGATTTTTCGCATCAAAAAACCCCTCCAGACAAATTTTGAGCAATTTTCATGTCAAAAACGTAATTTTTGTCGAAAATTTTGAAGCAAGGGGTAGGTATGGAAATATTTAATGTAAACTGCATTGTGCTAACTTCGTTCCTGGTCGGAATTATGGACTCAAAATACACTGGAAAATGTAAAATTTTCCGATGAATCGATTGCCGAAGACTAGAACGTTCTATCTATCATATTAGTCGCGTTATGAGCAAATTTAGTTTTGAAAACGGGATTTTCGGAAATTTCATGACTTCATTTGGAGGAGAAAAAATGATTTTATACAAAAACAGACTGTGGCAGTCGATTTTTCGCATCAAAAAACCCCTCCAGACAAATTTTGGGCAATTTTCATGTCAAAAACGTAATTTTTGTCGAAAATTTTGAAGCAAGGGGTAGGTATGGAAATATTTAGTGTAAACTGCATTGTGCTAACTTCGTTCCTGGTCGGAATTATGGACTCAAAATACACTGAAATACGTAAAATTTTCCGCTAAATCGATTGCCGAAGACTAGAACGTTCTATCTATCATATTAGTCGAGTTATGAGCAAATTTAGTTTTGAAAACGGGATTTTTGACAATTTCATGACTTCATTTGGAGGAGAAAAAAAGATTTTATACAAAAACAGACTGTGGCAGTCGATTTTTCGCATCAAAAAACCTCTCCAGACAAATTTTGAGCAATTTTCTTGTCAAAAACGTAATTTTTGTCGAAAATTTTGAAGCAAGGGGTAGGTATGGAAATATTTAATGTAAACTGCATTGTGCTAACTTCGTTCCTGGTCGGAATTATAGACTCAAAATACACTGGAATACGTAAAATTTTCCGCTAAATCGATTGCCGAAGACTAGAACGTTCTATCTATCATATTAGTCGAGTTATGAGCAAATTTAGTTTTGAAAACGGGATTTTTGAAAATTTCATGACTTCATTTGGAGGAGAAAAAATGATTTTATACAAAAACAGACTGTGGCAGTCGATTTTTCGCATAAAAAAACCCCTCCAGACAAATTTTGGGCAATTTTCATGTCAAAAACGTAATTTTTGTCGAAAATTTTGAAGCAAGGGGTAGGTATGGAAATATTTAATGTAAACTGCATTGTGCTAACTTCGTTCCTGGTCGGAATTATGGACTCAAAATACACTGGAATACGTAAAATTTTCCGCTTAATCGATTGCCGAAGACTAGAACGTTCTATCTATCATATTAGTCGAGTTATGAGCAAATTTAGTTTTGAAAACGGGATTTTTGACAATTTCATGACTTCATTTGGAGGAGAAAAAAAGATTTTATACAAAAACAGACTGTGGCAGTCGATTTTTCGCATCAAAAAACCCCTCCAGACAAATTTTGAGCAATTTTCTTGTCAAAAACGTAATTTTTGTCGAAAATTTTGAAGCAAGGGGTAGGTATGGAAATATTTAATGTAAACTGCATTGTGCTAACTTCGTTCCTGGTCGGAATTATGGACTCAAAATACACTGGAATACGTAAAATTTTCCGCTGAATCGATTGCCGAAGACTAGAACGTTCTATCTATCATATTAGTCGAGTTATGAGCAAATTTAGTTTTGAAAACGGGATTTTTGACAATTTCATGACTTCATTTGGAGGAGAAAAAATGATTTTATACAAAAACAGACTGTGGCAGTCGATTTTTCGCATCAAAAAACCCCTCCAGACAAATTTTGAGCAATTTTCTTGTCAAAAACGTAATTTTTGTCGAAAATTTTGAAGCAAGGGGTAGGTATGGAAATATTTAATGTAAACTGCATTGTGCTAACTTCGTTCCTGGTCGGAATTATGGACTCAAAATACACTGGAATACGTAAAATTTTCCGCTTAATCGATTGCCGAAGACTAGAACGTTCTATCTATCATATTAGTCGAGTTATGAGCAAATTTAGTTTTGAAAACGGGATTTTTGACAATTTCATGACTTCATTTGGAGGAGAAAAAAAGATTTTATACAAAAACAGACTGTGGCAGTCGATTTTTCGCATCAAAAAACCCCTCCAGACAAATTTTGAGCAATTTTCTTGTCAAAAACGTAATTTTTGTCGAAAATTTTGAAGCAAGGGGTAGGTATGGAAATATTTAATGTAAACTGCATTGTGCTAACTTCGTTCCTGGTCGGAATTATGGACTCAAAATACACTGGAATACGTAAAATTTTCCGCTGAATCGATTGCCGAAGACTAGAACGTTCTATCTATCATATTAGTCGAGTTATGAGCAAATTTAGTTTTGAAAACGGGATTTTTGACAATTTCATGACTTCATTTGGAGGAGAAAAAATGATTTTATACAAAAACAGACTGTGGCAGTCGATTTTTCGCATCAAAAAACCCCTCCAGACAAATTTTGAGCAATTTTCTTGTCAAAAACGTAATTTTTGTCGAAAATTTTGAAGCAAGGGGTAGGTATGGAAATATTTAATGTAAACTGCATTGTGCTAACTTCGTTCCTGGTCGGAATTATGGACTCAAAATACACTGGAATACGTAAAATTTTCCGCTTAATCGATTGCCGAAGACTAGAACGTTCTATCTATCATATTAGTCGAGTTATGAGCAAATTTAGTTTTGAAAACGGGATTTTTGACAATTTCATGACTTCATTTGGAGGAGAAAAAAAGATTTTATACAAAAACAGACTGTGGCAGTCGATTTTTCGCATCAAAAAACCCCTCCAGACAAATTTTGAGCAATTTTCTTGTCAAAAACGTAATTTTTGTCGAAAATTTTGAAGCAAGGGGTAGGTATGGAAATATTTAATGTAAACTGCATTGTGCTAACTTCGTTCCTGGTCGGAATTATGGACTCAAAATACACTGGAATACGTAAAATTTTCCGCTGAATCGATTGCCGAAGACTAGAACGTTCTATCTATCATATTAGTCGAGTTATGAGCAAATTTAGTTTTGAAAACGGGATTTTAGAAAATTTCATGACTTCATTTGGAGGAGAAAAAATGATTTTATACAAAAACAGACTGTGGCAGTCGATTTTTCGCATCAAAAAACCCCTCCAGACAGATTTTGAGCAATTTTCATGTCAAAAACGTAATTTTGTCGAAAATTTTGAAGCAAGGGGTAGGTATGGAAATATTTAATGTAAACTGCATTGTGCTAACTTCGTTCCTGGTCGGAATTATGGACTCAAAATACACTGGAAAATGTAAAATTTTCCGCTGAATCGATTGCCGAAGACTAGAACGTTCTATCTATCATATTAGTCGAGTTATGAGCAAATTTAGTTTTGAAAACGGGATTTTCGGAAATTTCATGACTTCATTTGGAGGAGAAAAAATGATTTTATACAAAAACAGACTGTGACAGTCGATTTTTCGCATCAAAAAACCCCTCCAGACAAATTTTGGGCAATTTTCATGTCAAAAACGTAATTTTTGTCGAAAATTTTGAAGCAAGGGGTAGGTATGGAAATATTTAATGTAAACTGCATTGTGCTAACTTCGTTCCTGGTCGGAATTATAGACTCAAAATACACTGGAATACGTAAAATTTTCCGCTGAATCGATTGCCGAAGACTAGAACGTTCTATCTATCATATTAGTCGAGTTATGAGCAAATTTAGTTTTGAAAACGGGATTTTAGAAAATTTCATGACTTCATTTGGAGGAGAAAAAATGATTTTATACAAAAACAGACTGTGGCAGTCGATTTTTCGCATCAAAAAACCCCTCCAGACAGATTTTGAGCAATTTTCATGTCAAAAACGTAATTTTTGTCGAAAATTTTGAAGCAAGGGGTAGGTATGGAAATACTTAATGTAAACTGCATTGTGCTAACTTCGTTCCTGGTCGGAATTATGAACTCAAAATACACTGGAATACGTAAAATTTTCCGCTAAATCGATTGCCGAAGACTAGAACGTTCTATCTATCATATTAGTCGAGTTATGAGCAAATTTAGTTTTGAAAACGGGATTTTTGAAAATTTCATGACTTCATTTGGAGGAGAAAAAATGATTTTATACAAAAACAGACTGTGGCAGTCGATTTTTCGCAACAAAAAACCCCTCCAGACAAATTTTGGGCAATTTTCATGTCAAAAACGTAATTTTTGTCGAAAATTTTGAAGCAAGGGGTAGGTATGGAAATATTTAATGTAAACTGCATTGTGCTAACTTCGTTCCTGGTCGGAATTATAGACTCAAAATATACTGGAATACGTAAAATTTTCCGCTGAATCGATTGCCGAAGACTAGAACGTTCTATCTATCATATTAGTCGAGTTATGAGCAAATTTAGTTTTGAAAACGGGATTTTAGAAAATTTCATGACTTCATTTGGAGGAGAAAAAATGATTTTATACAAAAACAGACTGTGGCAGTCGATTTTTCGCATCAAAAAACCCCTCCAGACAAATTTTGGGCAATTTTCATGTTAAAAACGTAATTTTTGTCGAAAATTTTGAAGCAAGGGGTAGGTATGGAAATATTTAATGTAAACTGCATTGTGCTAACTTCGTTCCTGGTCGGAATTATGGACTCAAAATACACTGGAAAATGTAAAATTTTCCGCTGAATCGATTGCCGAAGACTAGAACGTTCTATCTATCATATTAGTCGAGTTATGAGCAAATTTAGTTTTGAAAACGGGATTTTCGGAAATTTCATGACTTCATTTGGAGGAGAAAAAATGATTTTATACAAAAACAGACTGTGACAGTCGATTTTTCGCATCAAAAAACCCCTCCAGACAAATTTTGGGCAATTTTCATGTCAAAAACGTAATTTTTGTCGAAAATTTTGAAGCAAGGGGTAGGTATGGAAATATTTAATGTAAACTGCATTGTGCTAACTTCGTTCCTGGTCGGAATTATAGACTCAAAATACACTGGAATACGTAAAATTTTCCGCTGAATCGATTGCCGAAGACTAGAACGTTCTATCTATCATATTAGTCGAGTTATGAGCAAATTTAGTTTTGAAAACGGGATTTTAGAAAATTTCATGACTTCATTTGGAGGAGAAAAAATGATTTTATACAAAAACAGACTGTGGCAGTCGATTTTTCGCATCAAAAAACCCCTCCAGACAGATTTTGAGCAATTTTCATGTCAAAAACGTAATTTTTGTCGAAAATTTTGAAGCAAGGGGTAGGTATGGAAATACTTAATGTAAACTGCATTGTGCTAACTTCGTTCCTGGTCGGAATTATGAACTCAAAATACACTGGAATACGTAAAATTTTCCGCTAAATCGATTGCCGAAGACTAGAACGTTCTATCTATCATATTAGTCGAGTTATGAGCAAATTTAGTTTTGAAAACGGGATTTTTGAAAATTTCATGACTTCATTTGGAGGAGAAAAAATGATTTTATACAAAAACAGACTGTGGCAGTCGATTTTTCGCAACAAAAAACCCCTCCAGACAAATTTTGGGCAATTTTCATGTCAAAAACGTAATTTTTGTCGAAATTTTGAAGCAAGGGGTAGGTATGGAAATATTTAATGTAAACTGCATTGTGCTAACTTCGTTCCTGGTCGGAATTATAGACTCAAAATATACTGGAATACGTAAAATTTTCCGCTGAATCGATTGCCGAAGACTAGAACGTTCTATCTATCATATTAGTCGAGTTATGAGCAAATTTAGTTTTGAAAACGGGATTTTCGAAAATTTCATGACTTCATTTGGAGGAGAAAAAATGATTTTATACAAAAACAGACTGTGGCAGTCGATTTTTTGCATCAAAAAACCCTCCAGACAAATTTTGGGCAATTTTCATGTTAAAAACGTAATTTTTGTCGAAAATTTTGAAGCAAGGGGTAGGTATGGAAATACTTAATGTAAACTGCATTGTGCTAACTTCGTTCCTGGTCGGAATTATGAACTCAAAATACACTGGAATACGTAAAATTTTCCGCTAAATCGATTGCCGAAGACTAGAACGTTCTATCTATCATATTAGTCGAGTTATGAGCAAATTTAGTTTTGAAAACGGGATTTTTGAAAATTTCATGACTTCATTTGGAGGAGAAAAAATGATTTTATACAAAAACAGACTGTGGCAGTCGATTTTTCGCATCAAAAAACCCCTCCAGACAAATTTTGAGCAATTTTCATGTCAAAAACGTAATTTTTGTCGAAAATTTTGAAGCAAGGGGTAGGTATGGAAATATTTAATGTAAACTGCATTGTGCTAACTTCGTTCCTGGTCGGAATTATGGACTCAAAATACACTGGAATACGTAAAATTTTCCGCTGAATCGATTGCCGAAGACTAGAACGTTCTATCTATCATATTAGTCGAGTTATGAGCAAATTTAGTTTTGAAAACGGGATTTTCGAAAATTTCATGACTTCATTTGGAGGAGAAAAAATGATTTTATACAAAAACAGACTGTGGCAGTCGATTTTTCGCATCAAAAAACCCCTCCAGACAAATTTTGAGCAATTTTCATGTCAAAAACGTAATTTTTGTCGAAAATTTTGAAGCAAGGGGTAGGTATGGAAATATTTAATGTAAACTGCATTGTGCTAACTTCGTTCCTGGTCGGAATTATGGACTCAAAATACACTGGAATATGTAAAATTTTCCGCTGAATCGATTGTCGAAGACTAGAACGTTCTATCTATCATATTAGTCGAGTTATGAGCAAATTTAGTTTTGAAAACGGGATTTTCGGAAATTTCATGACTTCATTTGGAGGAGAAAAAATGATTTTATACAAAAACAGACTGTGACAGTCGATTTTTCGCATCAAAAAACCCCTCCAGACAAATTTTGGGCAATTTTCATGTCAAAAACGTAATTTTTGTCGAAAATTTTGAAGCAAGGGTAGGTATGGAAATATTTAATGTAAACTGCATTGTGCTAACTTCGTTCCTGGTCGGAATTATAGACTCAAAATACACTGGAATACGTAAAATTTTCCGCTGAATCGATTGCCGAAGACTAGAACGTTCTATCTATCATATTAGTCGAGTTATGAGCAAATTTAGTTTTGAAAACGGGATTTTCGAAAATTTCATGACTTCATTTGGAGGAGAAAAAATGATTTTATACAAAAACAGACTGTGGCAGTCGATTTTTCGCATCAAAAAACCCCTCCAGACAAATTTTGAGCAATTTTCATGTCAAAAACGTAATTTTTGTCGAAAATTTTGAAGCAAGGGGTAGGTATGGAAATATTTAATGTAAACTGCATTGTGCTAACTTCGTTCCTGGTCGGAATTATGGACTCAAAATACACTGGAATACGTAAAATTTTCCGCTGAATCGATTGCCGAAGACTAGAACGTTCTATCTATCATATTAGTCGAGTTATGAGCAAATTTAGTTTTGAAAACGGGATTTTCGAAAATTTCATGACTTCATTTGGAGGAGAAAAAATGATTTTATACAAAAACAGACTGTGGCAGTCGATTTTTCGCATCAAAAAACCCCTCCAGACAAATTTTGAGCAATTTTCATGTCAAAAACGTAATTTTTGTCGAAAATTTTGAAGCAAGGGGTAGGTATGGAAATATTTAATGTAAACTGCATTGTGCTAACTTCGTTCCTGGTCGGAATTATGGACTCAAAATACACTGGAATATGTAAAATTTTCCGCTGAATCGATTGCCGAAGACTAGAACGTTCTATCTATCTATCATATTAGTCGAGTTATGAGCAAATTTAGTTTTGAAAACGGGATTTTCGAAAATTTCATGACTTCATTTGGAGGAGAAAAAATGATTTCATACAAAAACAGACTGTGGCAGTCGATTTTTCGCATCAAAAAACCCCTCCAGACAAATTTTGAGCAATTTTCATGTCAAAAACGTAATTTTTGTCGAAAATTTTGAAGCAAGGGGTAGGTATGGAAATATTTAATGTAAACTGCATTGTGCTAACTTCGTTCCTGGTCGGAATTATGGACTCAAAATACACTGGAATATGTAAAATTTTCCGCTGAATCGATTGCCGAAGACTAGAACGTTCTATCCATCATATTAGTCGAGTTATGAGCAAATTTAGTTTTGAAAACGGGATTTTCGAAAATTTCATGACTTCATTTGGAGGAGAAAAAATGATTTTATACAAAAACAGACTGTGGCAGTCGATTTTTCGCATCAAAAAACCCCTCCAGACAAATTTTGAGCAATTTTCATGTCAAAAACGTAATTTTTGTCGAAAATTTTGAAGCAAGGGGTAGGTATGGAAATATTTAATGTAAACTGCATTGTGCTAACTTCGTTCCTGGTCGGAATTATGGACTCAAAATACACTGGAATATGTAAAATTTTCCGCTGAATCGATTGTCGAAGACTAGAACGTTCTATCTATCATATTAGTCGAGTTATGAGCAAATTTAGTTTTGAAAACGGGATTTTCGGAAATTTCATGACTTCATTTGGAGGAGAAAAAATGATTTTATACAAAAACAGACTGTGACAGTCGATTTTTCGCATCAAAAAACCCCTCCAGACAAATTTTGGGCAATTTTCATGTCAAAAACGTAATTTTTGTCGAAAATTTTGAAGCAAGGGGTAGGTATGGAAATATTTAATGTAAACTGCATTGTGCTAACTTCGTTCCTGGTCGGAATTATAGACTCAAAATACACTGGAATACGTAAAATTTTCCGCTGAATCGATTGCCGAAGACTAGAACGTTCTATCTATCATATTAGTCGAGTTATGAGCAAATTTAGTTTTGAAAACGGGATTTTAGAAAATTTCATGACTTCATTTGGAGGAGAAAAAATGATTTTATACAAAAACAGACTGTGGCAGTCGATTTTTCGCATCAAAAAACCCCTCCAGACAAATTTTGGGCAATTTTCATGTCAAAAACGTAATTTTTGTCGAAAATTTTGAAGCAAGGGGTAGGTATGGAAATATTTAATGTAAACTGCATTGTGCTAACTTCGTTCCTGGTCGGAATTATAGACTCAAAATACACTGGAATACGTAAAATTTTCCGCTGAATCGATTGCCGAAGACTAGAACGTTCTATCTATCATATTAGTCGAGTTATGAGCAAATTTAGTTTTGAAAACGGGATTTTAGAAAATTTCATGACTTCATTTGGAGGAGAAAAAATGATTTTATACAAAAACAGACTGTGGCAGTCGATTTTTCGCATCAAAAAACCCCTCCAGACAGATTTTGAGCAATTTTCATGTCAAAAACGTAATTTTTGTCGAAAATTTTGAAGCAAGGGGGTAGGTATGGAAATATTTAATGTAAACTGCATTGTGCTAACTTCGTTCCTGGTCGGCATTATGGACTCAAAATACACTGGAAAATGTAAAATTTTCCGCTGAATCGATTGCCGAAGACTAGAACGTTCTATCTATCATATTAGTCGAGTTATGAGCAAATTTAGTTTTGAAAACGGGATTTTCGGAAATTTCATGACTTCATTTGGAGGAGAAAAAATGATTTTATACAAAAACAGACTGTGACAGTTGATTTTTCGCATCAAAAAACCCCTCCAGACAAATTTTGGGCAATTTTCATGTCAAAAACGTAATTTTGTCGAAAATTTTGAAGCAAGGGGTAGGTATGGAAATATTTAATGTAAACTGCATTGTGCTAACTTCGTTCCTGGTCGGAATTATAGACTCAAAATACACTGGAATACGTAAAATTTTCCGCTGAATCGATTGCCGAAGACTAGAACGTTCTATCTATCATATTAGTCGAGTTATGAGCAAATTTAGTTTTGAAAACGGGATTTTCGAAAATTTCATGACTTCATTTGGAGGAGAAAAAATGATTTTATACAAAAACAGACTGTGGCAGTCGATTTTTTGCATCAAAAAACCCCTCCAGACAAATTTTGGGCAATTTTCATGTTAAAAACGTAATTTTTGTCGAAAATTTTGAAGCAAGGGGTAGGTATGGAAATATTTAATGTAAACTGCATTGTGCTAACTTCGTTCCTGGTCGGAATTATGAACTCAAAATACACTGGAATACGTAAAATTTTCCGCTAAATCGATTGCCGAAGACTAGAACGTTCTATCTATCATATTAGTCGAGTTATGAGCAAATTTAGTTTTGAAAACGGGATTTTTGAAAATTTCATGACTTCATTTGGAGGAGAAAAAATGATTTTATACAAAAACAGACTGTGGCAGTCGATTTTTTGCATCAAAAAACCCCTCCAGACAAATTTTGGGCAATTTTCATGTTAAAAACGTAATTTTTGTCGAAAATTTTGAAGCAAGGGGTAGGTATGGAAATATTTAATGTAAACTGCATTGTGCTAACTTCGTTCCTGGTCGGAATTATGAACTCAAAATACACTGGAATACGTAAAATTTTCCGCTAAATCGATTGCCGAAGACTAGAACGTTCTATCTATCATATTAGTCGAGTTATGAGCAAATTTAGTTTTGAAAACGGGATTTTTGAAAATTTCATGACTTCATTTGGAGGAGAAAAAATGATTTTATACAAAAACAGACTGTGGCAGTCGATTTTTTGCATCAAAAAACCCCTCCAGACAAATTTTGGGCAATTTTCATGTCAAAAACGTAATTTTTGTCGAAAATTTTGAAGCAAGGGGTAGGTATGGAAATATTTAATGTAAACTGCATTGTGCTAACTTCGTTCCTGGTCGGAATTATGGACTCAAAATACACTGGAATACGTAAAATTTTCCGCTGAATCGATTGTCGAAGACTAGAACGTTCTATCTATCATATTAGTCGAGTTATGAGCAAATTTAGTTTTGAAAACGGGATTTTAGAAAATTTCATGACTTCATTTGGAGGAGAAAAAATGATTTTATACAAAAACAGACTGTGGCAGTCGATTTTTCGCATCAAAAAACCCCTCCAGACAGATTTTGAGCAATTTTCATGTCAAAAACGTAATTTTTGTCGAAAATTTTGAAGCAAGGGGTAGGTATGGAAATATTTAATGTAAACTGCATTGTGCTAACTTCGTTCCTGGTCGGAATTATGGACTCAAAATACACTGGAAAATGTAAAATTTTCCGCTGAATCGATTGCCGAAGACTAGAACGTTCTATCTATCATATTAGTCGAGTTATGAGCAAATTTAGTTTTGAAAACGGGATTTTCGGAAATTTCATGACTTCATTTGGAGGAGAAAAAATGATTTTATACAAAAACAGACTGTGACAGTCGATTTTTCGCATCAAAAAACCCCTCCAGACAAATTTTGGGCAATTTTCATGTCAAAAACGTAATTTTTGTCGAAAATTTTGAAGCAAGGGGTAGGAATGGAAATATTTAATGTAAACTGCATTGTGCTAACTTCGTTCCTGGTCGGAATTATAGACTCAAAATACACTGGAATACGTAAAATTTTCCGCTGAATCGATTGCCGAAGACTAGAACGTTCTATCTATCATATTAGTCGAGTTATGAGCAAATTTAGTTTTGAAAACGGGATTTTCGAAATTTCATGACTTCATTTGGAGGAGAAAAAATGATTTTATACAAAAACAGACTGTGGCAGTCGATTTTTTGCATCAAAAAACCCCTCCAGACAAATTTTGGGCAATTTTTCATGTTAAAAACGTAATTTTTGTCGAAAATTTTGAAGCAAGGGGTAGGTATGGAAATATTTAATGTAAACTGCATTGTGCTAACTTCGTTCCTGGTCGGAATTATGAACTCAAAATACACTGGAATACGTAAAATTTTCCGCTAAATCGATTGCCGAAGACTAGAACGTTCTATCTATCATATTAGTCGAGTTATGAGCAAATTTAGTTTTGAAAACGGGATTTTTGAAAATTTCATGACTTCATTTGGAGGAGAAAAAATGATTTTATACAAAAACAGACTGTGGCAGTCGATTTTTCGCATCAAAAAACCCCTCCAGACAAATTTTGAGCAATTTTCATGTCAAAAACGTAATTTTTGTCGAAAATTTTGAAGCAAGGGGTAGGTATGGAAATATTTAATGTAAACTGCATTGTGCTAACTTCGTTCCTGGTCGGAATTATGGACTCAAAATACACTGGAATACGTAAAATTTTCCGCTGAATCGATTGCCGAAGACTAGAACGTTCTATCTATCATATTAGTCGAGTTATGAGCAAATTTAGTTTTGAAAACGGGATTTTCGAAAATTTCATGACTTCATTTGGAGGAGAAAAAATGATTTTATACAAAAACAGACTGTGGCAGTCGATTTTTCGCATCAAAAAACCCCTCCAGACAAATTTTGAGCAATTTTCATGTCAAAAACGTAATTTTTGTCGGAAATTTTGAAGCAAGGGGTAGGTATGGAAATATTTAATGTAAACTGCATTGTGCTAACTTCGTTCCTGGTCGAAGGAAGTCGATTATGGACTCAAAATACACTGGAATACGTAAAATTTTCCGCTGAATCGATTGTCGAAGACTAGAACGTTCTATCTATCATATTAGTCGAGTTATGAGCAAATTTAGTTTTGAAAACGGGAATTTTCGAAAATTTCATGACTTCATTTGGAGGAGAAAAAATGATTTTATACAAAAACAGACTGTGGCAGTCGATTTTTCGCATCAAAAAACCCCTCCAGACAAATTTTGAGCAATTTTCATGTCAAAAACGTAATTTTTGTCGGAAATTTTGAAGCAAGGGGTAGGTATGGAAATATTTAATGTAAACTGCATTGTGCTAACTTCGTTCCTGGTCGAAGGAAGTCGATTATGGACTCAAAATACACTGGAATACGTAAAATTTTCCGCTGAATCGATTGTCGAAGACTAGAACGTTCTATCTATCATATTAGTCGAGTTATGAGCAAATTTAGTTTTGAAAACGGGATTTTCGAAAATTTCATGACTTCATTTGGAGGAGAAAAAATGATTTTATACAAAAACAGACTGTGGCAGTCGATTTTTTGCATCAAAAAAACCCCTCCAGACAAATTTTGGGCAATTTTCATGTTAAAAACGTAATTTTTGTCGAAAATTTTGAAGCAAGGGGTAGGTATGGAAATATTTAATGTAAACTGCATTGTGCTAACTTCGTTCCTGGTCGGAATTATGAACTCAAAATACACTGGAATACGTAAAATTTTCCGCTAAATCGATTGCCGAAGACTAGAACGTTCTATCTATCATATTAGTCGAGTTATGAGCAAATTTAGTTTTGAAAACGGGATTTTGAAATTTCATGACTTCATTTGGAGGAGAAAAAATGATTTTATACAAAAACAGACTGTGGCAGTCGATTTTTCGCATCAAAAAACCCCTCCAGACAAATTTTGAGCAATTTTCATGTCAAAAACGTAATTTTTGTCGAAAATTTTGAAGCAAGGGGTAGGTATGGAAATATTTAATGTAAACTGCATTGTGCTAACTTCGTTCCTGGTCGGAATTATGGACTCAAAATACACTGGAATACGTAAAATTTTCCGCTGAATCGATTGCCGAAGACTAGAACGTTCTATCTATCATATTAGTCGAGTTATGAGCAAATTTAGTTTTGAAACGGGATTTTCGAAAATTTCATGACTTCATTTGGAGGAGAAAAAATGATTTTATACAAAAACAGACTGTGACAGTCGATTTTTCGCATCAAAAAACCCCTCCAGACAAATTTTGGGCAATTTTCATGTCAAAAACGTAATTTTTGTCGAAAATTTTGAAGCAAGGGGTAGGTATGGAAATATTTAATGTAAACTGCATTGTGCTAACTTCGTTCCTGGTCGGAATTATAGACTCAAAATACACTGGAATACGTAAAATTTTCCGCTGAATCGATTGCCGAAGACTAGAACGTTCTATCTATCATATTAGTCGAGTTATGAGCAAATTTAGTTTGAAAACGGGATTTTCGAAAATTTCATGACTTCATTTGGAGGAGAAAAAATGATTTTATACAAAAACAGACTGTGGCAGTCGATTTTTTGCATCAAAAAACCCCTCCAGACAAATTTTGGGCAATTTTCATGTTAAAAACGTAATTTTTGTCGAAAATTTTGAAGCAAGGGGTAGGTATGGAAATATTTAATGTAAACTGCATTGTGCTAACTTCGTTCCTGGTCGGAATTATGAACTCAAAATACACTGGAATACGTAAAATTTTCCGCTAAATCGATTGCCGAAGACTAGAACGTTCTATCTATCATATTAGTCGAGTTATGAGCAAATTTAGTTTTGAAAACGGGATTTTTGAAAATTTCATGACTTCATTTGGAGGAGAAAAAATGATTTTATACAAAAACAGACTGTGGCAGTCGATTTTCGCATCAAAAAACCCCTCCAGACAAATTTTGAGCAATTTTCATGTCAAAAACGTAATTTTTGTCGAAAATTTTGAAGCAAGGGGTAGGTATGGAAATATTTAATGTAAACTGCATTGTGCTAACTTCGTTCCTGGTCGGAATTATGGACTCAAAATACACTGGAATACGTAAAATTTTCCGCTGAATCGATTGCCGAAGACTAGAACGTTCTATCTATCATATTAGTCGAGTTATGAGCAAATTTAGTTTTGAAAACGGGATTTTCGAAAATTTCATGACTTCATTTGGAGGAGAAAAAATGATTTTATACAAAAACAGACTGTGGCAGTCGATTTTTCGCATCAAAAAACCCCTCCAGACAAATTTTGAGCAATTTTCATGTCAAAAACGTAATTTTTGTCGGAAATTTTGAAGCAAGGGGTAGGTATGGAAATATTTAATGTAAACTGCATTGTGCTAACTTCGTTCCTGGTCGAAGGAAGTCGATTATGGACTCAAAATACACTGGAATACGTAAAATTTTCCGCTGAATCGATTGTCGAAGACTAGAACGTTCTATCTATCATATTAGTCGAGTTATGAGCAAATTTAGTTTTGAAAACGGGATTTTCGAAAATTTCATGACTTCATTTGGAGGAGAAAAAATGATTTTATACAAAAACAGACTGTGGCAGTCGATTTTTCGCATCAAAAAACCCCTCCAGACAAATTTTGAGCAATTTTCATGTCAAAAACGTAATTTTTGTCGGAAATTTTGAAGCAAGGGGTAGGTATGGAAATATTTAATGTAAACTGCATTGTGCTAACTTCGTTCCTGGTCGAAGGAAGTCGATTATGGACTCAAAATACACTGGAATACGTAAAATTTTCCGCTGAATCGATTGTCGAAGACTAGAACGTTCTATCTATCATATTAGTCGAGTTATGAGCAAATTTAGTTTTGAAAACGGGATTTTCGAAAATTTCATGACTTCATTTGGAGGAGAAAAAATGATTTTATACAAAAACAGACTGTGGCAGTCGATTTTTTGCATCAAAAAACCCCTCCAGACAAATTTTGGGCAATTTTCATGTTAAAAACGTAATTTTTGTCGAAAATTTTGAAGCAAGGGGTAGGTATGGAAATATTTAATGTAAACTGCATTGTGCTAACTTCGTTCCTGGTCGGAATTATGAACTCAAAATACACTGGAATACGTAAAATTTTCCGCTAAATCGATTGCCGAAGACTAGAACGTTCTATCTATCATATTAGTCGAGTTATGAGCAAATTTAGTTTTGAAAACGGGATTTTTGAAAATTTCATGACTTCATTTGGAGGAGAAAAAATGATTTTATACAAAAACAGACTGTGGCAGTCGATTTTTCGCATCAAAAAACCCCTCCAGACAAATTTTGAGCAATTTTCATGTCAAAAACGTAATTTTTGTCGAAAATTTTGAAGCAAGGGGTAGGTATGGAAATATTTAATGTAAACTGCATTGTGCTAACTTCGTTCCTGGTCGGAATTATGGACTCAAAATACACTGGAATACGTAAAATTTTCCGCTGAATCGATTGCCGAAGACTAGAACGTTCTATCTATCATATTAGTCGAGTTATGAGCAAATTTAGTTTTGAAAACGGGATTTTCGAAAATTTCATGACTTCATTTGGAGGAGAAAAAATGATTTTATACAAAAACAGACTGTGGCAGTCGATTTTTCGCATCAAAAAACCCCTCCAGACAAATTTTGAGCAATTTTCATGTCAAAAACGTAATTTTTGTCGAAAATTTTGAAGCAAGGGGTAGGTATGGAAATATTTAATGTAAACTGCATTGTGCTAACTTCGTTCCTGGTCGGAATTATGAACTCAAAATACACTGGAATACGTAAAATTTTCCGCTAAATCGATTGCCGAAGACTAGAACGTTCTATCTATCATATTAGTCGAGTTATGAGCAAATTTAGTTTTGAAAACGGGATTTTAGAAAATTTCATGACTTCATTTGGAGGAGAAAAAATGATTTTATACAAAAACAGACTGTGGCAGTCGATTTTTCGCATCAAAAAACCCCTCCAGACAAATTTTGAGCAATTTTCATGTCAAAAACGTAATTTTTGTCGAAAATTTTGAAGCAAGGGGTAGGTATGGAAATATTTAATGTAAACTGCATTGTGCTAACTTCGTTCCTGGTCGGAATTATGGACTCAAAATACACTGGAATACGTAAAGTTTTCCGCTGAATCGATTGCCGAAGACTAGAACGTTCTATCTATCATATTAGTCGAGTTATGAGCAAATTTAGTTTTGAAAACGGGATTTTCGGAAATTTCATGACTTCATTTGGAGGAGAAAAAATGATTTTATACAAAAACAGACTATGGCAGTCGATTTTTCGCATCAAAAAACCCCTCCAGACAAATTTTGAGCAATTTTCATGTCAAAAACGTAATTTTTGTCGAAAATTTTGAAGCAAGGGGTAGGTATGGAAATATTTAATGTAAACTGCATTGTGCTAACTTCGTTCCTGGTCGGAATTGTGGACTCAAAATACACTGGAAAATGTAAAATTTTCCGCTGAATCGATTGCCGAAGACTAGAACGTTCTATCTATCATATTAGTCGAGTTATGAGCAAATTTAGTTTTGAAAACGGGATTTTCGAAAATTTCATGACTTCATTTGGAGGAGAAAAAATGATTTTATACAAAAACAGACTGTGGCAGTCGATTTTTCGCATCAAAAAACCCCTCCAGACAAATTTTGAGCAATTTTCATGTCAAAAACGTAATTTTTGTCGAAAATTTTGAAGCAAGTGGTAGGTATGGAAATATTTAATGTAAACTGCATTGTGCTAACTTCGTTCCTGGTCGAAGGAAGTCGATTATGGACTCAAAATACACTGGAATACGTAAAATTTTCCGCTGAATCGATTGTCGAAGACTAGAACGTTCTATCTATCATATTAGTCGAGTTATGAGCAAATTTAGTTTTGAAAACGGGATTTTCGAAAATTTCATGACTTCATTTGGAGGAGAAAAAATGATTTTATACAAAAACAGACTGTGGCAGTCGATTTTTCGCATCAAAAAACCCCTCCAGACAAATTTTGAGCAATTTTCATGTCAAAAACGTAATTTTTGTCGAAAATTTTGAAGCAAGGGGTAGGTATGGAAATATTTAATGTAAACTGCATTGTGCTAACTTCGTTCCTGGTCGGAATTATGGACTCAAAATACACTGGAATACGTAAAATTTTCCGCTGAATCGATTGCCGAAGACTAAAACGTTCTATCTATCATATTAGTCGAGTTATGAGCAAATTTAGTTTTGAAAACGGGATTTTCGAAAATTTCATGACTTCATTTGGAGGAGAAAAAATGATTTTATACAAAAACAGACTGTGGCAGTCGATTTTTCGCATCAAAAAACCCCTCCAGACAAATTTTGAGCAATTTTCATGTCAAAAACGTAATTTTTGTCGAAAATTTTGAAGCAAGGGGTAGGTATGGAAATATTTAATGTAAACTGCATTGTGCTAACTTCGTTCCTGGTCGGAATTATGGACTCAAAATACACTGGAAAATGTAAAACTTTCCGCTGAATCGATTGCCGAAGACTAGAACGTTCTATCTATCATATTAGTCGAGTTATGAGCAAATTTAGTTTTGAAAACGGGATTTTCGAAAATTTCATGACTTCATTTGGAGGAGAAAAAATGATTTTATACAAAAACAGACTGTGGCAGTCGATTTTTTGCATCAAAAAACCCCTCCAGACAAATTTTGGGCAATTTTCATGTTAAAAACGTAATTTTTGTCGAAAATTTTGAAGCAAGGGGTAGGTATGGAAATATTTAATGTAAACTGCATTGTGCTAACTTCGTTCCTGGTCGGAATTATGAACTCAAAATACACTGGAATACGTAAAATTTTCCGCTAAATCGATTGCCGAAGACTAGAACGTTCTATCTATCATATTAGTCGAGTTATGAGCAAATTTAGTTTTGAAAACGGGATTTTTGAAAATTTCATGACTTCATTTGGAGGAGAAAAAATGATTTTATACAAAAACAGACTGTGGCAGTCGATTTTTCGCATCAAAAAACCCCTCCAGACAAATTTTGAGCAATTTTCATGTCAAAAACGTAATTTTTGTCGAAAATTTTGAAGCAAGGGGTAGGTATGGAAATATTTAATGTAAACTGCATTGTGCTAACTTCGTTCCTGGTCGGAATTATGGACTCAAAATACACTGGAATACGTAAAATTTTCCGCTGAATCGATTGCCGAAGACTAGAACGTTCTATCTATCATATTAGTCGAGTTATGAGCAAATTTAGTTTTGAAAACGGGATTTTCGAAAATTTCATGACTTCATTTGGAGGAGAAAAAATGATTTTATACAAAAACAGACTGTGGCAGTCGATTTTTCGCATCAAAAAACCCCTCCAGACAAATTTTGAGCAATTTTCATGTCAAAAACGTAATTTTTGTCGAAAATTTTGAAGCAAGGGGTAGGTATGGAAATATTTAATGTAAACTGCATTGTGCTAACTTCGTTCCTGGTCGGAATTATGGACTCAAAATACACTGGAATACGTAAAATTTTCCGCTGAATCGATTGCCGAAGACTAGAACGTTCTATCTATCATATTAGTCGAGTTATGAGCAAATTTAGTTTTGAAAACGGGATTTTCGAAAATTTCATGACTTCATTTGGAGGAGAAAAAATGATTTTATACAAAAACAGACTGTGGCAGTCGATTTTTCGCATCAAAAAACCCCTCCAGACAAATTTTGAGCAATTTTCATGTCAAAAACGTAATTTTTGTCGAAAATTTTGAAGCAAGGGGTAGGTATGGAAATATTTAATGTAAACTGCATTGTACTAACTTCGTTCCTGGTCGGAATTATGGACTCAAAATACACTGGAATACGTAAAATTTTCCGCTGAATCGATTGCCGAAGACTAGAACGTTCTATCTATCATATTAGTCGAGTTATGAGCAAATTTAGTTTTGAAAACGGGATTTTTGGAAATTTCATGACTTCATTTGGAGGAGAAAAAATGATTTTATACAAAAACAGACTGTGGCAGTCGATTTTTCGCATCAAAAAACCCCTCCAGACAAATTTTGAGCAATTTTCATGTCAAAAACGTAATTTTTGTCGAAAATTTTGAAGCAAGGGGTAGGTATGGAAATATTTAATGTAAACTGCATTGTGCTAACTTCGTTCCTGGTCGGAATTATGGACTCAAAATACACTGGAATACGTAAAATTTTCCGCTGAATCGATTGCCGAAGACTAGAACGTTCTATCTATCATATTAGTCGAGTTATGAGCAAATTTAGTTTTGAAAACGGGATTTTCGAAAATTTCATGACTTCATTTGGAGGAGAAAAAATGATTTTATACAAAAACAGACTGTGGCAGTCGATTTTTCGCATCAAAAAACCCCTCCAGACAAATTTTGAGCAATTTTCATGTCAAAAACGTAATTTTTGTCGAAAATTTTGAAGCAAGGGGTAGGTATGGAAATATTTAATGTAAACTGCATTGTGCTAACTTCGTTCCTGGTCGGAATTATGGACTCAAAATACACTGGAATACGTAAAATTTTCCGCTGAATCGATTGCCGAAGACTAGAACGTTCTATCTATCATATTAGTCGAGTTATGAGCAAATTTAGTTTTGAAAACGGGATTTTCGAAAATTTCATGACTTCATTTGGAGGAGAAAAAATGATTTTATACAAAAACAGACTGTGGCAGTCGATTTTTCGCATCAAAAAACCCCTCCAGACAAATTTTGAGCAATTTTCATGTCAAAAACGTAATTTTTGTCGAAAATTTTGAAGCAAGGGGTAGGTATGGAAATATTTAATGTAAACTGCATTGTGCTAACTTCGTTCCTGGTCGGAATTATGGACTCAAAATACACTGGAATACGTAAAATTTTCCGCTGAATCGATTGCCGAAGACTAGAACGTTCTATCTATCATATTAGTCGAGTTATGAGCAAATTTAGTTTTGAAAACGGGATTTTCGAAAATTTCATGACTTCATTTGGAGGAGAAAAAATGATTTTATACAAAAACAGACTGTGGCAGTCGATTTTTCGCATCGAAAAACCCCTCCAGACAAATTTTGAGCAATTTTCATGTCAAAAACGTAATTTTTGTCGAAAATTTTGAAGCAAGGGGTAGGTATGGAAATATTTAATGTAAACTGCATTGTGCTAACTTCGTTCCTGGTCGGAATTATGGACTCAAAATACACTGGAATATGTAAAATTTTCCGCTGAATCGATTGCCGAAGACTAGAACGTTCTATCTATCATATTAGTCGAGTTATGAGCAAATTTAGTTTTGAAAACGGGATTTTCGAAAATTTCATGACTTCATTTGGAGGAGAAAAAATGATTTCATACAAAAACAGACTGTGGCAGTCGATTTTTCGCATCAAAAAACCCCTCCAGACAAATTTTGAGCAATTTTCATGTCAAAAACGTAATTTTTGTCGAAAATTTTGAAGCAAGGGGTAGGTATGGAAATATTTAATGTAAACTGCATTGTGCTAACTTCGTTCCTGGTCGGAATTATGGACTCAAAATACACTGGAATACGTAAAATTTTCCGCTAAATCGATTGCCGAAGACTAGAACGTTCTATCTATCATATTAGTCGAGTTATGAGCAAATTTAGTTTTGAAAACGGGATTTTTGAAAATTTCATGACTTCATTTGGAGGAGAAAAAATGATTTTATACAAAAACAGACTGTGGCAGTCGATTTTTCGCATCAAAAAACCCCTCCAGACAAATTTTGAGCAATTTTCATGTCAAAAACGTAATTTTTGTCGAAAATTTTGAAGCAAGGGGTAGGTATGGAAATATTTAATGTAAACTGCATTGTGCTAACTTCGTTCCTGGTCGGAATTATGGACTCAAAATACACTGGAATACGTAAAATTTTCCGCTGAATCGATTGCCGAAGACTAGAACGTTCTATCTATCATATTAGTCGAGTTATGAGCAAATTTAGTTTTGAAAACGGGATTTTCGAAAATTTCATGACTTCATTTGGAGGAGAAAAAATGATTTTATACAAAAACAGACTGTGGCAGTCGATTTTTCGCATCAAAAAACCCCTCCAGACAAATTTTGAGCAATTTTCATGTCAAAAACGTAATTTTTGTCGAAAATTTTGAAGCAAGGGGTAGGTATGGAAATATTTAATGTAAACTGCATTGTGCTAACTTCGTTCCTGGTCGGAATTATGGACTCAAAATACACTGGAATACGTAAAATTTTCCGCTGAATCGATTGCCGAAGACTAGAACGTTCTATCTATCATATTAGTCGAGTTATGAGCAAATTTAGTTTTGAAAACGGGATTTTCGAAAATTTCATGACTTCATTTGGAGGAGAAAAAATGATTTTATACAAAAACAGACTGTGGCAGTCGATTTTTCGCATCAAAAAACCCCTCCAGACAAATTTTGAGCAATTTTCATGTCAAAAACGTAATTTTTGTCGAAAATTTTGAAGCAAGGGGTAGGTATGGAAATATTTAATGTAAACTGCATTGTACTAACTTCGTTCCTGGTCGGAATTATGGACTCAAAATACACTGGAATACGTAAAATTTTCCGCTGAATCGATTGCCGAAGACTAGAACGTTCTATCTATCATATTAGTCGAGTTATGAGCAAATTTAGTTTTGAAAACGGGATTTTTGGAAATTTCATGACTTCATTTGGAGGAGAAAAAATGATTTTATACAAAAACAGACTGTGGCAGTCGATTTTTCGCATCAAAAAACCCCTCCAGACAAATTTTGAGCAATTTTCATGTCAAAAACGTAATTTTTGTCGAAAATTTTGAAGCAAGGGGTAGGTATGGAAATATTTAATGTAAACTGCATTGTGCTAACTTCGTTCCTGGTCGGAATTATGGACTCAAAATACACTGGAATACGTAAAATTTTCCGCTGAATCGATTGCCGAAGACTAGAACGTTCTATCTATCATATTAGTCGAGTTATGAGCAAATTTAGTTTTGAAAACGGGATTTTCGAAAATTTCATGACTTCATTTGGAGGAGAAAAAATGATTTTATACAAAAACAGACTGTGGCAGTCGATTTTTCGCATCAAAAAACCCCTCCAGACAAATTTTGAGCAATTTTCATGTCAAAAACGTAATTTTTGTCGAAAATTTTGAAGCAAGGGGTAGGTATGGAAATATTTAATGTAAACTGCATTGTGCTAACTTCGTTCCTGGTCGGAATTATGGACTCAAAATACACTGGAATACGTAAAATTTTCCGCTGAATCGATTGCCGAAGACTAGAACGTTCTATCTATCATATTAGTCGAGTTATGAGCAAATTTAGTTTTGAAAACGGGATTTTCGAAAATTTCATGACTTCATTTGGAGGAGAAAAAATGATTTTATACAAAAACAGACTGTGGCAGTCGATTTTTCGCATCAAAAAACCCCTCCAGACAAATTTTGAGCAATTTTCATGTCAAAAACGTAATTTTTGTCGAAAATTTTGAAGCAAGGGGTAGGTATGGAAATATTTAATGTAAACTGCATTGTGCTAACTTCGTTCCTGGTCGGAATTATGGACTCAAAATACACTGGAATACGTAAAATTTTCCGCTGAATCGATTGCCGAAGACTAGAACGTTCTATCTATCATATTAGTCGAGTTATGAGCAAATTTAGTTTTGAAAACGGGATTTTCGAAAATTTCATGACTTCATTTGGAGGAGAAAAAATGATTTTATACAAAAACAGACTGTGGCAGTCGATTTTTCGCATCGAAAAACCCCTCCAGACAAATTTTGAGCAATTTTCATGTCAAAAACGTAATTTTTGTCGAAAATTTTGAAGCAAGGGGTAGGTATGGAAATATTTAATGTAAACTGCATTGTGCTAACTTCGTTCCTGGTCGGAATTATGGACTCAAAATACACTGGAATATGTAAAATTTTCCGCTGAATCGATTGCCGAAGACTAGAACGTTCTATCTATCATATTAGTCGAGTTATGAGCAAATTTAGTTTTGAAAACGGGATTTTCGAAAATTTCATGACTTCATTTGGAGGAGAAAAAATGATTTCATACAAAAACAGACTGTGGCAGTCGATTTTTCGCATCAAAAAACCCCTCCAGACAAATTTTGAGCAATTTTCATGTCAAAAACGTAATTTTTGTCGAAAATTTTGAAGCAAGGGGTAGGTATGGAAATATTTAATGTAAACTGCATTGTGCTAACTTCGTTCCTGGTCGGAATTATGGACTCAAAATACACTGGAATATGTAAAATTTTCCGCTGAATCGATTGCCGAAGACTAGAACGTTCTATCCATCATATTAGTCGAGTTATGAGCAAATTTAGTTTTGAAAACGGGATTTTCGAAAATTTCATGACTTCATTTGGAGGAGAAAAAATGATTTTATACAAAAACAGACTGTGGCAGTCGATTTTTCGCATCAAAAAACCCCTCCAGACAAATTTTGAGCAATTTTCATGTCAAAAACGTAATTTTTGTCGAAAATTTTGAAGCAAGGGGTAGGTATGGAAATATTTAATGTAAACTGCATTGTGCTAACTTCGTTCCTGGTCGGAATTATGGACTCAAAATACACTGGAATACGTAAAATTTTCCGCTGAATCGATTGCCGAAGACTAGAACGTTCTATCTATCATATTAGTCGAGTTATGAGCAAATTTAGTTTTGAAAACGGGATTTTCGAAAATTTCATGACTTCATTTGGAGGAGAAAAAATGATTTTATACAAAAACAGACTGTGGCAGTCGATTTTTCGCATCAAAAAACCCCTCCAGACAAATTTTGAGCAATTTTCATGTCAAAAACGTAATTTTTGTCGAAAATTTTGAAGCAAGGGGTAGGTATGGAAATATTTAATGTAAACTGCATTGTGCTAACTTCGTTCCTGGTCGGAATTATGGACTCAAAATACACTGGAATATGTAAAATTTTCCGCTGAATCGATTGCCGAAGACTAGAACGTTCTATCTATCATATTAGTCGAGTTATGAGCAAATTTAGTTTTGAAAACGGGATTTTCGAAAATTTCATGACTTCATTTGGAGGAGAAAAAATGATTTCATACAAAAACAGACTGTGGCAGTCGATTTTTCGCATCAAAAAACCCCTCCAGACAAATTTTGAGCAATTTTCATGTCAAAAACGTAATTTTTGTCGAAAATTTTGAAGCAAGGGGTAGGTATGGAAATATTTAATGTAAACTGCATTGTGCTAACTTCGTTCCTGGTCGGAATTATGGACTCAAAATACACTGGAATATGTAAAATTTTCCGCTGAATCGATTGCCGAAGACTAGAACGTTCTATCCATCATATTAGTCGAGTTATGAGCAAATTTAGTTTTGAAAACGGGATTTTCGAAAATTTCATGACTTCATTTGGAGGAGAAAAAATGATTTTATACAAAAACAGACTGTGGCAGTCGATTTTTCGCATCAAAAAACCCCTCCAGACAAATTTTGAGCAATTTTCATGTCAAAAACGTAATTTTTGTCGAAAATTTTGAAGAAAGGGGTAGGTATGGAAATATTTAATGTAAACTGCATTGTGCTAACTTCGTTCCTGGTCGGAATTATGGACTCAAAATACACTGGAATATGTAAAATTTTCCGCTGAATCGATTGC
Organism: Galerucella nymphaeae; assembly: GCA_963978555.1. Taxonomy (NCBI): domain Eukaryota; kingdom Metazoa; phylum Arthropoda; class Insecta; order Coleoptera; family Chrysomelidae; genus Galerucella; species Galerucella nymphaeae. The sequence goes on from OZ021714.1 coordinate 17,330,105, forward strand.
CGAAGACTAGAACGTTCTATCTATCATATTAGTCGAGTTATGAGCAAATTTAGTTTTGAAAACGGGATTTTCGAAAATTTCATGACTTCATTTGGAGGAGAAAAAATGATTTTATACAAAAACAGACTATGGCAGTCGATTTTTCGCATCAAAAAACCCCTCCAGACAAATTTTGAGCAATTTTCATGTCAAAAACGTAATTTTTGTCGAAAATTTTGAAGCAAGGGGTAGGTATGGAAATATTTAATGTAAACTGCATTGTGCTAACTTCGTTCCTGGTCGGAATTATGGACTCAAAATACACTGGAATATGTAAAATTTTCCGCTGAATCGATTGCCGAAGACTAGAACGTTCTATCCATCATATTAGTCGAGTTATGAGCAAATTTAGTTTTGAAAACGGGATTTTCGAAAATTTCATGACTTCATTTGGAGGAGAAAAAATGATTTTATACAAAAACAGACTGTGGCAGTCGATTTTTCGCATCAAAAAACCCCTCCAGACAAATTTTGAGCAATTTTCATGTCAAAAACGTAATTTTTGTCGAAAATTTTGAAGCAAGGGGTAGGTATGGAAATATTTAATGTAAACTGCATTGTGCTAACTTCGTTCCTGGTCGGAATTATGGACTCAAAATACACTGGAATACGTAAAATTTTCCGCTGAATCGATTGCCGAAGACTAGAACGTTCTATCTATCATATTAGTCGAGTTATGAGCAAATTTAGTTTTGAAAACGGGATTTTCGAAAATTTCATGACTTCATTTGGAGGAGAAAAAATGATTTTATACAAAAACAGACTGTGGCAGTCGATTTTTCGCATCAAAAAACCCCTCCAGACAAATTTTGAGCAATTTTCATGTCAAAAACGTAATTTTTGTCGAAAATTTTGAAGCAAGGGGTAGGTATGGAAATATTTAATGTAAACTGCATTGTGCTAACTTCGTTCCTGGTCGGAATTATGGACTCAAAATACACTGGAATATGTAAAATTTTCCGCTGAATCGATTGCCGAAGACTAGAACGTTCTATCTATCATATTAGTCGAGTTATGAGCAAATTTAGTTTTGAAAACGGGATTTTCGAAAATTTCATGACTTCATTTGGAGGAGAAAAAATGATTTCATACAAAAACAGACTGTGGCAGTCGATTTTTCGCATCAAAAAACCCCTCCAGACAAATTTTGAGCAATTTTCATGTCAAAAACGTAATTTTTGTCGAAAATTTTGAAGCAAGGGGTAGGTATGGAAATATTTAATGTAAACTGCATTGTGCTAACTTCGTTCCTGGTCGGAATTATGGACTCAAAATACACTGGAATATGTAAAATTTTCCGCTGAATCGATTGCCGAAGACTAGAACGTTCTATCCATCATATTAGTCGAGTTATGAGCAAATTTAGTTTTGAAAACGGGATTTTCGAAAATTTCATGACTTCATTTGGAGGAGAAAAAATGATTTTATACAAAAACAGACTGTGGCAGTCGATTTTTCGCATCAAAAAACCCCTCCAGACAAATTTTGGGCAATTTTCATGTCAAAAACGTAATTTTTGTCGAAAATTTTGAAGCAAGGGGTAGGTATGGAAATATTTAATGTAAACTGCATTGTGCTAACTTCGTTCCTGGTCGGAATTATGGACTCAAAATACTGGAATATGTAAAATTTTCCGCTGAATCGATTGCCGAAGACTGGAACGTTCTATCTATCATATTAGTCGAGTTATGAGCAAATTTAGTTTTGAAAACGGGATTTTCGAAAATTTCATGACTTCATTTGGAGGAGAAAAAATGATTTTATACAAAAACAGACTGTGGCAGTCGATTTTTCGCCCCTCCAGACCCCTCCAGACAAATTTTGGGCAATTTTCATGTCAAAAACGTAATTTTTGTCGAAAATTTTGAAGCAAGGGGTAGGTATGGAAATATTTAATGTAAACTGCATTGTGCTAACTTCGTTCCTGGTCGGAATTATGGACTCAAAATACACTGGAATACGTAAAATTTTCCGCTGAATCGATTGCCGAAGACTAGAACGTTCTATCTATCATATTAGTCGAGTTATGAGCAAATTTAGTTTTGAAAACGGGATTTTAGAAAATTTCATGACTTCAAAATACACTGGAATACGTAAAATTTTCCGCTGAATCGATTGCCGAAGACTAGAACGTTCTATCTATCATATTAGTCGAGTTATGAGCAAATTTAGTTTTGAAAACGGGATTTTCGAAAATTTCATGACTTCATTTGGAGGAGAAAAAATGATTTTATACAAAAACAGACTGTGGCAGTCGATTTTTCGCATCAAAAAACCCCTCCAGACAAATTTTGAGCAATTTTCATGTCAAAAACGTAATTTTTGTCGAAAATTTTGAAGCAAGGGGTAGGTATGGAAATATTTAATGTAAACTGCATTGTGCTAACTTCGTTCCTGGTCGGAATTATGGACTCAAAATACACTGGAAAATGTAAAATTTTCCGCTGAATCGATTGCCGAAGACTAGAACGTTCTATCTATCATATTAGTCGAGTTATGAGCGAATTTAGTTTTGAAAACGGGATTTTCGGAAATTTCATGACTTCATTTGGAGGAGAAAAAATGATTTTATACAAAAACAGACTGTGGCAGTCGATTTTTCGCATCAAAAAACCCCTCCAGACAAATTTTGGGCAATTTTCATGTCAAAAACGTAATTTTTGTCGAAAATTTTGAAGCAAGGGGTAGGTATGGAAATATTTAATGTAAACTGCATTGTGCTAACTTCGTTCCTGGTCGGAATTATGGACTCAAAATACACTGGAATACGTAAAATTTTCCGCTGAATCGATTGCCGAAGACTAGAACGTTCTATCTATCATAGTAGTCGAGTTATGAGCAAATTTAGTTTTGAAAACGGGATTTTCGAAAATTTCATGACTTCATTTGGAGGAGAAAAAATGATTTTATACAAAAACAGACTGTGGCAGTCGATTTTTCGCATCAAAAAACCCCTCCAGACAAATTTTGAGCAATTTTCATGTCAAAAACGTAATTTTTGTCGAAAATTTTGAAGCAAGGGGTAGGTATGGAAATATTTAATGTAAACTGCATTGTGCTAACTTCGTTCCTGGTCGGAATTATGGACTCAAAATACACTGGAAAATGTAAAATTTTCCGCTGAATCGATTGCCGAAGACTAGAACGTTCTATCTATCATATTAGTCGAGTTATGAGCGAATTTAGTTTTCAAAACGGGATTTTCGGAAATTTCATGACTTCATTTGGAGGAGAAAAAATGATTTTATTCAAAAACAGACTGTGGCAGTCGATTTTTCGCATCAAAAAACCCCTCCAGACAAATTTTGAGCAATTTTTATGTCAAAAATGATTTTTTTGTCGAAAATTTTGAAGCAAGGGGTAGGTATGGAAATATTTAATGTAAACTGCATTGTGCTAACTTCGTTCCTGGTCGGAATTATGGACTCAAAATACACTGGAATACGTAAAATTTTCCGCTGAATCGATTGCCGAAGACTAGAACGTTCTATCTATCATATTAGTCGAGTTATGAGCAAATTTAGTTTTGAAAACGGGATTTTCGAAAATTTCATGACTTCATTTGGAGGAGAAAAAATGATTTTATACAAAAACAGACTGTGGCAGTCGATTTTTCGCATCAAAAAACCCCTCCAGACAAATTTTGAGCAATTTTCATGTCAAAAACGTAATTTTTGTCGAAAATTTTGAAGCAAGGGGTAGGTATGGAAATATTTAATGTAAACTGCATTGTGCTAACTTCGTTCCTGCTCGGAATTATGGACTCAAAATACACTGGAATACGTAAAATTTTCCGCTGAATCGATTGCCGAAGACTAGAACGTTCTATCTATCATATTAGTCGAGTTATGAGCAAATTTAGTTTTGAAAACGGGATTTTCGAAAATTTCATGACTTCATTTGGAGGAGAAAAAATGATTTTATACAAAAACAGACTGTGGCAGTCGATTTTTCGCATCAAAAAACCCCTCCAGACAAATTTTGAGCAATTTTCATGTCAAAAACGTAATTTTTGTCGAAAATTTTGAAGCAAGGGGTAGGTATGGAAATATTTAATGTAAACTGCATTGTGCTAACTTCGTTCCTGGTCGGAATTATGGACTCAAAATACACTGGAATACGTAAAATTTTCCGCTGAATCGATTGCCGAAGACTAGAACGTTCTATCTATCATATTAGTCGAGTTATGAGCAAATTTAGTTTTGAAAACGGGATTTTCGAAAATTTCATGACTTCATTTGGAGGAGAAAAAATGATTTTATACAAAAACAGACTGTGGCAGTCGATTTTTCGCATCAAAAAACCCCTCCAGACAAATTTTAAGCAATTTTCATGTCAAAAACGTAATTTTTGTCGAAAATTTTGAAGCAAGGGGTAGGTATGGAAATATTTAATGTAAACTGCATTGTGCTAACTTCGTTCCTGGTCGGAATTATGGACTCAAAATACACTGGAAAATGTAAAATTTTCCGCTGAATCGATTGCCGAAGACTAGAACGTTCTATCTATCATATTAGTCGAGTTATGAGCAAATTTAGTTTTGAAAACGGGATTTTCGGAAATTTCATGACTTCATTTGGAGGAGAAAAAATGATTTTATACAAAAACAGACTATGGCAGTCGATTTTTCGCATCAAAAAACCCCTCCAGACAAATTTTGAGCAATTTTCATGTCAAAAACGTAATTTTTGTCGAAAATTTTGAAGCAAGGGGTAGGTATGGAAATATTTAATGTAAACTGCATTGTGCTAACTTCGTTCCTGGTCGGAATTATGGACTCAAAATACACTGGAATACGTAAAATTTTCCGCTGAATCGATTGCCGAAGACTAGAACGTTCTATCTATCATATTAGTCGAGTTATGAGCAAATTTAGTTTTGAAAACGGGATTTTCGAAAATTTCATGACTTCATTTGGAGGAGAAAAAATGATTTTATACAAAAACAGACTGTGGCAGTCGATTTTTCGCATCAAAAAACCCCTCCAGACAAATTTTAAGCAATTTTCATGTCAAAAACGTAATTTTTGTCGAAAATTTTGAAGCAAGGGGTAGGTATGGAAATATTTAATGTAAACTGCATTGTGCTAACTTCGTTCCTGGTCGGAATTATGGACTCAAAATACACTGGAAAATGTAAAATTTTCCGCTGAATCGATTGCCGAAGACTAGAACGTTCTATCTATCATATTAGTCGAGTTATGAGCAAATTTAGTTTTGAAAACGGGATTTTCGGAAATTTCATGACTTCATTTGGAGGAGAAAAAATGATTTTATACAAAAACAGACTATGGCAGTCGATTTTTCGCATCAAAAAACCCCTCCAGACAAATTTTGAGCAATTTTCATGTCAAAAACGTAATTTTTGTCGAAAATTTTGAAGCAAGGGGTAGGTATGGAAATATTTAATGTAAACTGCATTGTGCTAACTTCGTTCCTGGTCGGAATTATGGACTCAAAATACACTGGAATACGTAAAATTTTCCGCTGAATCGATTGCCGAAGACTAGAACGTTCTATCTATCATATTAGTCGAGTTATGAGCAAATTTAGTTTTGAAAACGGGATTTTTGAAAATTTCATGACTTCATTTGGAGGAGAAAAAATGATTTTATACAAAAACAGACTGTGGCAGTCGATTTTTCGCATCAAAAAACCCCTCCAGACAAATTTTGAGCAATTTTCATGTCAAAAACGTAATTTTTGTCGAAAATTTTGAAGCAAGGGGTAGGTATGGAAATATTTAATGTAAACTGCATTGTGCTAACTTCGTTCCTGGTCGGAATTATGGACTCAAAATACACTGGAATACGTAAAATTTTCCGCTGAATCGATTGCCGAAGACTAGAACGTTCTATCTATCATATTAGTCGAGTTATGAGCAAATTTAGTTTTGAAAACGGGATTTTCGAAAATTTCATGACTTCATTTGGAGGAGAAAAAATGATTTTATACAAAAACAGACTGTGGCAGTCGATTTTTCGCATCAAAAAACCCCTCCAGACAAATTTTGAGCAATTTTCATGTCAAAAACGTAATTTTTGTCGAAAATTTTGAAGCAAGGGGTAGGTATGGAAATATTTAATGTAAACTGCATTGTGCTAACTTCGTTCCTGGTCGGAATTATGGACTCAAAATACACTGGAATACGTAAAGTTTTCCGCTGAATCGATTGCCGAAGACTAGAACGTTCTATCTATCATATTAGTCGAGTTATGAGCAAATTTAGTTTTGAAAACGGGATTTTCGGAAATTTCATGACTTCATTTGGAGGAGAAAAAATGATTTTATACAAAAACAGACTATGGCAGTCGATTTTTCGCATCAAAAAACCCCTCCAGACAAATTTTGAGCAATTTTCATGTCAAAAACGTAATTTTTGTCGAAAATTTTGAAGCAAGGGGTAGGTATGGAAATATTTAATGTAAACTGCATTGTGCTAACTTCGTTCCTGGTCGGGATTATGGACTCAAAATACACTGGAATACGTAAAATTTTCCGCTGAATCGATTGCCGAAGACTAGAACGCAAATTTAGTTTTGAAAACGGGATTTTCGAAAATTTCATGACTTCATTTGGAGGAGAAAAAATGATTTTATACAAAAACAGACTGTGGCAGTCGATTTTTCGCATCAAAAAACCCCTCCAGACAAATTTTAAGCAATTTTCATGTCAAAAACGTAATTTTTGTCGAAAATTTTGAAGCAAGGGGTAGGTATGGAAATATTTAATGTAAACTGCATTGTGCTAACTTCGTTCCTGGTCGGAATTATGGACTCAAAATACACTGGAAAATGTAAAATTTTCCGCTGAATCGATTGCCGAAGACTAGAACGTTCTATCTATCATATTAGTCGAGTTATGAGCAAATTTAGTTTTGAAAACGGGATTTTCGGAAATTTCATGACTTCATTTGGAGGAGAAAAAATGATTTTATACAAAAACAGACTATGGCAGTCGATTTTTCGCATCAAAAAACCCCTCCAGACAAATTTTGAGCAATTTTCATGTCAAAAACGTAATTTTTGTCGAAAATTTTGAAGCAAGGGGTAGGTATGGAAATATTTAATGTAAACTGCATTGTGCTAACTTCGTTCCTGGTCGGAATTATGGACTCAAAATACACTGAAATACGTAAAATTTTCCGCTGAATCGATTGCCGAAGACTAGAACGTTCTATCTATCATATTAGTCGAGTTATGAGCAAATTTAGTTTTGAAAACGGGATTTTCGAAAATTTCATGACTTCATTTGGAGGAGAAAAAATGATTTTATACAAAAACAGACTGTGGCAGTCGATTTTTCGCATCAAAAAACCCCTCCAGACAAATTTTGAGCAATTTTCATGTCAAAAACGTAATTTTTGTCGAAAATTTTGAAGCAAGGGGTAGGTATGGAAATATTTAATGTAAACTGCATTGTGCTAACTTCGTTCCTGGTCGGAATTATGGACTCAAAATACACTGGAATACGTAAAATTTTCCGCTGAATCGATTGCCGAAGACTAGAACGTTCTATCTATCATATTAGTCGAGTTATGAGCAAATTTAGTTTTGAAAACGGGATTTTCGAAAATTTCATGACTTCATTTGGAGGAGAAAAAATGATTTTATACAAAAACAGACTGTGGCAGTCGATTTTTCGCATCAAAAAACCCCTCCAGACAAATTTTGAGCAATTTTCATGTCAAAAACGTAATTTTTGTCGAAAATTTTGAAGCAAGGGGTAGGTATGGAAATATTTAATGTAAACTGCATTGTGCTAACTTCGTTCCTGGTCGGAATTATGGACTCAAAATACACTGGAAAATGTAAAATTTTCCGCTGAATCGATTGCCGAAGACTAGAACGTTCTATCTATCATATTAGTCGAGTTATGAGCAAATTTAGTTTTGAAAACGGGATTTTCGAAAATTTCATGACTTCATTTGGAGGAGAAAAAATGATTTTATACAAAAACAGACTGTGGCAGTCGATTTTTCGCATCAAAAAACCCCTCCAGACAAATTTTGAGCAATTTTCATGTCAAAAACGTAATTTTTGTCGAAAATTTTGAAGCAAGGGGTAGGTATGGAAATATTTAATGTAAACTGCATTGTGCTAACTTCGTTCCTGGTCGGAATTATGGACTCAAAATACACTGGAATACGTAAAGTTTTCCGCTGAATCGATTGCCGAAGACTAGAACGTTCTATCTATCATATTAGTCGAGTTATGAGCAAATTTAGTTTTGAAAACGGGATTTTCGGAAATTTCATGACTTCATTTGGAGGAGAAAAAATGATTTTATACAAAAACAGACTATGGCAGTCGATTTTTCGCATCAAAAAACCCCTCCAGACAAATTTTGAGCAATTTTCATGTCAAAAACGTAATTTTTGTCGAAAATTTTGAAGCAAGGGGTAGGTATGGAAATATTTAATGTAAACTGCATTGTGCTAACTTCGTTCCTGGTCGGAATTATGGACTCAAAATACACTGGAATACGTAAAATTTTCCGCTGAATCGATTGCCGAAGACTAGAACGTTCTATCTATCATATTAGTCGAGTTATGAGCAAATTTAGTTTTGAAAACGGGATTTTCGAAAATTTCATGACTTCATTTGGAGGAGAAAAAATGATTTTATACAAAAACAGACTGTGGCAGTCGATTTTTCGCATCAAAAAACCCCTCCAGACAAATTTTGAGCAATTTTCATGTCAAAAACGTAATTTTTGTCGAAAATTTTGAAGCAAGGGGTAGGTATGGAAATATTTAATGTAAACTGCATTGTGCTAACTTCGTTCCTGGTCGGAATTATGGACTCAAAATACACTGGAATACGTAAAATTTTCCGCTGAATCGATTGCCGAAGACTAGAACGTTCTATCTATCATATTAGTCGAGTTATGAGCAAATTTAGTTTTGAAAACGGGATTTTAGAAAATTTCATGACTTCATTTGGAGGAGAAAAAATGATTTTATACAAAAACAGACTGTGGCAGTCGATTTTCCGCATCAAAAAACCCCTCCAGACAAATTTTGAGCAATTTTCATGTCAAAAACGTAATTTTTGTCGAAAATTTTGAAGCAAGGGGTAGGTATGGAAATATTTAATGTAAACTGCATTGTGCTAACTTCGTTCCTGGTCGGAATTATGGACTCAAAATACACTGGAATACGTAAAATTTTCCGCTGAATCGATTGCCGAAGACTAGAACGTTCTATCTATCATATTAGTCGAGTTATGAGCAAATTTAGTTTTGAAAACGGGATTTTCGAAAATTTCATGACTTCATTTGGAGGAGAAAAAATGATTTTATACAAAAACAGACTGTGGCAGTCGATTTTTCGCATCAAAAAAACCCCTCCAGACAAATTTTGAGCAATTTTCATGTCAAAAACGTAATTTTTGTCGAAAATTTTGAAGCAAGGGGTAGGTATGGAAATATTTAATGTAAACTGCATTGTGCTAACTTCGTTCCTGGTCGGAATTATGGACTCAAAATACACTGAAATACGTAAAATTTTCCGCTGAATCGATTGCCGAAGACTAGAACGTTCTATCTATCATATTAGTCGAGTTATGAGCAAATTTAGTTTTGAAAACGGGATTTTCGAAAATTTCATGACTTCATTTGGAGGAGAAAAAATGATTTTATACAAAAACAGACTGTGGCAGTCGATTTTCCGCATCAAAAAACCCCTCCAGACAAATTTTGAGCAATTTTCATGTCAAAAACGTAATTTTTGTCGAAAATTTTGAAGCAAGGGGTAGGTATGGAAATATTTAATGTAAACTGCATTGTGCTAACTTCGTTCCTGGTCGGAATTATGGACTCAAAATACACTGGAATACGTAAAATTTTCCGCTGAATCGATTGCCGAAGACTAGAACGTTCTATCTATCATATTAGTCGAGTTATGAGCAAATTTAGTTTTGAAAACGGGATTTTCGAAAATTTCATGACTTCATTTGGAGGAGAAAAAATGATTTTATACAAAAACAGACTGTGGCAGTCGATTTTCCGCATCAAAAAACCCCTCCAGACAAATTTTGAGCAATTTTCATGTCAAAAACGTAATTTTTGTCGAAAATTTTGAAGCAAGGGGTAGGTATGGAAATATTTAATGTAAACTGCATTGTGCTAACTTCGTTCCTGGTCGGAATTATGGACTCAAAATACACTGGAATACGTAAAATTTTCCGCTGAATCGATTGCCGAAGACTAGAACGTTCTATCTATCATATTAGTCGAGTTATGAGCAAATTTAGTTTTGAAAACGGGATTTTCGAAAATTTCATGACTTCATTTGGAGGAGAAAAAATGATTTTATACAAAAACAGACTGTGGCAGTCGATTTTTCGCATCAAAAAACCCCTCCAGACAAATTTTGAGCAATTTTCATGTCAAAAACGTAATTTTTGTCGAAAATTTTGAAGCAAGGGGTAGGTATGGAAATATTTAATGTAAACTGCATTGTGCTAACTTCGTTCCTGGTCGGAATTATGGACTCAAAATACACTGGAATACGTAAAATTTTCCGCTGAATCGATTGCCGAAGACTAGAACGTTCTATCTATCATATTAGTCGAGTTATGAGCAAATTTAGTTTTGAAAACGGGATTTTCGGAAATTTCATGACTTCATTTGGAGGAGAAAAAATGATTTTATACAAAAACAGACTATGGCAGTCGATTTTTCGCATCAAAAAACCCCTCCAGACAAATTTTGAGCAATTTTCATGTCAAAAACGTAATTTTTGTCGAAAATTTTGAAGCAAGGGGTAGGTATGGAAATATTTAATGTAAACTGCATTGTGCTAACTTCGTTCCTGGTCGGAATTATGGACTCAAAATACACTGGAATACGTAAAATTTTCCGCTGAATCGATTGCCGAAGACTAGAACGTTCTATCTATCATATTAGTCGAGTTATGAGCAAATTTAGTTTTGAAAACGGGATTTTCGAAAATTTCATGACTTCATTTGGAGGAGAAAAAATGATTTTATACAAAAACAGACTGTGGCAGTCGATTTTTCGCATCAAAAAACCCCTCCAGACAAATTTTGAGCAATTTTCATGTCAAAAACGTAATTTTTGTCGAAAATTTTGAAGCAAGGGGTAGGTATGGAAATATTTAATGTAAACTGCATTGTGCTAACTTCGTTCCTGGTCGGAATTATGGACTCAAAATACACTGAAATACGTAAAATTTTCCGCTGAATCGATTGCCGAAGACTAGAACGTTCTATCTATCATATTAGTCGAGTTATGAGCAAATTTAGTTTTGAAAACGGGATTTTCGAAAATTTCATGACTTCATTTGGAGGAGAAAAAATGATTTTATACAAAAACAGACTGTGGCAGTCGATTTTCCGCATCAAAAAACCCCTCCAGACAAATTTTGAGCAATTTTCATGTCAAAAACGTAATTTTTGTCGAAAATTTTGAAGCAATGGGTAGGTATGGAAATATTTAATGTAAACTGCATTGTGCTAACTTCGTTCCTGGTCGGAATTATGGACTCAAAATACACTGGAATACGTAAAATTTTCCGCTGAATCGATTGCCGAAGACTAGAACGTTCTATCTATCATATTAGTCGAGTTATGAGCAAATTTAGTTTTGAAAACGGGATTTTCGAAAATTTCATGACTTCATTTGGAGGACAAAAAATGATTTTATACAAAAACAGACTGTGGCAGTCGATTTTTCGCATCAAAAAACCCCTCCAGACAAATTTTGAGCAATTTTCATGTCAAAAACGTAATTTTTGTCGAAAATTTTGAAGCAAGGGGTAGGTATGGAAATATTTAATGTAAACTGCATTGTGCTAACTTCGTTCCTGGTCGGAATTATGGACTCAAAATACACTGGAATACGTAAAATTTTCCGCTGAATCGATTGCCGAAGACTAGAACGTTCTATATATCATATTAGTCGAGTTATGAGCAAATTTAGTTTTGAAAACGGGATTTTCGAAAATTTCATGACTTCATTTGGAGGAGAAAAAATGATTTTATACAAAAACAGACTGTGGCAGTCGATTTTTCGCATCAAAAAACCCCTCCAGACAAATTTTGAGCAATTTTCATGTCAAAAACGTAATTTTTGTCGAAAATTTTGAAGCAAGGGGTAGGTATGGAAATATTTAATGTAAACTGCATTGTGCTAACTTCGTTCCTGGTCGGAATTATGGACTCAAAATACACTGGAAAATGTAAAATTTTCCGCTGAATCGATTGCCGAAGACTAGAACGTTCTATCTATCATATTAGTCGAGTTATGAGCGAATTTAGTTTTGAAAACGGGATTTTCGGAAATTTCATGACTTCATTTGGAGGAGAAAAAATGATTTTATACAAAAACAGACTGTGGCAGTCGATTTTTCGCATCAAAAAACCCCTCCAGACAAATTTTGAGCAATTTTCATGTCAAAAACGTAATTTTTGTCGAAAATTTTGAAGCAAGGGGTAGGTATGGAAATATTTAATGTAAACTGCATTGTGCTAACTTCGTTCCTGGTCGGAATTATGGACTCAAAATACACTGGAATACGTAAAGTTTTCCGCTGAATCGATTGCCGAAGACTAGAACGTTCTATCTATCATATTAGTCGAGTTATGAGCAAATTTAGTTTTGAAAACGGGATTTTCGGAAATTTCATGACTTCATTTGGAGGAGAAAAAATGATTTTATACAAAAACAGACTGTGGCAGTCGATTTTCCGCATCAAAAAACCCCTCCAGACAAATTTTGAGCAATTTTCATGTCAAAAACGTAATTTTTGTCGAAAATTTTGAAGCAAGGGGTAGGTATGGAAATATTTAATGTAAACTGCATTGTGCTAACTTCGTTCCTGGTCGGAATTATGGACTCAAAATACACTGGAATACGTAAAATTTTCCGCTGAATCGATTGCCGAAGACTAGAACGTTCTATCTATCATATTAGTCGAGTTATGAGCAAATTTAGTTTTGAAAACGGGATTTTCGAAAATTTCATGACTTCATTTGGAGGAGAAAAAATGATTTTATACAAAAACAGACTGTGGCAGTCGATTTTTCGCATCAAAAAACCCCTCCAGACAAATTTTGAGCAATTTTCATGTCAAAAACGTAATTTTTGTCGAAAATTTTGAAGCAAGGGGTAGGTATGGAAATATTTAATGTAAACTGCATTGTGCTAACTTCGTTCCTGGTCGGAATTATGGACTCAAAATACACTGGAATACGTAAAGTTTTCCGCTGAATCGATTGCCGAAGACTAGAACGTTCTATCTATCATATTAGTCGAGTTATGAGCAAATTTAGTTTTGAAAACGGGATTTTCGGAAATTTCATGACTTCATTTGGAGGAGAAAAAATGATTTTATACAAAAACAGACTATGGCAGTCGATTTTTCGCATCAAAAAACCCCTCCAGACAAATTTTGAGCAATTTTCATGTCAAAAACGTAATTTTTGTCGAAAATTTTGAAGCAAGGGGTAGGTATGGAAATATTTAATGTAAACTGCATTGTGCTAACTTCGTTCCTGGTCGGAATTATGGACTCAAAATACACTGAAATACGTAAAATTTTCCGCTGAATCGATTGCCGAAGACTAGAACGTTCTATCTATCATATTAGTCGAGTTATGAGCAAATTTAGTTTTGAAAACGGGATTTTCGAAAATTTCATGACTTCATTTGGAGGAGAAAAAATGATTTTATACAAAAACAGACTGTGGCAGTCGATTTTCCGCATCAAAAAACCCCTCCAGACAAATTTTGAGCAATTTTCATGTCAAAAACGTAATTTTTGTCGAAAATTTTGAAGCAAGGGGTAGGTATGGAAATATTTAATGTAAACTGCATTGTGCTAACTTCGTTCCTGGTCGGAATTATGGACTCAAAATACACTGGAATACGTAAAATTTTCCGCTGAATCGATTGCCGAAGACTAGAACGTTCTATCTATCATATTAGTCGAGTTATGAGCAAATTTAGTTTTGAAAACGGGATTTTCGAAAATTTCATGACTTCATTTGGAGGAGAAAAAATGATTTTATACAAAAACAGACTGTGGCAGTCGATTTTTCGCATCAAAAAACCCCTCCAGACAAATTTTGAGCAATTTTCATGTCAAAAACGTAATTTTTGTCGAAAATTTTGAAGCAAGGGGTAGGTATGGAAATATTTAATGTAAACTGCATTGTGCTAACTTCGTTCCTGGTCGGAATTATGGACTCAAAATACACTGGAAAATGTAAAATTTTCCGCTGAATCGATTGCCGAAGACTAGAACGTTCTATCTATCATATTAGTCGAGTTATGAGCGAATTTAGTTTTGAAAACGGGATTTTCGGAAATTTCATGACTTCATTTGGAGGAGAAAAAATGATTTTATACAAAAACAGACTGTGGCAGTCGATTTTTCGCATCAAAAAACCCCTCCAGACAAATTTTGAGCAATTTTCATGTCAAAAACGTAATTTTTGTCGAAAATTTTGAAGCAAGGGGTAGGTATGGAAATATTTAATGTAAACTGCATTGTGCTAACTTCGTTCCTGGTCGGAATTATGGACTCAAAATACACTGGAATACGTAAAATTTTCCGCTGAATCGATTGCCGAAGACTAGAACGTTCTATCTATCATATTAGTCGAGTTATGAGCAAATTTAGTTTTGAAAACGGGATTTTCGAAAATTTCATGACTTCATTTGGAGGAGAAAAAATGATTTTATACAAAAACAGACTGTGGCAGTCGATTTTTCGCATCAAAAAACCCCTCCAGACAAATTTTGAGCAATTTTCATGTCAAAAACGTAATTTTTGTCGAAAATTTTGAAGCAAGGGGTAGGTATGGAAATATTTAATGTAAACTGCATTGTGCTAACTTCGTTCCTGGTCGGAATTATGGACTCAAAATACACTGGAATACGTAAAATTTTCCGCTGAATCGATTGCCGAAGACTAGAACGTTCTATCTATCATATTAGTCGAGTTATGAGCAAATTTAGTTTTGAAAACGGGATTTTCGAAAATTTCATGACTTCATTTGGAGGAGAAAAAATGATTTTATACAAAAACAGACTGTGGCAGTCGATTTTTCGCATCAAAAAACCCCTCCAGACAAATTTTGAGCAATTTTCATGTCAAAAACGTAATTTTTGTCGAAAATTTTGAAGCAAGGGGTAGGTATGGAAATATTTAATGTAAACTGCATTGTGCTAACTTCGTTCCTGGTCGGAATTATGGACTCAAAATACACTGGAAAATGTAAAATTTTCCGCTGAATCGATTGCCGAAGACTAGAACGTTCTATCTATCATATTAGTCGAGTTATGAGCGAATTTAGTTTTGAAAACGGGATTTTCGGAAATTTCATGACTTCATTTGGAGGAGAAAAAATGATTTTATACAAAAACAGACTGTGGCAGTCGATTTTTCGCATCAAAAAACCCCTCCAGACAAATTTTGAGCAATTTTCATGTCAAAAACGTAATTTTTGTCGAAAATTTTGAAGCAAGGGGTAGGTATGGAAATATTTAATGTAAACTGCATTGTGCTAACTTCGTTCCTGGTCGGAATTATGGACTCAAAATACACTGGAATACGTAAAATTTTCCGCTGAATCGATTGCCGAAGACTAGAACGTTCTATCTATCATATTAGTCGAGTTATGAGCAAATTTAGTTTTGAAAACGGGATTTTCGAAAATTTCATGACTTCATTTGGAGGAGAAAAAATGATTTTATACAAAAACAGACTGTGGCAGTCGATTTTTCGCATCAAAAAACCCCTCCAGACAAATTTTGAGCAATTTTCATGTCAAAAACGTAATTTTTGTCGAAAATTTTGAAGCAAGGGGTAGGTATGGAAATATTTAATGTAAACTGCATTGTGCTAACTTCGTTCCTGGTCGGAATTATGGACTCAAAATACACTGGAATACGTAAAATTTTCCGCTGAATCGATTGCCGAAGACTAGAACGTTCTATCTATCATATTAGTCGAGTTATGAGCAAATTTAGTTTTGAAAACGGGATTTTCGAAAATTTCATGACTTCATTTGGAGGAGAAAAAATGATTTTATACAAAAACAGACTGTGGCAGTCGATTTTTCGCATCAAAAAACCCCTCCAGACAAATTTTGAGCAATTTTCATGTCAAAAACGTAATTTTTGTCGAAAATTTTGAAGCAAGGGGTAGGTATGGAAATATTTAATGTAAACTGCATTGTGCTAACTTCGTTCCTGCTCGGAATTATGGACTCAAAATACACTGGAATACGTAAAATTTTCCGCTGAATCGATTGCCGAAGACTAGAACGTTCTATCTATCATATTAGTCGAGTTATGAGAAAATTTAGTTTTGAAAACGGGATTTTCGAAAATTTCATGACTTCATTTGGAGGAGAAAAAATGATTTTATACAAAAACAGACTGTGGCAGTCGATTTTTCGCATCAAAAAACCCCTCCTGACAAATTTTGAGCAATTTTCATGTCAAAAACGTAATTTTTGTCGAAAATTTTGAAGCAAGGGGTAGGTATGGAAATATTTAATGTAAACTGCATTGTGCTAACTTCGTTCCTGGTCGGAATTATGGACTCAAAATACACTGGAATACGTAAAATTTTCCGCTGAATCGATTGCCGAAGACTAGAACGTTCTATCTATCATATTAGTCGAGTTATGAGCAAATTTAGTTTTGAAAACGGGATTTTCGAAAATTTCATGACTTCATTTGGAGGAGAAAAAATGATTTTATACAAAAACAGACTGTGGCAGTCGATTTTTCGCATTAAAAAACCCCTCCAGACAAATTTTGGGCAATTTTCATGTCAAAAACGTAATTTTTGTCGAAAATTTTGAAGCAAGGGGTAGGTATGGAAATATTTAATGTAAACTGCATTGTGCTAACTTCGTTCTTGGTCGGAATTATGGACTCAAAATACACTGGAATACGTAAAATTTTCCGCTGAATCGATTGCCGAAGACTAGAACGTTCTATCTATCATATTAGTCAAGTTATGAGCAAATTTAGTTTTGAAAACGGGATTTTCGAAAATTTCATGACTTCATTTGGAGGAGAAAAAATGATTTTATACAAAAACAGACTGTGGCAGTCGATTTTTCGCATCAAAAAACCCCTCCAGACAAATTTTGGGCAATTTTCATGTCAAAAACGTAATTTTTGTCGAAAATTTTGAAGCAAGGGGTAGGTATGGAAATATTTAATGTAAACTGCATTGTGCTAACTTCGTTCCTGGTCGGAATTATGGACTCAAAATACACTGGAATACGTAAAATTTTCCGCTGAATCGATTGCCGAAGACTAGAACGTTCTATCTATCATATTAGTCGAGTTATGAGCAAATTTAGTTTTGAAAACGGGATTTTCGAAAATTTCATGACTTCATTTGGAGGAGAAAAAATGATTTTATACAAAAACAGACTGTGGCAGTCGATTTTTCGCATCAAAAAACCCCTCCAGACAAATTTTGAGCAATTTTCATGTCAAAAACGTAATTTTTGTCGAAAATTTTGAAGCAAGGGGTAGGTATGGAAATATTTAATGTAAACTGCATTGTGCTAACTTCGTTCCTGCTCGGAATTATGGACTCAAAATACACTGGAATACGTAAAATTTTCCGCTGAATCGATTGCCGAAGACTAGAACGTTCTATCTATCATATTAGTCGAGTTATGAGCAAATTTAGTTTTGAAAACGGGATTTTCGAAAATTTCATGACTTCATTTGGAGGAGAAAAAATGATTTTATACAAAAACAGACTGTGGCAGTCGATTTTTCGCATCAAAAAACCCCTCCAGACAAATTTTGAGCAATTTTCATGTCAAAAACGTAATTTTTGTCGAAAATTTTGAAGCAAGGGGTAGGTATGGAAATATTTAATGTAAACTGCATTGTGCTAACTTCGTTCCTGGTCGGAATTATGGACTCAAAATACACTGGAATACGTAAAATTTTCCGCTGAATCGATTGCCGAAGACTAGAACGTTCTATCTATCATATTAGTCGAGTTATGAGCAAATTTAGTTTTGAAAACGGGATTTTCGAAAATTTCATGACTTCATTTGGAGGAGAAAAAATGATTTTATACAAAAACAGACTGTGGCAGTCGATTTTTCGCATCAAAAAACCCCTCCAGACAAATTTTAAGCAATTTTCATGTCAAAAACGTAATTTTTGTCGAAAATTTTGAAGCAAGGGGTAGGTATGGAAATATTTAATGTAAACTGCATTGTGCTAACTTCGTTCCTGGTCGGAATTATGGACTCAAAATACACTGGAATACGTAAAATTTTCCGCTGAATCCATTGCCGAAGACTAGAACGTTCTATCTATCATATTAGTCGAGTTATGAGCAAATTTAGTTTTGAAAACGGGATTTTCGAAAATTTCATGACTTCATTTGGAGGAGAAAAAATGATTTTATACAAAAACAGACTGTGGCAGTCGATTTTTCGCATCAAAAAACCCCTCCAGACAAATTTTAAGCAATTTTCATGTCAAAAACGTAATTTTTGTCGAAAATTTTGAAGCAAGGGGTAGGTATGGAAATATTTAATGTAAACTGCATTGTGCTAACTTCGTTCCTGGTCGGAATTATGGACTCAAAATACACTGGAAAATGTAAAATTTTCCGCTGAATCGATTGCCGAAGACTAGAACGTTCTATCTATCATATTAGTCGAGTTATGAGCAAATTTAGTTTTGAAAACGGGATTTTCGGAAATTTCATGACTTCATTTGGAGGAGAAAAAATGATTTTATACAAAAACAGACTATGGCAGTCGATTTTTCGCATCAAAAAACCCCTCCAGACAAATTTTGAGCAATTTTTATGTCAAAAATGATTTTTTTGTCGAAAATTTTGAAGCAAGGGGTAGGTATGGAAATATTTAATGTAAACTGCATTGTGCTAACTTCGTTCCTGGTCGGAATTATGGACTCAAAATACACTGGAATACGTAAAATTTTCCGCTGAATCGATTGCCGAAGACTAGAACGTTCTATCTATCATATTAGTCGAGTTATGAGCAAATTTAGTTTTGAAAACGGGATTTTCGAAAATTTCATGACTTCATTTGGAGGAGAAAAAATGATTTTATACAAAAACAGACTGTGGCAGTCGAGTTTTCGCATCAAATTACATTGTTTTTAAATCTGCGTTAGTGCGATATGCCTGTTCCGGAAAATGTTCAATGAGGGGCGCTAAAAAACACATCCATCATCAATACATATATAATCTAATGTTTTTTTGTTTCAGAGTAATTCATCATCGAAAAAATCGAAAGAAGTACAAGAACCTGCAGCAGCAACAAGTTTTTCGGTCAAAAAAGTAACTTTCAACAGAAAAGTTGTGAGAACACAGAAATTCACGAAAATTTGTAAGTTTTTGTAACAGATTTCCATAAAAAAAATGATATAAATAAACTAAATTTTCTACAGATTCTAAAAAACGAATTAGACACGCTACATCTTGCAGTCAACACAGTATAAATAGGATGCTTTTGATAATATCATCAGTTTTCATCGCTTTGAATTTTCCAAGGTAGGATTTAATTAAAAAAAAAATAAAAACTTGCTCATTCCACTCAATATAATTTTTTGTAATTTCAGCTACCTTGTAAGACTTTGCGTCCATTTCGATGCCATTATAGAAATCCAATTTTTCCGTAGATACTTCGAATGTCTCCAACAGTTCGCTATGATTTTATACTACACCAACTTCAGCGTCAATTTCTTGCTGTACACCATGTGCGGGAAGGCGTTCAGGATGTGTTTAAAGACGTTCATTTGTGACGCGATCAAAAAAATTTTTTGTTTTCCAAACAGAACTTTGAATTCTCAATTGTAATTTTTTTACTTGTACAAATTTTCATTTATTATAAGCGGACTAAAAAAATTGTAGATGTTTAATTTCTTATCCATCCTCTCTACATTCGGGATATTTATTTTGAAAAATTATTTTATGAACCCTCTGAACGCTCAACTTTCGGGTACTCCTGTATACAAAATATCTTAGATACGATCTTAGCAATTTTTTCCCATATTCTTCAACTATTCAAAAATGTTTATATAAAATTCCAGCTCAAAATTCCCATTATTATGGCCTCTACGATTTTTTGACTCAACAAACAGAAACCCAAAATTTATTTTTTGAATTTTTTAAATTCCCTAAATCGCAACTAAGATAATTTTATAAATTAAAATCCACTTATTTCACCCGTAAAAAGTGATTTAAAATATTTTAAAATTCACAAAGAAAATTTAATTTTTTTTTTGAAAAATTCAACTCTCCACTTTCGTGTGCCCCTGTATACAAAATATGATAGATACGTTCTCATCAATTTTTTCCCATATTCTTCATTCATTTAAAAATGTTTATATAAAATTTCAGCTATAAATTCCTATTATTATGGCCTCTACAATTTTTTGACTCAACAGACAAAAACCCAAAATTTATTTTTGGATTTTTAAATTCCCCAAATTGCAACTAAGATAATTTTATAATTTAAAATCCACTAATTTCACCCGTAAAAAGTGATTTAAAATATTTTAAAATTTACAAAGAAAATTTAATTTTTTTTTTTTGAAAAATTTAACTCTCCACTTTCGTGTGCCCCTGTATACAAAATATAATAGATACGTTCTCAGCAATTTTTTCCCATATTCTTCATTTATTTGAAATTGTTTATATAAAATTTCAGCTCAAAATTCCCATTATTATGGCCTCTACGATTTTTTGACTCAACAAACAGAAACCCAAAATTTATTTTTTGAATTTTTTAAATTCCCTAAATCGCAACTAAGATAATTTTATAAATTAAAATCCACTTATTTCACCCGTAAAAATTGATTTAAAATATTTTAAAATTTACAAAGAAAATTTAATTTTTTTTTTTGAAAAATTTAACTCTCCACTTTCGTGTGCCCCTGTATACAAAATATGATAGATACGTTCTCAGCAATTTTTTCCCATATTCTTCAGTTATTTAAAAATGTTTATTTAAAATTTCAGCTCAAAATTCCCATTATTATGGCCTCTACGATTTTTTGACTCAACAAACAGAAACCCAAAATTTATTTTTTGAATTTTTTAAATTACCTAAATCGAAACTCAGATAATTTCATAAATGAAAATCCACTAATTTCACCCGTTAAAAGTGATTTAAAATATTTTAAAATCCACAAAGAAAATTTTATTTTATTTTTTTTTGAAAAAGTTTACTCTCCACTTACGAGTATCCCTGTATACAAAATATAATAGATACGTTCTCAGCAATTTTGTTCCATATTTATCAATTTTTTGAAAATGTGTATATAAAATTTCAGCTCAAAATTCCTATTATTATGACCTCAACAATTTTTTGACAACTCCAAATTTATTTTTTCAATTTTTAAATTTCTTAAATCGTAACAAAGGACATTTTCGACATTTTTATAAATAAAAATCTCAGTAGATTCAAAAAATGTACATTAAATTTTTGTTAAAAACTCACCATGGTTTTTCCGGACCCAGTCGGGCCGACCAACATCAGTCCATGTCGAACCACCGTCGTTTCATAAAGTTGAATAACTTTTTTAACGAACTCTGTAAACAAATTAAAAAAAAAATCATCACAACTCGCAAATCGAAAGTCGGGGATCAACATTAGCTAACTGTCATTTTGAAAATCAAGCGAAGGTATCGAAATAAAGGAATCTGCAATTAAAGTTATTTAACTGTCAAGCAATTATCCTTGAAACTGTAAGCTTGGGTGGACTGGGCAATTAAACTTTATTAGAAATCATGACAAAAAGTTTATTTTAAATTTCGGTCACGTTTTTCGATTCGGTTGTTTAATTTGAAGCACATCGTGGAAGGAAATATACAGGGTTTTTCAAAAAACCATAATTCAAAAAAAATAAATTAAAACAAAGGGTTTAAAAAAAACAATAATTCAAAAAAAATAAATTAAAACAAAGGGTTTAAAAAAAACAATAATTCAAAAAAAATAAATTAAAACAAAGGGTTAAAAAAAAACAATACTTCAAAAAAAATAAATTAAAACAAAGGGTTTAAAAAAAACAATAATTCAAAAAAAATGAATTAAAACAAAGTTTTTCAAAAAACAATAATTCAAAAAAAATAAATTAAAACAAAGGGTTTTTCAAAAAACAATAATTAAAAATGAATTAAAACAAAGTTTTTCAAAAAACAATAATTCAAAAAAAATAAATTGAAACAAAGGGTTTAAAAAAACAATAATTCAAAAAAAAATAAATTAAAACAAAGGGTTTTTCAAAAAACAATAATTAAAAATGAATTAAAACAAAGTTTTTCAAAAAACAATAATTCAAAAAAAATAAATTGAAACAAAGGGTTTAAAAAAACAATAATTCAAAAAAAAAATAAATTAAAACAAAGGGTTTTTCAAAAAATTCCTTAAAGGACTTTTATAATCGATACATATATAAATAGCATTTTTTTCATCCAAAAATTGAATTTTTTTTGGAAAAACGATTCGTGAAATCGAAATATACAGGGTATTTTTAAAAAATACTATTTTTATTTTAATTCAAAGATAGTTCACCCTATATATTCGATTTAAGCCCAAGTAAAAGTAAATTATAAAATAAATCAATAAAAATCGAAATATACAGGGTATTTTGAAAAAAAACCTATATCCAATTCGTAAAAAATTCAGAAAAAGTTTTAAAAAAATTTAAAACTCACCGTTCACATCTTCCAATCCCAGGGCGATAGTAGATGCTCTAATGGACTTTTCCAAGCTTCCATAATCCACCGCCTCTTCCACCATCCGAGGAAATAAATCCGAAACGATTCCTTGAATAAATTAATTCGAAAAAATATTTTTATATATTTTTTTTAATTTTTCTACTTACCACTAAACAATATCAAATCGTCCTTCAAAAATTTCGGTACGTTAACATCTAGAAGAGCCCTAAGGACGATCTGTCTCTCGTCCATTTCGGGCTGTTCGCGTTTTAAATTACCCGCAACGGCTATGACAGTTTTAACGGCACGCATCCCAAAATCGTAATGGTCCTGGCTACTCAATTGCTCCGAACTCAATTTGAATGTCGTCGTTATTTTGTTGGCCAAATTTTTAGCATTACTGGAAAAAAAAGTCAGTTGAAAAAAAAAAAAAAAAAAAAAAAAAAAAATTGAGAAAAGATGAAAATTTAAATAAATAAAAAAAACCCGATTCGAAAATTTCAAAGTACGCGCATAAAGAATGAAAATTTTCACAAATATATTAACCCCTTTTAAAAATTAGGCCAAAGTTTTGGCATTAGTGGAAAGAAAAGCCTCAAAAAAAAATAATAAAAAAAAATATAAAAAAAATAAAATAAAAATATGGAGAAAACATGAAAATTGAAACAAATAAAAAAACTCCTTTCGAAGAAAATTTCAAAGTACGCTCATAAAAAATGAAAATATTCACAAATATATTGACCCCTTTTAGAAATTAGGCCAAAGTTTTGGCATTACTGGAAAGAAAAGCCTCAAAAAAAAAATAATGAAAAAATAAAATAAAAATATGGAGAAAACATGAAAATTGAAACAAATAAAAAAACTCTTTTCAAAGAAAATTTCAGCTCATAAAAAATGAAAATACTCACAAATATATTGACCCCTTTTAGAAATTTGGCATAACTGGAAAGAAAAGCCTCAAAGAAAAAAAAATGAAAATGGAGAAAAGATGAAAATTGAAACAAATAAAAAACTTCTTTCCAAGAAAATTTCAAAGTACGCACATAAAGAAAGAAAATATTCACAAATATGTTGACCCCTTTGGAAAGGACTAAAAGGACTAAACTTAAGGATTATACTCACCCGAATCCGAAAGAAAATAAGGAAATTTCGGCGATTAAAGTATAATCCGGTACCATCATCGACACAGGTCGGAACAAAGCTTTCAAATTATCCGGTAATTCTGTTCTTCCTGCGTAACCAGGATTCATCGTAATGAAAACAGCGCAAGATTGTTTCAAAGCGATTTCCGATCCCTCGAAGAAAAAAGATTCTAAACGAGCTTGTTGGGCTTTTTGAATTGTTGTTATTTGTTGAGCCACCTATTTAAAAAGAAAATGAAAAAAATAATACAGGGTGGAGAAGAAAAATTGGTACTTTATCGTTTGATTAAATAGAAAAATTATTTACCACAGACAAAACTTCGATATCGATCCTATTGAATTCGTCGAAGCAAGCCCAAGCTCCTGAGCTGGCTAATCCTTTGAAAAACTTTCCCATCGCCATGAAATCCAATTGATCCGAACAGTTAAAGACGACGCACTGTATAGCGAAAGCTTTCGCCAAGTCTTTCGTCGTTTCTGTTTTACCGGTACCTTTAAAAATGTTTTGAATTTTAGACTTGTTGTAGCTGTTTAAAATTGAAAAAATTTCGAAATCAAACACCCTGTATAATGGGAAAGGGGAAATTAAATAACGGAGTTTGCTGAAAGGATATCAAAAATAGGTTCCTTATTTTAAAAGGTGACGAGGTTATGTTTAGGTGGGACAATTATAAACAAATTGACGAAAATTGACGGAAAATGGTTCAAATGTTATCAAAATAGGTTCAAAAAATGTTCGTAGGTTTTGTTTGGGTGACAAAAATTGACAAACATTGCTGAAAATAATATCAAAAACAGGTTTAAACAGTTTTCGTTGAAAATCTTGATGTCTACATGTGAAACCATTTTAAATTTTGACGGAAATTAACGAAAATTGACGAAAATTTAACAAATTTAGTAGAAGCTGAAAAAATATTGACGAAAATTGACAAATATTGAGGGAAAATGGTTCAAATGTTATCAAAATAGGTTCAAAAAATGTTCAAAGGTTTTTTTTGGGTGACAACAATTGACAAACATTGCTAAAAATAATATCAAAAACAGATAAAAACAGTTTTCGTTGAAAATCTTGTGAAAACATTTTGAAAATTGACGGAAATTGACGGAAATTAACGAAAGTTAAACAAATTTAGTGAACGCTGAAGAAATATTGACGGAAAGCGAACAAATTTAGTAGAAGCTGAAAAAATATTGACTAAAATTGACAAATATTGACGAAAATTTCCAAATATTGACGAAAATTTCCAAATATTGACGAACATTTCCAAAAAATGTTAAAAATCCTTTTATTTTCATTTAGTTTAGATAAAGGAAGAGTTAATTGAAATAATTAAGTAACTTGCAATAAAAAAAAATGTAAATTCAAATATGCAAATCGTCCCTAGGAACGTAAAACCCTTTTATTGTTTTCCTAGTCGTAACGGTTTACGTAACGTAAAATGACCTTGATATAGTTTGAAACGAATAACAAATTTTTATCAACACCTTCAAATAAAAACTTCACAAAGGAAGACATAAAAAATGTTGTTTTAACGAGTTGTTTTTATTATATAAAGTTTCGTTAGCTAACGTAAACAGATTGTCTTAAACTTTTTTTTTTAAATATTTACCTGCAGGTCCGGCTGGAGCACCTCCAAATTTTAAATGAAGCGCTCCGGTTAGCGTTAGATAACACCTGTCTGTCAGAGGGGTTATTACTAAACGACCGCTGTTGCCGAGGTATTCGTAGCCGTAAGAAAATTCGGCGTTGACGGCTCTAACTTTCATTTGTTCTTCTACCCAATAATATCTGAAATTAATGGAAATATCGATTCATGACTAATGGCTTTACAGCAATTCAAACTGGTTAATTGACGGATATTCAAAGAAAATGAATGGAAATTTTTATTTTTAGATGGAACGTTATGAAAAATTGGCGAAAATTGACGAAAATTTCATAAACCGTAGCAAATTGAACGAAAATTGACGAAAATTTGACCAAAAATGTTGGAGATTTCATCGAACATAAGGCCTAAACATTTTCTATATTTGTCTCGATTCCCGAAGTGGTCATAATTTGAAAATAATTATTGACAGGATTTCAAAGAAATTGACGAAAAAAAAAAATTTTAAAACCATAAAAAATGTCATCAAGAATGCAATTTTTATCGTCAATTTTCAAATGTTTCCATCTAAACAATATCGCGATGTATCAAAAAATTATTTTCAACAAATATTTGCAATAATATTACAAATATTGACGAAAATTGACAAAAATTTCAAAAACCGTAGCAAATTGAACAAAAATTGACGAAAATTTGACCAAAAATGTTGGAGATTTCATCAAACATATGGCCTAAACATTTTCTATATTTGTCGCGATTCCTGCAGTGGTCATAACTGACAGGATTTCAAAGAAATTGACGAAAAAAAATTGACAAAAACCATAAAATATTTCATATTGAGGTGGAAACATTAAAAAAATTGACGACAAAAATTGCAAATATTGGCAATAATATGACAAATATTGACGAAAATTTGACAAAGTTCATTCAACTCTCCGTTCTTACCTTAGTTGACTTATCCAATCAAAATCGTTGACGTTTTCAATTTTCAAATTTACCAAATTTTGAGTCACATCTCTCGAATGTACTTCAATAACAATCAAAGCGGAAAGGATCTCTCTTTGGACGAAAGTTAGCTTGCCTTTCACCAAACCCCTTAAATCATCCAAGTTGACCAGCATTGTTTGAGTGAAAAATTTGCTGAGACTGTTTTCCAAAATTCCTTTTTCAACGCCAGCAGTCCAAAAAGTTTGACTGCAGGCTATTACCACTTGTCCTGGCCACAGAAGGACCTAAATGTACCAATATTGGATTTATCTACTAGCTAAATTTTGGGAAAAATTTAAAAGAAAACCTCTTTGAACATTATAAAGAGAAAACGAAACAATTTGGCTAAACATCCTTTTACAAATCAAGGATATACAAAAAATTTAATAATGTAAAAATTGAAAAATATGTTTGGATAATTCAAATTTGCAAAAACCTCGATTTTCAGTAGTAGGCGAATTGAAAGAAAAACTCAGTATTAGTGTTTGCTCAATTGATTTTCCTTCGGTAGGATAATATACAGGATATATCAATCTTCGTTTGAGTTGGCATGTGGTCAATAGAACGGTAAAAGATTTATTTTTAAACAGATACAGTAAATTCGACGTAAATGGAGAAAAATTGTTTGTTTGCTCACAGATGATATATTATTGAAAATTTTCAATTTCTATACAAAGGAAATACAGTGCACTTGATGTTTTTGTTCTATAATAATCTCCGCCTCCAAGCAATTATGTTTCATTTAATTAATAGTTGGATGTTAATAAGGACTTTGAGAACATATAGAAGTGATAATGTTTGAGGGAAAGAAGGTGGTACAGTTGGATTGTTAAAGGGGTTGAATTGTATTAATTGGGGGTGTTTTGATGTCTATTGAACATAAAGAGAAATTCCAATTGCTTTGGTTTTTTTAAAGTTGAGACTGGATGGAAATTGACAAAAAAACTGGAAAAACTCGACAAAAAAATTGGAAAAACTTGACAAAAAGTTGGAAAATATTGACAAAAATTGACTGAGACTGAAAAAATTCAACAGACATTGCTGAAAAGTTATCAAAAATAGTTTTTAGATATATCACGATTTCTGTAGGTTTTAATATGGTGGAAAATATTTCAAATAATTGAAAAAAATTGACGAAACTGTGAAGATTTGACAAAAATTCGAAAAATTTCAAAAATTTGACAGAAACGGATAAGACATTGGACAGAAATGGAGAAAATTTGATGGGGTTTGATCAGATAGGTTGAAACAATTTTTTAATACGTCAAATGTCAAATTATTAAAAAAATTGACGAATTTTGGAGAAAGATTTGACCAAAAAATTAGACATGGGGCAAAAAATAAGATAATTTGATTTTAATAAAGATGGGCTGAAATTTTTTTTTATATTTTCTTATTCAGGTGAGATCATTCAAAAAAAAAATGGTTTAAAATGTAATTTTGTCGGGATACCTTCAAAGACATCTTTACAAATTCAATTTTTTCCTTGTCTCGAATACCGATTTCCATTAAGTATTTATTCAAAAAAGCTAATTTATACGCAAATGAATTATTAGAATTATAAAAAAAAAAGCTCTGGTTGTTTTCGTTGAATAATCTAAAATTTCCATTTCGTTCTGTATTTAAATAAAAGTTAATATAAACAAAAAGCTTTCCCGTTCGTAATATTTGGATATTTTTGTTGACTTTTGGAATATTATCGATAATTGCTTATCCATAACATTGAAATTCATACTGCGTAATCAATATTTTTATTAAATACGACTTTCTTGAAAAAATTCGATAATATAAAGAGTTGAAAACATAAATAATGTTGGGAAAAGGAATTTTTTTTATGGTACGCCCATGATTTTTTAAAAATTCTAGCGTACGATAATAATAAATGGAAATTTTTACCAAAAAGTTGACCCCTTTTTGAAAAATTTAATCGTACGCCCCTGACCTAGACATATTTCTGAAAAAATGAACCCGTTTCAAAAATTTCAACGAACGCTTATGGTTTCTACCAATCAATAAACCCTTATATAAAAGATTCTAACGTACCCCCTAAATTTATGAATTTCATCGTACTCCCCTGACCTAAACATTTTTGTGAAAAATTAACCCCTTTCAAAAATTTAAACGAACGCTTATGATTTATACCAATCAATAAAATAAACCCTCATATAAAAAATTCTAACGTACCTACCCTCCCAAATTTATGAAAATTTCAACCTACAAATTAGCCCTTCTAAAAAATTCTAACGTACGCCCATGATAAATGGAAATTTCTACCAATCAATAAACCGTTATATAAAAATTTCTAACGTACCCCCCCCCCAAATTTATGAAAATTTTCAAACAAAAAAAAATAAAAAATGCTAACGTACTCCCCTGATCTAGAAATTTTTGTAAATTAATCCATTAGTTAAAAATTAAAAATTCAACGAACGCTAATGATATACGGAAATTTTTACAAATAAATAAACCCCCTAAAAAAATTTTATCGCACGCATACGAGGAAAAGGAA
Organism: Galerucella nymphaeae; assembly: GCA_963978555.1. Taxonomy (NCBI): domain Eukaryota; kingdom Metazoa; phylum Arthropoda; class Insecta; order Coleoptera; family Chrysomelidae; genus Galerucella; species Galerucella nymphaeae. The sequence continues at coordinate 17,359,105 of OZ021714.1, forward strand.
TTTCCAGAAAAATTACACATCGCTGGAAAGAAAAATTCTTACCCATTCAGCTCTCGGTTTCAGCGGCAAATCAGCGAGAGATTTTCCGAGTTGAGTTCTAACGGTGTTTTTCATGGAAATCTCCACGACTACCAACCAATTTTCCACGTTTCCCGTTGGATACAGAGGCGGATCCAAATCAACGCATTCCTCTTCCGCCGAAAACATTTGAGTTATGTGCAAATCTTCCTCGAAAGTTAACTAAATCACAAAAATATTTTTTTTCAAGAAAATATTTAATAATTTTCCTATTAACAATTATTACCATCGCTATATTTTCGAAGCACTTCTTCAGATGTGGCTGTACAGCAAGCGGATTTCTTGTTTGAGACAAAATTTCCAAAAGTTCGTCGTCGCTAAGGAAAAACAATCTCGGAAAAATCATACGTTTCACTTCCAAATATTCTGACAGGCCTTTTTGAACGATCTGAAGGACGTGATTTGCATCTCTCAAGCTTTCCAAAAGTGGGCGGTTACCACAATATTCAATTATCTAAAAATACATTTTTTTCACCCCCCTTTACTTTCTCATATCCCACTTCTGATTATTTATTTTTAAAATACCGAAATGGAACGACTTTTCATTGCGAGGAATTCTTTGGAAATGTGTTTACCTGAGGACAATCAAGAGCGCTTCGCATAATACGTTTCCACGTTCTTTCCATTGAATTATATTTTTTACTTTCCACTGGTAATTGTTTGGTGATATCTTCGCTAGTGAAGATGGGTTCCAAGTACATCCATTGCCTGGAAGAGTGTTTTTTTTTGAAATTTTTCTTCCCGAATTTTTTTTGCGAATTTTGAGAACAAGTTTCCAAATTTTTTTTTCATTTTCTTATTTTTTTACCTCGAAGTTTTAGTGATTTTTTTTTTAAATCTGCTTCAAATTACGTCAAACAATTTTTATATCGTCGGGGGGTCAATTTACCAAATATTTTTTTTGAGAATTTTGAAAAGTTTTCAAAATTTTATGATCTCGGATATTCAAAATTTCAGTGATTCAAAAAAAGTGCTTTAAATAATACTAAACAATCTGTATCTAGACTGGGGGTCCTTTTATGCTTTTTTTGGAGAATTTTGAGAACGATTTTCAAAAAATTTTATTTTCCCATTTTTTTACCTCAGAATTCCAAGTTTTAGTGATTTTTGAAAAAATCTGCTTTTATTAACATCAAACAATCATAATATCGACTGGGGGTCAATTTACCAAATTTTCTTTTAGGAATTTTGAGAACGAATTTTCAAAATTTCCATTTTATCTCGGAATTCAAAATTTCAGTGATTTGAAAAAAAATTTAATCAATCTGTATATAGATTGAAAATCCAAAATTTTATGATCTCGGATATTCAAAATTTCAGTGATTCAAAAAAAGTGCTTTAAATAATACTTAACAATCTGTATCTAGACGCGGGGTCCTTATATCCTTTTTTTTGGAAAATTTTGAGAACGATTTTCAAAAATTTACATTTTCCCATTTTTTTACCTCAGAATTCCAAGTTTTAGTGATTTTTGAAAAAATCTGCTTTTATTAACATCAAACAATCATAATATCGACTGGGGGTCAATTTACCAAATTTTCTTTTAGGAATTTTGAGAACGAATTTTCAAAATTTCCATTTTATATCGGAATTCAAAATTTCAGCGATTTGAAAAAAAATTCAATCAATCTGTATATAGACTGAAAATCACTTCTATTTATTTTTTTAGGGGGGAATTTTGAAAGCGAGTTTCCAAAAATTTCATTCTCATTTATTTTACTTTCAAAATTTCAAACATTATCAATAAATCAGCTTTAGTTAAATATCAAACATGTAATTTTGAGACATCAAAATTTTGAATATATCCCCGCAAATAAATATCAAACACTCTGTATATAGACGGAGGAGCGATTAAACGAATTTTTTTTTGAATAATTTTGAGACCAAATGTAAAAATTCTCATCTCAGTGGGTTGAAAAAACTGAAGGAATTGAAATTGAAAAAAAAAATAAAAATGACATGACATAAATTTCTTTCAATTATATAATTAAAGGATTTTTTTCGGAAAAAGAAACTCGCTATTGCGTAACATCGGGAAATTGATGAGAAAATTGGATTTGAAGATGGGGAGATCAATTCAAAAATTCAAGACTGGATACAATTTCACTATCATCAGGTGGCTTGAGCTGGAAATTGATACTTTTCAATATGAAAATTTCATACAAAAACTAATTTCTCTATCGCATGTTTAATCCGGCAAAAAGTACACAACAAATAATCGACTCTATGGCGAAACACAATATTTTCAAGTTTCAGTAATTAAAGTCAACGGCAGCGAACGAAACTTTCATTAATTTGATATTCTACCAACATACTACGGTTAAAATTAAAATTCAAATTACAGGAAATAATTACGTTGACTTGAGCAGGCTCATTTAAAATTTTTGCGTAGTCGAAAACAGGATTAAAATCAATAAATTCAACATACTTTTGTACGTCCATCCACTCTTCAATAACCTCAGCGGTAATTTTCAATCTCTCCTCCCAATCGTCGATTTTCTCTTCGAACGGTCCTTTAAAAGGACTAAACGAAATCTGTTGCGTCAAAACAATTTGATCGTCCAATAATTGTTGGATTTCGTCGGATACTTTCATGATATAAGTACCTACGTAAATACATTTTTTTTATTTTCGTAAACCACGACTCTTAGATCAATTATTACCTGTAGTTTTATAAGCTGTCAATTCCAACTTATTATTTTCCCATTCAGACATCATCTTTTCCAAAGTTTGTTCTATTGAATATTCTTTAGTGGCATGATCAGCTATACCGGACATTTTTTCAGCGTATTCAACTACACCCAATTCCAAGCAGTCATGAAAAGTTAAACCAGTCGAAAAGTCCAATAAAATCCCTTTAAAGCAAACCTACCGTTAGTTTTACTCGTCCACAAAAAGTAGCCAACAAATTGTCCGGATCTGATTCATTTTGAATACATTCTGTTTAGAAAACGAGTGTTGTCGATATAGATCTCTTCAAGAGATGTTAGATGAGGAAAGTTTTTAGTTTTTGGTTGATATCGTGAATAGGGATGTGAAAAAGTGTCCAATAAGAATAATTGTCCAATAAAATACAATTTTAAAGTTTTTTTCTATAAATATCGTTAAAAATTTTGTATCAACAATTTTTTTTAATCAAAAGTAATCGTAGACTAAGGATTTTCTGTAGTGAGGATTGTAAAAGAGAGTTCAATAAGAATCCTTGTCCAATAAAAAACATAATATAAAGCTCTTGTTTAATAAAAATCGGTACTAATAATTTAGCAGCAATTTTTGATCAAAAATAAATAGACTACTGAGTGTATTTTGAAGTGAAAGTTGTAAAAGAGAGTCCAATAAAAATCATTGTTCAATAAAGCACAAGATTTAAAGTTATTGTTAAATATCGTTACAAAGTATTATGTAGCAGCAATTTTTGATCAAAAATAAATAGACTACTGATTGTAATTTGAAGTGAAAGTTGTAAAAGAGAGTCCAATAAAAATCATTGTTCAATAAAGCACAAGATTTAAAGTTATTGTTAAATATCGTTACAAAGTATTTAGCAGCAATTTTTGATCAGAAATAAATAGATTACTAAGTATTTTATGTAGTGAAAGTTGTTAAAGAGAGTCCAATAAAAATCATTGTTCAATAAATCACAAAATTTAAAGTTCTTGCTAAATAAACATCGTTACAAAGTATTTAGCATTAATTTCTAATCAAAAATAAATGGTGGAATGAGTATTTTTTGTAGTGAAAATTGTAAAAGAGAGTCCAATAAGAATCTCTGTCCAATAAAACACAAAATTTAAAGTTCTTGTTAAATAAATATTGGTACAAAAAGGATCAAGTTGCAATTTCTATTGGAACTGACAATAAAAAGAGGTTGTAATAAGAATTCTTGTTCAATAAAAACAATTTTTGTTCAATAAAAACTCACCAGTCTCCTCAGCAAACTGTTCCCAATGCCGTTCCTTCATTCCGGGATTCTTCAGAGCCAAAAGTAAAGGTACCAAAGGTTTAAACTGTTCTATCTGATCTTTAATTTCTATAGCTATACTCTGCATAGCGGGAACTTCAGCGAAAGTTCTAATGGACCTCGTCATTAACTTGTACATGTCGCTGACAGTCGTTTCTATGGCTTCGGCGTCTATCTGAACTATTGGGTTATCCATCCACATCTCGTGCGACCTTAACCAGTCTGGAAAAATTTCCTTAGTGTAAAGTTATTTCAAAATTGACGTACAGATTAAAATCTATATGTAGACGTTGAAAAAGCTGTTTATTAAAAGCGACATGTACCTTGTTTTCGTTGAATGTTGATTTTAATTACGAGTGGAAATGATTAATTGAATGAAAATATTTACTTGTATCGATCAATGACGTTTTTTTTTTAATTTGGATTATATCGATTCGATTTTTTTTAATTTTTACCTGAAGCTGCACCCCAAAGATTTTTATAAGGTTCGAATTCCTTCATCAACCTAATCAGATTGTCCCAAGGAATGACTGGGACTCCAAACAATTTTTGACGTTGATTTAACAGTTGTCCTTGTTCCTGGGCTTCCTTCATCGTTTTCCACAGTCTTCTCATGTCCAAAGCTATATCGTGCGTCTACAAATTGGTCCAAATAATTGTTGAAAAATTTTCACGATTTTTGGAACGTACCTTATTGAAATCTTTCAATTGGGACATTTGAACTACTTGCGCTGTGAGTGTATCGATTTTATCTTGCAAAGCAAACTCGTCGGTCAGTTGCATCTTATAGAATCGCTCTTCTTCTTCTTTTAGAAATAATTCGGTGGCTTCGGATTCTTGTTGTACTTTTAATGGCCACCCTATAGCAGTCCATTTGTTTGCGAAATCTTCGTTTTGTAAGGAATATCGAAACGAGTCCAATATTTCGTATTCCTGATGCAAAATGTAACCCCCTTTAATATTTCAACTACACCACTGATAAAACCAAGATTTTTGCATGAAACGCTCATGATATAGAAATTTTCGCAGATAAAACAACCCCTTTTGAAAATTTTATCGTACCTCTATGCTGAATAAATTATTTCATAAATAAACTAATAGCCTTGTTGAATAATTTTGTCAATAATCAACCCCTTTATATATTTTACTGTACGCCTGTGTTGAATAGATGTTTTCATGAAATATTTTTGCTCCCTTTAAAATAATTATGTTACTTCCATGGTATAGATATTTTTACTGAAACATTAACCCCTTTCCAATATTTAATCGCACGTCTATGGCCGTTTTGTAAAACTTACCATGATGTATCTTCTGGTTGTTTCGTCGAGTTGTCGCAGGGTCATTGGAATCGTCTCTATCCAATCTCTCATTTCGTAGACTCGTTCTATACTGTCCGGTTTTTCTCCGAGTTTGTTCATTATTTTTTGATATTCGGACAAAACCTAAACGATCAAATAGACAAAAAACCAAATAAAATTTTCAAGAAAATCGATATCTTACATCTTCTATAAGTTCCTTCATCCTTTCGGCAAACGCGTCCAATAATTTCCCGATTATTTCTTGTCTTTTATTTATCAAAGTGTTTCTCAAAAAATCTACCGAAACGTGGAAGGGTCCGATAAAAATTATAATAGGCAAAGAAGATTCTAAGCTGGCTTTTAGCCGAAACTGGTTGGATACTTCTTCCTTTACCTCAAATGCTGGATGTTGTTCCTGTTTATATTGCCTACGACATACCAGAAACCGTTCAAATAAAATACCAAAAAGTGGAAATCTTTGGTGCGCACCCAACCAAAAGGGAACATCTTTGGTGCGCACCCACCAAAAAGTGGAAAGCTTTGGTTCGCACCCGTCATAAGTGAAAATCTTTGGTGCGCACCCAACAAAAAGCGGAAATCTTTGGTGCGCACCCAACAACAAGTGGAAATCTTTGGTGCGCACCCACAAAAAAGAGGAAATGTTTGGTGCGCACCCAAAAAAGTGATACTCTTTGGTGCGCACCCAAAAAAAAGTGATAATCTTTGGTGCGCACCCAAAAAAAATGGAAATCGATAATCTTTGGTGCGCACCCTAAAAAAGTGGAAATCTTTGGTGCGCACCCAACAAAAAGTTAAAAACTTTGGTGCGCACCCAAGAAAAGTGGAAATCTTTGGTGCGCACCCACAAAAAAGAGGAAATGTTTGGTGCGCACCCAAAAAAGTTATACTCTTTGGTGCGCACCCAAAAAAAAGTGATAATCTTTGGTGCGCACCCAAAAAAAAATGGAAATCGATAATCTTTGGTGCGCACCATAAAAAAGTGGAAATCTTTGGTGCGCACCATAAAAAAGTGGAAATCTTTGGTGCGCACCCAACAAAAAGTTAAAAACTTTGGTGCGCACCCAAGAAAAGTGGAAATCTTTGGTGCGCACCCAACAAAAATTGAAAATCATTGGTGCGCACCCAACAAAAAGTGGAAATCTTTGGTGCGCACCCACCAAGAAGTGGAAATATTTGGGGCGCACCCATCAAGAAGTGGAAATATTTGGTGCGCACCCATCAAGAAGTGGAAATATTTGGTGCGCACCCAACAAAAAGTGGAAATTTAATGTAAAAGTTGCATTAGAAGTGCCCAAGAAAATAATTTCGATTTTTCTACTTTAAAAATAACAAAAAACTCACTCAACGAAAGCATTGACATCCATATTATACAGCGACAAATGCATATCGTACTTTGCGGCGTAAGCTTTCAAAGGTATCAAAGCTTTATCGTACGCAAAAAGGAATCGATCTCGGATCTCGCAAACTTCTGGTGCTAATAGCCCGACCGATGACAAATTCAGATCTTTCGGAAAACGCAGATTGTTCATTAAATAGGGGTGAACTTGTTTGACTAAGTGGGTTTGTTTCAGGGCTTCGTCGAAAAGTTTCAATAGGATTAACTAAAAAAAAAAGAATATTCGTTTCAATTGAAGGTTTTAATTAAAGAGAACGCGCAAATATATTTAAAAGCAATTACAAACAAATGCTCATCTAGATCGAGCGCCAACTTAGTAAAACTTTAATTGAACCTTTACTTATCCACGTGAATATTTATACTGCAAATAATTTTTGAGAAGGAAAATGTAAAGTAAATAAAAATTTTAACGTGCCTGAAAGTTTTCCGGGGTCGTGGAATAATATGCACCGCTTTCTTGCATTTTTAATTGTAGACTGAAGAGCGGTGGAGATTTGGATATGAAAGGGCTGTTGACTAGATCAGTGCCCCATTCGTAATCGTCTTCGACTTGAAGACAAGTCAGACAAGGGGTTTCCACTAACGTTATGAAGGTGTTGATGGAATTTTCTACTAAAATGCGAAGTGTGTGCTGGAAAAAATTTGATATTTCGACTTTTTAATTTGAATTTTTTTGGGGGGGACCCTGAAAACTATACCTCAAGACATATCAAACTAATGAGCTCATTGCAAGGTTTTCAAATATTATTTTATAATTTTAAAATTAATTACATAAAAATAGATCTTTGCCCCCCTTTTGTCCAATATTATTGGGTGAGAAATTTTGAAAAAAAAAACACAAATATCAAACTAATGAACTCATTGCAAGGTTTTCAAATATTTTTTTTATAATTTTAAAATTAATTTCATAAAAATAGATCTTTGCCCCCCTTTTTTCCGATATTATTGGGTGAGGAATTTTGAAAAAATACAAAAAACACACATATCAAACTAATGAACTCATTGCAAGGTTCTCAAATATTTTTTTCATAATTTTAAAATTAATCAGATAAAAATGGATATTTGCTCCCCCTTTTGCCCGAAATTATTGGGCGAAAAATTTAGAAAAAATACAAAAAACACATATCCAACTAATGAGCTCATTGCAAAGTTCTCAAAAATTTTTTTCATAATTTTAAAATTAATCAGATAAAAATGGATATTTGCTCACCCTTTTGCCCGAAATTATTGGGCGTAAAATTTTGAAAAAATACAAAAAACACATATCCAACTAATGAGCTCATTGCAAAGTTCTCAAATATTTTTTTCATAATTTTAAAATTAATCAGATAAAAATGGATATTTGCTCCCCCTTTTGCCCGAAATTATTGGGCGAAAAATTTTGAAAAAATACAAAAAACACATATCCAACTAATGAGCTCATTGCAAAGTTCTCAAATATTTTTTTCATAATTTTAAAATTAATCAGATAAAAATGGATATTTGCTCACCCTTTTGCCCGAAATTATTGGGCGAAAAATTTTGAAAAAATACAAAAAACACGCATATCAAACTAATGAGCTCATTGCAAGGTTCTTAAATATTTTTTTCATTATTTTAAAAACTAATTACATAAAAATTGATCTTTGCTCCCCTTTTTTTCGAAATTATTGGGCGAAAAATTTTTTTAAAATACAAAAAACTCATTTCTTTATTTATTATGAAAAATAGCTATAAAAATTGAAAATTTTCACTTACCTGCATTCTAAACTTCACCAATTCCATAAATCTTTTCAATTTCGAAATTTCGTATGTCTCAAAACTTTTTTCGTTTATATCGAACCAACCTTTACCGATATCACCCAGACACATGCGAATATTAAAAACTATCGTTTCTACCCAAGGCCCTCGAAGTTGTTTCAAAAGCTGCAACCGAAATATTGGTCGTTTTAAAAACATTAATTTTGCAATTTTATATTTTTCCAAATATTTCTGTAACTGTCCCAGTTGTCAACAATATCATTCAACAACAATTACATTGGAATAGTGTCCACCCTGTATAGTTGGAAACGTTAAAACTTACCACGTTGGTCGATAAATTCTGTATCGACTCAAATTCATCCAAAGAAACGTATTTAGAGCCGTAATTGGCCGTAAATAAAGACATTAGATTTATTTTTATACATTCAGCGTTGACATGTGACATTGCTCTGTAAGTTTCCGGTAATACGTATATATTGTACCACCTAAAATAGTCTCTTACTTCCGGGAAATCTACCATTCCAGTAATTACAAGTTCTATAAAGGGCAAAATAAAAAAATATATTTTAGAAGCCATTTATATGAAATTTGAATACATCTGACAACAGTGGAAACCGCGAAACAAAATGTAATTATTTCCATGGTTGTCAGATTTATCTGTAAAACATTATGGAACCGGGAATCGACTGACAAGTGACAGTTTAATGACAAATTACTCAACAAAATGTCCAAGGTTAAGGAAATTTAGACCAAGTTCTAACCTGGAACTTTTTCATCTTCTTTTATTGGAATCCATAAGTTCTTAAGGTCATGTTGTTCTTTGAAATTTTTGGCAAATTCTAATCCCCCAAGGGTTCTTTTATGATTTAATTGAATGTTAGATAACAACTATAAATAAACAAGAATATCACTGCCAATTTAAATATATAGAACATTTTTTATGGTATTTGACCTACCTTCTGAAAAAATTCGGCGCCAGTAACTTTTTTCCCCATACCTCTCGATGCTAGAAAATTTATTTTTTCCAATAATATTCCATCAATTTCGTCGATACCTTCCAATGATATACAGTCAAGAAAAAATTCATATCTGTCGATAAAAATATACCTAATGTCAAATATATTGATACCAACACACAAAAGGTTAATATTAAGGCAAAAGACTTCAAAGGAGTTGCTTTCATTATTTCTTTTTCCCAGTATTTGATCTTTATGGATCACATATTACATGAAATGTCCCTTTACGAATAGATTTAGGTTCAATAGCAGATATATTTTCCTTCAAACTGTTTAAAGTTGAAAAAAATAACAATATGGGTTAATTTCCCAATAAACCAGGAAATATATTAATCTAATAATAATTTTAAGAGCAGCTATAACGTTTAGAAAATGTCAGGAGCAACATAGATTAATATTATGGATGTAATATGACCACAACCGATAGAAAATGTACCCCAATTCTACCCCAGAAGTTTGTAGCAAAGTGCAGTTATAAAAATAGACAAACAGGATAAAATAAATCAACTACAATTCCTCCAACACAAAAAATTATTTAAGTAAAGTTCTAGTTACCTTATCAAGTTTTCAGTTTCAGCTTTGAACTTTAAGGCCTCCTTAATTCTGTTAACGAAATGAACTGGATCCTCAGCGTAAAACATAATGTACAATCTATGCAAGGAAAACATTCTTTGCATTCCGTCCAAAGTCATGACATCCCAAAGTTTTGTTTCTGGATCATAATCGTTCACAGCCACATTAATCCAATCATACAAAGAATCCAAAGGACTTGGAGTTAATTGAATTTTTGAGGTGATATATTCAGTGGATTCCAAAATACGTAATGCTGAAGGTACAAAGGCTATAGCTGGCAGAGGGTGACGAACATTGTCGATTATACCATGCTCTAGCCAATTTTCAGGAGTTCTACAATATTTTTCAATGAATATCTTTTAAAGTTTAATATTAAGATTATACCTAATATCAAACTCTTCGTCGTCAAATAACTCCAATGGTAAGAAGCTAATCCATGTTCTATCTTCTGAGTGCTGTTTTAATATCTCTGGGGGCACTAAATCCCTCATAGATATACCAAAATTCATTAAAACATCTTGTAAATTTTGACTCTAAGGATAATATTACAAAGTAAGATACTACTTTGCAGTCTTGATATATCATACCTGATATTCACGTCGACACCTTTCTATAGCCACACTTCTTGGAAGTGTTTTTGGTTCGACTTTATGTTGAAGTTGAACTTTCGGTTTAAACGTATCAACTGGGAAACTCTAGAAATTATATTTTATAAAGGTCCTAATAATTGTTAAATTTCTTACTATAGTTTTATCGTCGTCAAACGTCATCCATCTCTCTGCCGGTGCTAGAAACGTACGCTTCAACGGAGGATTCATGGATTTTATAATGGGCGTATGCTTTTCTGTTCTCATCTGCCATATTAGTTTTGTATTTTTGTATGCACCCGGTAAGTCGGTAATTGCTTTTATCCGGCTTTCATAGGATAAATCCGTTAACAACTCCGCGTAATATCCACGAGTAGGAAGTGCATGTTTGAGTCTTTTTTTCTTTGAAAAACTCATTTTTTTATTAATAAATTCGAACGTCTGCCGGTCTGTTTGACGTTTTATAACGGAAAGATGGATTCTTTTAAAACATTTGAACTGTGACACTTGACGTATGAGACAAGTGCTAAAGGTTAGGCTGGATGAAGTAAATACGCGTAAAACCATAGATATCAACTCGCACTTTGACAGCGCTTCATACATTAGCGTATTAGAGGTGCGTTCGCTAGTTTTTTGGGCGGATTGAAATGAAACAAATGAACACATTAAATGCACTTTATTTTCTTCCATTATTGTAAATATTTTACAGATTTTTTATTGGTAAGTATGAAAAGATGGATACTGGATATGATAAGCACAATACAACTTATTTAAGACAGTAGTTATTAAACATTTACATGAAAAAAAAATCAGTCAACTAGAGATTCCGTACCTCGCTGAAGAAAAGAAAGCAAAAAAATACATCTTCAGATAATACTGATAAAAAATAAACCGATGTGCCATCTATATCACGTGGTATTGTGGACAGTTATCCACGATACGAGTACGTAAATTATTTACATTTACAAGGTATAGCTAACATCATTTTTTTCGCGAAAGTTGGGGAGTGCGGACAGCGCCAACTGAAGAAATAGTAAAAAATTTTCATTTGTTTCATTTAAACCGATTCACTTTTCATTCAAAATCACCCTGTAATTACCACATCGTAATTTCGTTACAATAACATCGAATTTAAATCACTTAGGAGCCTTATACACGTTCCGGTTAATTTGCCGGAACTGACGGAAACATTGAAAAAGGTGAAAACGGACCAAGGGACAAAATTCACAAATTACTACTATTACAATATTAATCAGACGAGTTTCGTTCCGGCAAATACCTCTGAACGTGATACCTTTTAGATGATTTTGTAACCTCACTAATAGAGGAGTTCAGTTAAAGTTCAGTGTGGCCAACAAAAAGTGTTTTTTTCTGACAAGAATGACAGTTGAAGTCTACTGTTTAAAACATGAGATTTTTGCATGTTTTTTATCATTGAGAACAACTTTATTGCTTTATTAAAATAACGAATACATCCCCGAAGCGTAAATCTTGAAATTTAAAATGACTTTTTAGCTGAATACGCAACATATCGGTGGCCAATAATTCTAGGAACTTTTGGCATGTCACCATTTCATTTCTGTCATCTGTCAGTACTTCTGTCAAATGTCAGTGAACACTGACATTTGACATAACTAGTGACTGAATAACAAAAATGAAATGGTGACTTGCCAGAAGTTCCTAGATTTATTGGACACTGTTATGTTGAGTATTCAGTTAAAAAGTAATTTTAAATTTCAAGATTTACGCTTCAGGGGTGTATTCATTATTTTAATAAAGCAATGTAGATGTTCGCAATGATAAAAAACATGCAAAATCTTATGTTTTGAATAGTAGACTTTAACTGTCATTCTTGTCAGAAAAAACTACTTTTTGTTGGTCACACTGACCTTTAACTGAACTCCTCTATTATAAAAATAAAAATTTCATTACAAATAAGGTTATTCAATTTGCTAAGGAGCCTAGCACACGTTGCGGTTAGTTCACTGGATCTGACACAAGTTTTAAATGACATTTAAAATTGAAACAAAAAGGTGGAGAAGAACCAAACAAACAAATAACTGTTACTGGAACGTTTTTGTTACTTTCAACGTGTGTACTTAATCAATGTTGTAACTTTACTTGTTTTTATAGAAAACTGTAAAAATATAATAAAAAACACACTGGGTTTGTTTTTTTTTCCTAAAAATTAAGTATTTCCCTATTCTTATATTTACAAAAATGTAATTAGAAAAAAAAGTAAACTTTACCCGGCTCCAAAAATGTCTTTTTCTTTGGGTTAAAAAAATTTCTTAGCCAACCTTCGCTGTTGTCATAAACATTCACGATTCTTCAGTCGAACGCCATCAATAAAAATAAAATTTCTGTTTTTATTTTGCAGTTAATGGTAGAAATTTTCACGGTCGTGTCCAGAACTCGCTACGCTACGTAAAATAATATAAAAAAATAATAATTAGGCTTCTTACATTCAACTAAATATTTTTGTACACTCTTTTTTTCAAATAATTTACATCAATTTTTAGATCGTTTATTTTTTTCTTTCACTGTTTACGTGTGTGTGTGTGTGTATTTTCCTCATTTTTTTTTTAAACTCACTTTTCACCACTTTCATATACACCAGTCACTTTTGTTACGTTTAGGTCACCTGTGTGTAGAACCGTCATTCATATCGAAAAGAATTTGTGCTATTGTCCTTGAGGATTCTACATTACTAAGAGCCACGTTCGCCAAATGGGACTCGTACGATTTTAAGTACCTGGAAATTTGAAAAAAAAAAATCGGTATTCAAAAATAAACAATCTCCATACAAATTCCTCACCTTTTACAGTGACTACTGTAAATCACAAGATTTCTTAAAATCAGCGACGCTGTCAAACGAATACTTTTTGTAACAGGACCCTCATTATCGTCCTGAAATAAAACAAAAACCACGTAAATTCACTTCTTAAACCAACAACATCTCGAGCGACAGCATTTTGTACACTTTGAGCGACAATTTCTTATTTGAAGCACACTAAAAGCTCCATTTTGGTAATTCCCAGACTGTCGGAAAATTTTGATAACCTGGCAACATTGAATTCAAGTCCAATATTACAGATTGCGACCAAACTTATCGAACCATGCAATTTACACAAATACAACAAGGAAAATATGAAAAAAATAGCTTGAAAGAGAGAAAGAATAATTGGGCGTGGTCAGCTATGGTGTATACCTATTTCCCGAGGCTTGCCGAACGTTCATTGCCCCCTTATTTTTAATCGCTGCTGCCAGAAGCGTAGAATAATTTGTACAAATGATATTTTTGTCTCGTTTAGGTTGACTTATACAGTATTAAACACTTTCATCCGGCAACATTGTCCTTTACAGAGAGAATTCACTAATTGTTGGTATTCAGTATGTAAAGGACACTGTTGCCGGATGAAAGTGTTTAATAGTGCATTTGTACAAATTATTCTACGCTTCTGGCAGCAACGGTTAAAATAGGGGGGCTATAAACATTCGGCAAACCTCGGGAAATAGTTATACACCCTAGCTGGACCACGCCCAATCATTCATTCTCTCTCTTTCCCATATTTTTTTTGTTGTACTTGTGTAAATTGCATGATTCGTTAAGCTTTTTCGCAATCTGTAATACCGGACTAGAATTCAACGTTGCCAGGTTATTAGAATTTTCCGACAGTCTGGGAATTTCCAAAATCAAGCTTTTTGTGTGCGCTTCGAATAACAAACTGTCGCTCAAAGTGTAAAAAATTCAAATCCATGCAACAAATAAAGAACAGAGCACGCAATATCTTCAGTAATGACAAAAGTTAATATAAATCTAGAAATTTTCACAAGTAAATCTTTGATTGGTCCAAATTTACGAAAAATTTCAATGGAGGAACTAGCTTGGGACAAAAGGGGAAGGATAATGTTTTCGAACATACAAAAGTCTTTTGTTTAGAAAATAGAGTTGTTGAAATTTCCTGGTTATGGAGTTAATAATATCAAATTTCAATTGTAGGTCGGTCAACTATCGAATTTCAGTAAAATATTTGTTTTTTTGGCACAAAAGCAACACTGTAAATGATTAAGTATGAACAAAAGCCTTGTTTACGCAATCCAAACAAAAACAAAGCTATAGACGTGTCAAAACAAATTAAATCGTGCAAAAAAGCATGTTGGCGGTGAAATAAAACGAAAAAATATATACAGGGCGCTTCAAAATTACTTAGCGTATCACTGCTCCAAGTTACAAACCCAATTTGCTTTTTTGATACATTTGAAACACCCTGTAAAAGATAAACATCGACAAACGCCATGCTCGTAAGAATCTACAGCAAATTCAAGCAAAAAAAAAACAACAAAAACAAGTGAAAATCGCTTAAAACAAACACTCACTATCAGCCGACACCTCACCTGGTCGGAGGAAGGTGGTGGGCCACCACCACCACGAGCGACAGCGACAGCTGTCAAACCAGCAGTGACAGGCAACGGAGGTTTCAGCTTGACAAAATTATTTACATTTATTAAATATATTACAAAGCATATTTTACAATTTCTTCACGATCCCGTACGGAAACCGGCTAGTGTGATACAAGCCTTATTCCGTTATACGATTCAAGTGTTATAAATATATATGGTACTTACTTGTAATTCCTTGGGATTTACGAATTCCATGGCGTGTCTTTTGATCGCGTGTAAAGCTGCGTCAGGTGCGTAACCGGGGTGGGGACTAGGAGCCGAAGGCGCCGGCATTTCCGTTTTGCTGTTATTCTGAGCTGCCTGCTTTCGTTTCGTCAAACTTTGCTTCATCGACTGGAAAATCAAAATAATTATTTTCTTTTATCAAAAAAAAAAAGTAATTTTTACTCACCTCGGTGTTACAGTGTTTGTCGTGGAGATGCGTCATCAAGGAAAATCTCGTTCTTTTCATGTTATCGCATCTATCCCATTGGCAAATTATCTCGTCGGTACCCGAAGGGCAGTGAGCTTCACAGGCGTGCAAGTAAACCTCGTTAGCCGATTTAAATTTCCTATCGCTGGAAAAACAATTAAAATGTTTGTTAAATACTTAGTCGTAGATAAAATAATGTTTATACACCGTATCGTCGATGGAATACAGTAAAATCCTCACTCTGAGGTTGTTTTACCGCAATACCAACACTCGGAGGATGAAAAATGGCGTTAACAAGCTGAAAAGGGCGTGGCTTTCAATGATATCGAGATAGGAAACTTTCCCAGGCCCAAAATTCGTCCCCGAGAGGAAGTCTCTCGGTATTTAATATGAAAATTAATGACAGAAAAAATTCAGGCACGTACAGGATTGATCAATGAACAATAATCAGCGGGTTAAACATTTTTACCCGCAATTTTGACAATTAAAGACACTAGACGGATGAAAAATGGCGTTAACAAGCTGAAAAAGGCGTGGCTTTCAATGATATCGAGATAGGAAACTTTCCCAGGCCCAAAATTCGTCCCTGAGAGGAAGTCTCTCGGTATTTAATATGAAAATTAAGAACAGAATAACTTCAGGCACATACAGGATTGATCGATGAACAATAATCAGCGGGTTAAACATTTTTAGCCGCAATTTTGACTATTAAACACTCGACGGATGAAAAATGGCGTTAACAAGCTGAAAAAGGCGTGGCTTTCAATGATATCGAGATAGGAAACTTTCCCAGGCCGCAAAATCTTCCCTGAGAGGAAGTCTCTCGGTATTTAATATGAAAATTAAGAACAGAATAACTTCAGGCACATACAGGATTGATCAATGAACAAAAATCAGCGGGTTAAACATTTTTAGCCGCAATTTTGACAATTAAAGACACTCGACGGATGAAAAATGGCGTTAACAAGCTGAAAAAGGCGTGGCTTTCAATGATATCGAGATAGGAAACTTTCCCAGGTCCAAAAATCTTCCCTGATAGGAAGTCTCTCGGTATTTAATATGAAAATTAAGAACAGAATAACTTCAGGCACATACAGGATTGATCAATGAACAATAATCAGCGTGTTAAACATTTTTAGCCGCAATTTTGACAATTAAAGACACTAGACGGATGAAAAATGGCGATAACAAGCTGAAAAAGGCGTGGCTTCCAATGATATCGAGATAGAAAACTTTCCCAGGCACAAAAATCTTCCCTGAGAGAAAGTCTCTCGGTATTTAATATGAAAATTAAGAACAGAATAACTTCAGGCACGTACAGGATTGATCAATGAACAATAATCAGCGGGTTAAACATTTTTAGCCGCAATTTTGACTATTAAACACTCGACGGATGAAAAATGGCGTTAACAAGCTGAAAAAGGCGTGGCTTTCAATGATATCGAGATAGGAAATGTTCCCAGGACCAAAATTCGTCCCTGAGAGGTTATTTGATGAAAAGATCGGGTAAATTAATTTTCAAAAAAGGAAGGAGGAAGGAAGGAAGGAAGGAAGGAAGGAAGGAAGGAAGGGATGAGGAAGGAAGGGATGAGGAAGGAAGGAAGGAAGGAAGGAAGGAAGGAAGGAAGGAAGGAAGGAAGGAAGGAAGGAAGGAAGGAAGGAAGGAAGGAAGGAAGGAAGGAAGGAGTGAAACATTTTTACCCGCAATTTTGACAAGACACTCGACGGATGAAAAATGGCGATATTCAGCTGAAAAGGGCGTGGCTTTCAATGATATCGAGATAGGACATTTTCCCAAGCCCAAAATTCTTCCTTGAAAGGTTATTTTGAGAAATCGATCGAGTAAATTAGTTTAAAAAAAAGAAGGAGTAAGGAAAAAAGGAGATAAACATTTTTAGCCGCAATTTTGACAATTAAAGACACTCGACGGATGAAAAATGGCGATAACAAGCTGAAAAACGCGTGGCTTTCAATGTTATCGAAATAGTAAACTTTCCCAGGCTCAAAAATCTTCAATTTTTCAACAGAAAATAAAAAAAAAACCGTTACTTACATAAAACAATCGTTCCATTCGCATATATAGGGCGTCGTCAAATCTCTGGCTATTCTATGTTTCTTAATATCCTCCTTTTTGTCAGTCTGATTTGAATTCGTGACAGGTTGCGCTTGCGTCGTCGTCGTATTGTTCCCTGCTATCGTTTTAACGACTTTATTAACGGTCGAAACGTTGTTGGATACCGACGACGTATGAACAACGGGCCTAGGAACTTGCGTGACGACAACCTGTAATAAAATCAACGATATATCATTTGGAAAAACGTTAAAAGCAAATAACGTACTTGTTGTCCTTGCGGGGTTACTACGACTTTTTGGTGCTGCGTTGCTTGTCCGGTGGCGGGTTGTTGTTGCAAGATAATGATGGTCTTGGCGCCGGTTCCTTGTTGTTGGGAGGTTTGTGCTAGTAGTACCGTTTGCTGTTGCGCTCCGTGTACCATGCCGGATTGAGGTTGAGCGACGACGTAGGCCGTTCCTTGCCCGCCTGCGCTGCTGGTTTGTAGAACGTACTGCCCCGTTTGTGAGCTGGCGACTATTTGCATTTGTCCTTGAAGGTTTTGGGAGAGAAGAATCGGTCCGGCGTTGGGTTGGGTTAACATCATCGGTCTTTGACCGGCGGTGTTTTGTACTATCACCGTTTGACCGGATTGCGTTTTTAAATGAGCCCCCGTCGAGAAAACCATCTGGTTAGTACCGGAAATTTGCGCTTGCGATACAATTATCTGCCGCTGCTGCGCTAAAAGCATCTGCTGATTGTTATCCATGATGATTTGTTGCAGAGAGTTCTGTGGTTGTAGTTGAATCTGCGCTTGTTGGTCGGTAACTAGCTGCGTTTCTTGTAACAGTTGTTCTTCGTCTTCGTCTTCCAATATATCGGCGGCGATGTCGGCGAAAAGTTTAGCTGCCGCTGTAGATACTCTGGAAGGACCGTCGTCGCCGTTGGAACTCGACGAATCCGGCGCCGGGGATGGTGCTGTTAAAGAACCGTTTACGTTGCTGGATAATAAAGGACGTTTCGCTTCGATTTCCATCATTTCTTCGGAGGAACTACGTTTGATACCGACGTGAATTTCTTCTTTGGTATCTTCTTCGATATCCATTTTCAATCGGTTGTCGGTGTCGTTATCTCTACTTAGCGCTTTTTCGATGTGATTTTCAACCAGATCCATGGTTTTCTCACCCAGTCTTAATTCTTTTCTGATGCCGCCGTTCAATAGAGGCGGACTTTTTTCGAATTTCTTTTCTAATAGATCGGCTAACCTAAGAGGTTTATGCATCGATATCTCGGTGGAGTGTTTCACTGAATCTTTGGAATTACTATCTTCGGTTAGGGTGTTATCCGCATTCGGTATACCGTTCAAAAGACCTTCGAAACTCGTCAAGGAATTTTCACCGTCCTCGGTAGAAGATACACCTCCCAAACCTACAAAAAATTTATAACTATTAACTCTCCCTAGTCACAAAAAAAAAAAAAAAAAAAAAAAAAAAAAAAAATACTTACCAACTGTTCCTATTCCAGAACTAGAAGCAGCCGAATGATTTCCAAGTGAATCGCTGTCCTCGTTGTCGATCCTTTGGGTTTTACCTCCTTTAACGTTATTACTGAGCGGAGCCAGGGGTGGAGGTGGCGGTTGGGGAGGTTCCTTCTTTCCTTTCGTTAAATCGGTGAATTGGGTGGTAGAAGATACTGAGGGATCGCCGATTTCGGTGTCGGAGAAAAGTTGTCGAACGCCGTTTAAACGTGATGGTTTTAGAGGTTCTTTCATTGTGGTTTTTTCGGTCGCTTGTTGGGCTAAGAGACGTTGTTGTCGAGCGGCCACCTGTGGAGTTAAAAGTTTTTGTGTTGCTATGGAATGATTCTTCTTTAGAAAGTTACATACGCGTTTTTGAGGGGTTGTTACCCTTCTTCTACTACAATAAATAATCTATTAAATGTTTTATTTCTTCTATTATATCGAGATTGATAAGGTTTAAAAATACTTTATTATTATTGTTATTAGTATTGATATTACTGATATAATTTATTTTGTTAGTTTTAAACAATTGCAAAACATGCAGAATATTTTAAAAACACTCAAAAATATTTTGTACAATTTAAAAAATGTAAATTCGAGTTTAAATTTTAAAAAAAATTCAATTGATAATGGTTTAAACACAAAATTTGTTAATATATTACCACAAAATTTGGTAGACATCTTAATAGATAAAAAAAGGTAATAAATGTTGAAAAAGTGATTTTATAAGAATTTTTTTGAAAAAAATCGCTCAAATTTGAAATTAAGTGATTTTAAGAAAAATTTTCCAAAAAAAATACTTTAATAGGGATGTTACAAGAGATTTTTCTGGAAACTAACGTTGAAATTTACTTCAATTCAAATTTATTAAGGAAAATAAAAACGTTGATGGCGATTTAAAAGGATGGTTTTTCAAAAAAAAAAAGGTTTTAAACAATTTTGAAGAAATTTACCTCGAAATACACGTTAAAAGTGATTTCAAGGCATGTTTTTTTTCGATAAAAAACGTGATATAAAGGAATATATTCCAAAAATAAGCGATTTTAAGAGATATTACCTGAATACTCCACGTTAAAAGTGACTTTTTAGGAATTTTTTTGAAAAAAATCGCTCAAGTTTAATATTAAGCGATTTTCAGAGACATTTTCCCAAAAAAACGTTAAAAGAGATGTTACAAGCGATTTTAAGAGATATTACCTGAATACTCCACGTTAAAAGTGACTTTTTAGGAATTTTTTTGAAAAAAATCGCTCAAGTTTAATATTAAGCGATTTTAAGAGACATTTTCCCAAAAAAAACGTTAAAAGATATGTTACAAGAGATTTTGGAGAAATTTACCTCAAAATACACGTTAAAAGTGATTTTAAAGCTTTTCTTGGAAAACAAAACGTGATATTAGGGAATATATTTAAAAAATAGGCGATTTTAAGAGATAATTGCTGAAAAATCCACGTTAAAAGTGATTTTCCAGGAAAGTTTTCGAAAAAAATCGCTTAAATTTGATATTAAACGATTTTAAGAGATATTACCAGAACCTTCCACGTTAAAAGTGATTTTTTAGGAATTTTTTTGAAAAAATTCGCTTAAATTTGATATTAAACGATTTAAAGAGAAATTTTCAAAAAAAAAAACGTTAATAGAAGAGATTTTGAAGAAATTTACCTCAAAATACACGTTATAAGTGATTTTCTATGGAATTTTTCGAAAAAAATCGCTTAAATTTGATGTTAAGCGATTTTAAGAGAAATTTTCAAAAAAAAAAGTTTATAGAGATGTCACAAGAGATTTTGAAGAAATTTACCTCAAAATACACGTCAAAAAAACCTTTGATCCTTATTAAAACGTCTACCAAAATCAATAACAAAAAAAAAATAGTGAAAAACATATAATCGCTAGTGGGTATTAGTATGTTACCTGCGCTACATTTTGACAGTCTGTGGCAGTCCTCATGCTCACTGTTGACATGCAATCGTTTACCTTTGTCGCCAGAAGGCTTTTTATAAGCGACGTATTACTTGTCTGACCTACTACCGTCGACGCCGACGATACTGTCGTCGACGTAGACGACGACGTCGAAGCAGCCGCCGTTTGATTTTCTTTATTAACAACTCCCACGCCGCTGGTCATCGTCGTATTCGTCACTGTCGTCGTCGAAGTACTACTCAAACCGAGAAGAGCTTGACTGAGATGAGGATGAGCTATGGCCTTCGCAAGATAAGAAATAATCGATTAATTATACGCTTAAAGAGATATTTTGTTTATAAAATCATTATACGACAGAAAAACAGCTGAAAGAGAGAGAAAGAATAATTGTGCGCGGTCATTAAGGCGCTTAGGGGTGTATACTTATTTCCCGAGGCTGGCCGATTGTTCATTACCCCCTTATTTTAACCGCTGTTGCCAGAAACGGAGTTTTTCTCTCGTTTTCGTTGACTTATGCACTATTAAACACTTTCATCCGGCAACATTGTCCTTTACAGATGTTCCCAACATGTAAAGGACACTGTTGCCGGATGAAAGTGTTCAATAGTGCATAAATCAACGATAATAAGACAAAAATATCATTTGTACAAGTTAATCTTCGTTTCTGGCAACAGCGGTTAAAATAAGGGGGTAATGAACGTTCGGTCAGCCTCGGGAAATAAGTATACACCCTTAAGTGTGACCGCGCACAATTATTCTTTCTATCTCTTTCATGTCGTACTTGTGTAATCCGAGGCGAGGGTTCCATGAGGATTTTCGAAATTGTTAATTTTTTTTTTCAAAATTACGTGTATTAGTAGTGTAGAGAGTATTAGTGTGGGGAAAATAGTTTGGTGTAATGCGAAAGGATAACGAATTTTTCATTTCTAACCAAAATTACTCGAAAAAAATTGAAAAAGTTCAAAATTTTCAGTGATTATTTGAGAAAAAAAATTACGAGTACGTGGGACGTAGAAAAAATAAAGTTATAGTGAGTAATTTCGGAGAAAATTGAACCATATCTACTTTATAACCACCACCACAATATAACAGGTAGAAACAACGCACAGGGTGATATAAAAAGACAAAGATAATCTCATAGCAATAACTGCGAATAAATTAGTACGAAAATGTTCATTTGAACTACTTTCCTATAAATACTTCATTGGAAGGGAAAATGTACGTTATTGCTTCGAGATTTTCCGTAAAAATGAGGAATGAGTCACTAAAAACAGTCCTACTCTGATCGATTCAAATTCAAGTCATCAAAAATGGATTTTTTTCAACTGCGATACTTTTAAAGTGACCCACTCTGTATAGTTGATTAATAAACAAAGAAAAAAACGTTCCTTCAGTACAACCCGATGTTTTTTTTTTCCCGATTGAAAAAATAATAACGCGATGTCTACACTAATACCCCCACCAACTTATTTACCTGACTTTTAATATCGCCTTTGTTCGGTACAGGAGATGCGTCCCGTTGTTTAGGCGGGGCGCTAAGTTGCGCCTTAAGTATCGGAGAAGCGGGAGACGGCGTAGACGCGGTGACGTCGATTCCCGTCCCGTTATTGTCCGCCAACACAGTCAACGCGTTTCCCTGTCCCTGTTGGGTTACTATTATAGGTTGTACTGACGATTTTCGACGTACTTGTTGTATTTTAGGGGTAGGAGACGGGCTTAATAAGGAGGGTTTAGTAGTTTGGGTCGTAGCAGATGGTGGGAGATTGATTATGAGGGGTTTGTCTCGCACCTTGATACCGTCGTAGAACTGGGGATCGCTGGAATTTGTTAGTTTCATGGGATTCGGTCCCACTGTGCCTCCAAATATTGATCTGTGAACAAAATTAGATATAAATTAGGCAACAAGTTGAAATGTTCGGATTTTTATGAAAAAAAAACATGCATCATTGAACTTTTTGGGATTTTATAAATTTTCGAGCTCTTTATTATTAATCTCCGTTAGTTTTTGAGCTCTTTAAATTAAAAATATACCCTGCAAACAATCTCTAACTTTTCGAGCGCAAAATGATCAATATCCGTTATTTAAAGAGCTCTTAATAATAATAAATGTTAATTTTAATAACTTTTCGAGCTCTTAGCACTAAAAACATTGCCTGTATATATTATCGAGCTCTAAATATGATTTTACGAACTCCCTATAATCAAGAATATGAATTTTAGTACTTTTCGAGCTCGATATATGTGTTCTAGAACTCAGCGAGGACAAAAATATGAACTTCTGCAAATTTTCGAGCTGTAAATATGATTTTACGAGCTCCCTATATTGATAATTATGAATTTTAGTATGTTTCGTGCTAGATATATGAGTTCCAGAACTCAGCGAGCCCAAAAAGGATCAATATCCGTTATTTAAAGAGCTCTTAATAATAATAAATATTAATTTAAATAACTTTTCGAGCTCTTAGCACTAAAAATATTGCCTGTATACATTTTCGAGCTCTAAATATGATTTTACGAGCTCCCCATAATAAAAAATATGAATTTTAGTATTTTTCGAGCTAGATATATGAGTTCTAGAACTCAGCGACGATAAAAATATGAACTTCTGCACATTGTCGAGCTCTAAATATGATTTTACAAGCTCTCTATATTCAAAAATATGAATTTTAGTATTTTTTGAGCTTAATACATGAGTTCTAGAACTCAGCGAGCCCAAAAATGATCAATATCAGTTATTTAAAGAGCTCTTAATAATAAGAAATATCAATTTTAATAACTTTTCGAGCTCTTCGCACTAAAATTAATGCCTGTGTATATTGTCGAGCTCTAAATATGATTTTAGGAGCTCCCTATATTCAAAAATATGAATTTTACTACTTTTCGAGCTCGATATATGAGTTCTAGAGCTCAGCAAGCACAAAAATATGAATTTTTGCACATTTTCGAGCTCTAAATATGATAATACGAGCTCCCTATATTGATAATTATGAATTTTAGTATGTTTCGTGCTAGATATATGAGTTCTAGAACTCAGCGAGCCCAAAAATGATCAATATCAGTTATTTAAAGAGCTCTTAATAATAAGAAATATTAATTTTAATAACTTTTCGAGCTCTTCGCACTAAAATTAATGCCTGTGTATATTGTCGAGCTCTAAATATGATTTTAGGAGCTCCCTATATTCAAAATTATAAATTTCAGTATTTTCGAGCTCGTTATATGATTTCTAGAACTCAGCGAGCACAAAAATATGAATTTCTACACATAATAAATATAATCTTTCCAAGAAATTACAACCATTTGATTCGAAACGTTATCTACTTCATGACCTTGTTAGCGTTTGAATTATTTAATTATAAATAAACTCTTATCTAAATCTATTTAGATAAAACCAGAAATCGACACTAGTTTTGAATGTTTCAACTAACAACAACAAAAATTAACGTCTTAATCAAATAGTGCACCAAGCAAAAACATTAAATAAACAATTTCAACGGATAATTTTGAATTAAAGTCGGAAAAAGGAAAATCTATTCTTACCTAACACATCTAGGGAAATGCAACGGCGATATCACTCCTTTTCTTCCGATACTCGAACAAGAAT
This sequence comes from Galerucella nymphaeae, assembly GCA_963978555.1. Taxonomy (NCBI): domain Eukaryota; kingdom Metazoa; phylum Arthropoda; class Insecta; order Coleoptera; family Chrysomelidae; genus Galerucella; species Galerucella nymphaeae. The sequence goes on from OZ021714.1 coordinate 17,383,747, forward strand.
TCAAATAATGTTTATAAAGTTCCTGGTGATCCACTCTACCGGTACTGCAAGGTTCGTACGTCGCTCTCAACCAAGCCAAAGCGAACTGTTCGTTTTCGTGGATGACTTGCTGATGAGCGTGTTGCTGTTGAATTAGTTGTTGCGGTGTCATTACAGTAGAGGTAGATTGGATGACGGAAGATGTAGAAGGTGTCGCTGTTCGAAAACAAAAACAGAAATGTTTTGAAAAAAAGAGGTCTAGAAGCGTTTTTAAAAGAAATTTTATCAATAATTAATAGACGTTAAAGAGCGATTGTAGAGATAATACTTTCAAAAATAATAATAGCTATTTCAAAGAGAATTAAAAAAAAACGCTATAAGCGATTTTAAATAAAAGTTTTTGAAAGAAATTTTATGTAAAATAAACGTTGAGGAGCGATGGTAAAGAAAAATTTTCAAACAATAAAACGTTAATAGCGATTTAAATAGGAATTTACACAATAGCGATTTTAAAAGAAAATGTTTCCTAAAATGGTTGAAAGCGATTTTAAACGATTTTTTTTCAACAAATAGCGCCATAAGAGTTTTTGAAAGAAATTTTATCCAAAATAAACGTTGAGGAGCGATGGTGAAGAAAATTATTTGGAAAATAAAAGGTTAATAGCGAATTTAAAGGAAATAAAGAGGACATTGAAAGCGATTTCAAAAGAAAATGTTTCAAGAAAGATTGAAAGCGATTTTAAGCGATTTTTTTGCAAAAAATAACGCCAGAAGAGTTTTTGAAAGAAATTTTATCCGAAGTAAACGTTGAGGAGCGATGGTAAAGAAAATTATTTGAAAAATAAAACGTTAAAAGCGATTTTAAAAGAAATAAAAAGGGCATTGAAAGCGATTTCAAAAGAAAATGTTTCAAGATTGAAAGCGATTTTAAGCGATTTTTTTTCAAAAAATAACGCCAGAAGAGTTTTTGAAAGAAATTTTATCCAAAATAAACGTTGAAGAGCGATGGTAAAGAAAATTCTTCGGAAAATAAAAGGTTAATAGCGATTTTAAAGGGAAGACACAAAAAGTTAAAAGCGATTTTAAAGGAAATAAAAAGGGCATTGAAAGCAATTTTAAACGAAAATGTTTTCTAAAATGAAAGGTTGAAAGCGATTTTAAACGATTTTTTTCAAAAAATAAAGCCACAAGAGTTTTTGAAATAATAGCGATTTTAAAGGGAATATACACATAACGTTAAAAGCGATTTTAAAGGAAATAAAAAAGGCATTGAAAGTGATTTCAAAATAAAATGTTTCATGAAAGGTTGAAAGCGATTTCAAGCGATTTTTTTAAATGAAAATTCTTTGGAAAATAAAAGGTAAATAGCGATTTTAAAGGGAATTTACACAAAATGTTAATAGCGATTTTAAAGGAAATAAAAAGGGCATTGAAAGCGATTTTGGGAGAAAATGTTTCCTAAAATGAAAGGAAGAAAGCGATTTTAAGGGATTTTTTCAAAAAATAATGCTTGCAGCATTTTAAAAGCAAGTTTTATTATAAAGGTATGGTAAAGAAAATTCTTTGAAAAATAGCGATTTTAAAGGGAATTCACACAAAAGATTGAAAGCGATTTTAAAGGAAATAAAAAGGACATTGAAAGTGATTTTAAAAGAAAATGTTTCATGAAAGGTTGAAAGCGATTTCAAGCGATTTTTTTAAATGAAAATTCTTTGGAAAATAAAAGGTAAATAGCGATTTTAAAGGGAATTTACACAAAATGTTAATAGCGATTTTAAAGGAAATAAAAAGGGCATTGAAAGCGATTTTGGGAGAAAATGATTCCTAAAATGAAAGGAAGAAAGCGATTTTAAGGGATTTTTTCAAAAAATAATGCTTGAAGCATTTCAAAAGCAAATTTCATTAAAAATAAAAGTTGTGGAGCGATGGTAAAGAAAATTCTTTGAAAAATAGCGATTTTAAAGGGAATTCACACAAAAGATTGAAAGCGATTTCAAAGGAAATAAAAAGGACATTGAAAGCGATTTTAAAAGATTTTTTCAAAAAATAACGCTTGCAGCATCTTAAAAGCAAATTTTATCAAAAATAAACGATGGTAAGGGATTTTTTTTTCAAAAAAAACTTTAAAAGCGATTTTAAAGTTTGAAAAAAACTCACCTGTCGATACTGAAGTAGGATTGATCGGTATTAACCTTTGCGGTACTATCGGTACTTGTCTAACCGGCGTACTAGGCGTCGATTTCGGCGTAGGACTACAACTAACAACAGGAGTAAGCGTCGAATTAGTAACTGCCGTTACGTTGGAATTGATAGCCGTAAGAGTCGAGCTGGCAGGCGTTAGAGTTACTGTCGAAGCCGATGTCGACATCGTTTGCGTTTGATTCGTTTGCGATTGAGTCGCGTTTTGTACTTGAGCTTGTTGACTACTTCCGCTCGGTAAAGTTTCCACCAACTTCATCCCGATACAAGCTTTAGGGCCGTAACTTTTCCCTTCCACCGTTATCAAAGACACCAACGTATCGATAACTCCGTGATTGACGATTATATAGTTGCAAGATTTCTCCCCCAACGAAGACAAAGCGTACAAACATTCCAACGTGTATATCAACAACATGACGTCGTGTAAAGTTAAGAACGAACATACGTTTTTGTAGACGTGTTTTTGCAGGGATTTTTGCATTACGTCTTCGTTCGATTCGTTTTGACTTAGTTTGTTCAATACTTCCAAGGAGGAAATGCAGGCGGCGCGGTCTTCGCTTTTTAAACCGTCGGTGACGATTTTCAACAATTTCGCGGCTAATAAATCGCTCTGTAAGTCTCTGACGATGAATTCGGACGCGATGTTACTCAGCATGTCCATGCCGAGATTTTTAAGGACGTTCCAACGCGAAATACTGCACAATAATAAAAATCTAACGAACGACGTGTTCTTCACTAGTACCGGTACGTTTTCCTCGATGAAACTGAGATTTCTTAGTATCGTGGCTATTTGCAAGACCCTTTGACCGATGTAATCCTGCGTTCCCAAGTTTCTTTTCAAACAAAATAATTCACTGTCTTCCGGATTCAGTTTTAATTTGAAACTATCACAATTTTCTTCGACGATTTCGCAATCTGGACTGTCTGACGGTTCGTTTTGTTGTTCGTTCGACGCGTTAAGGACTAATAGAGCGTTTTTTGCTGCTGCTTCTTCTTCTTCATCTTGTCCGACGATCAGAGAGGTGGGCTTCGAGGATGTTTCCGAGTCGATGGATTTGAATTTAGTTTCGTTTGTCAGATCCAAATATTCCGGTGATTCGAGAACGTCTTTCCAAAAATTATGGATCGGTTTTTTTCTAACTACGTTGTACAAGTGGATGAATAGAATTCGCATGGAACCTAAAATTATTTTAAAAATTTAATTAAATAAGAAAAAATATTTGTAAATAAAGGAAAATGGGAGCAAAATCAGATCAATATAGTTTTAAGAGTTAAAAAATGAGAATTTCAAGAGTTTATTGAGTTTTTTGAGCTTAAAAATGAGAAATTTAATATTTCATGAAGTTTTGCGAGAGAGATCAAAAATATGATTGATAATAATTTTCAAGTTTTTATAGCAGAATAATGAGAATTTAAATAATTTTCAAACTTTTTTACTCACAATACTCAAGATTTTGATCAATACGAGCTCTGTTATGATAATTTTTTCAAGAGTTCAAAAATGAGATATATTCAATATTTGAGAAAGTTTTACGAAATCAATAATGAGAATTTTAATACATTTCAGAGTTTTTTGAGCTCAAAAATGAGAAATTCGGTTTTTCACAAAGTTTTACGAGCTCAAAAATGAGAAATTCAATTTTTCACAAAGTTTTACGTGCTCAAAAATATTACTCATAATCAATTTTGAGTTTCAAGAGCTCTGTAATGAGAATTTTGATTTTTTTAACAGTTTAAAAATGAGAATTTCAAGAGTTTATTGAGTTTTTTGAGCTTAAAAATGAGAAATTCAATATTTTATAGAGTTTTACGAGCTCAAAAATATGATTGATAATAATTTTCAAGTTTTAATAGCAGAATAATGAGAATTTAAATAATTTTCAAACTTTTTTACTCACAATACTCAAGATTTTGATCAATACGAGCTCTGTTATGATAATTTTTTCAAGAGTTCAAAAATGAGATATTCAATACTTAAGAGAGTTTTACGAAATCAATAATGAGAATTTTAATACATTTCAGAGTTTTTTCAGCTTAAAAATGAGAAATTCGGTTTTTCACAAAGTTTTACGAGCTCAAAAATATTACTCATAATCAATTTTGAGTTTCAAGAGCTCTGTAATGAGAATTTTGATTTTTTTTTGAGAATTTCAAGTTTATAGAGTTTTTTGAGCTTAATGATAAGAAATTTAATATTTTATAGAATTTTACGAGCTCAAAAATATGATTGATAATAATTTTCAAGTTTTAATAGCAGAATAATGAGAATTTAAATAATTTTCAAACTTTTTTACTCACAATACTCAAGATTTTGATCAATACGAGCTCTGTAAAGAGAATTTTGATAGTTTTTAGAGTTTTAAGAGTTCAAAAATGAGATATTCAATACTTAAGAGAGTTAAACGAATTCATTAATGAGAATTTTAATACATTTCAGAGTTTTTTGAGCTCAAAAATGAGAAATTCGGTTTTTCACAAAGTTTTACGAGCTCAAAAATATTACTCATAATCAATTTTGAGTTTCAAGAGCTCTGTAATGAGAATTTTAATACATTTCAGAGTTTTTTGAGCTCAAAAATGAGAAATTCGGTTTTTCACAAAGTTTTACGAGCTCAAAAATGAGAAATTCAATATTTCACAAAGTTTTACGAGCTCAAAAATATTACTTATAATCAATTTTGAGTTTCACGAGCTCTGTAATGAGAATTTTGATTTTTTTCAACAGTTTTAAGAGTTCAAGACTTTAGAGTTTTTTTTGAGCTCAAAAATAAGAAATTCAATATTTCACAAAGTTTTACGAGCTCCAAAATATTACTTATAATCAATTTTGAGTTTTAAGAGCTCTGTAATGAGAATTTTGATTTTTTTCAACAGTTTTAAGAGTTCAAGACTTTAGAGTTTTTTTTGAGCTCAAAAATAAGAAATTCAATATTTCACAAAGTTTTACGAGCTCCAAAATATTACTTATAATCAATTTTGAGTTTTAAGAGCTCTGTAATGAGAATTTTGATTTTTTTCAACAGTTTTAAGAGTTCAAGACTTTAGAGTTTTTTTTGAGCTCAAAAATAAGAAATTCAATATTTCACAAAGTTTTACGAGCTCCAAAATATTACTTATAATCAATTTTGAGTTTCACGAGCTCTGTAATGAGAATTTTGATTTTTTTCAACAGTTTTAAGAGTTCAAGACTTTAGAGTTTTTTTTGAGCTCAAAAATAAGAAATTCAATATTTCACAAAGTTTTACGAGCTCCAAAATATTACTTATAATCAATTTTGAGTTTTAAGAGCTCTGTAATGAGAATTTAAATAATTTTCAAACTTTTTCACCCTCAATACTCATGATTTTGATCAATACGAGCTCTGTAATGAGAATTTTGATATTTTTTAGTTTTAACAGCTCAAAAATGAGATATTCAATACTTAACAGAGGTTTACGAAATTAATAATGAGAATTTCAATACCTTTCAGAGTTTTTTGAGCTCAAAAATAAGAAATTCAATATTTCACAAAGTTTTACGAGCTCAAAAATATTACTTATAATAATTTCCAAGTTTTAATAGCTTCATATTGAGAATTTAAACAATTTTTATACTTTTTCACCCTCAATAATGAGAAATTAAATACTTTTTACGATTTTACGAGTTCAAAAATTTGTAATTTGAAAATTTCTAGAAGCGTTAGGAGCTCAAAATTGGAATTTATAGAGTTTTGCGAGTTCTCCGAGCTCCAAAAAAATATTACTCAGCCCTGTCAAATCAAATTACTTACTGTGACTGAAAACCCCAGCATGTGCCAATAGGTAGTTGATCAATCGGGGATGTTTTTCGAGCTTCAAAGTATGTTTTCCATCGTTCGATAACAACGTACAAACATTAATTGCAAAATCTTGTTCGTTGGGCAAAGGAGAAATCAACGACAAAGACAGTCGATCATAATCCGATGGTTTATATAAATTCGTAGAAAGATGATGATGCTCTCTATTGGCTTCTAGAAAATAAAAATAAAAATATTAAAAAAAAAATCAGGAATTAAAAAAAGAATTTATATTTACCGGCGATATTGTGTTGGGCGTAGTTGTAGGAACAAGGTACCGAGTGCAGAGATCTTGCGGACCAGCGCTTGTGTCTGCTTTCTTCGTCGTCGTCGCTGGCTCTATCCGCATCTTCGTGGAGGAAATGAACCTTTTCCCAACGGTCCAAATACCTACAGAAATTATTCACTTGATTTACCTAGAGACAATTGTTATTTTGTAACCGTTCCAAAAAAATACCGCCCCGCTATTTTCCAACTAATTCCACAGTATCAGTCGATGCCCCAACGATACAACACAAAACAACAGTCAGAAACGTAGGACTGTAGGAGGAGAATCTCATTTGAGCTAGGTCAGTATCGAGAGAGACTGGCGCCTCCTGCCTCTCGTTCTTTACTGCTAACACACCGTGACCCCGCTGTTACTCAACTTCACTCTACTACTATGATACTACTCAGTTTTGCATGTAACAATTATATCCCCACCCCGACGCTTCCAGTCAGCGAGTTCGAGGTTAGAAAACTGAATTTTTGAGATTAGATTTTTCATTTAATTAAAAAATTATTTTCAATATACGAGGGCTGTTTGACGTTTGGTTTTCCGTTTTACTGTAAAAAAATATATTTTTTTCCACTAGAATTATTTGAATGAAAATGACAAAAGTTTAAAATTCGCGCTCAACCAAAAATGACTGATGACATAATGAGTGCGTTCATAATATATCGAAAATTGACAGTGTACTTGTCAGTCAGAAGACAGGGTAAAGGCTTGTCAAGGTGCGTTTGTGAAATATTTTCAATTTTTTCTAATTTTTCTCATAAAAAAAAGGAGTAGCAAAAATATTTAAAAAATACTATCATTATTTTATCAATTACGTTAACCAGTGGCGTTTCTCAAACTTTTTTTAAAAAGGAAATAAAATAAATAAAAACTGATTTTATACAAAAATTGAATATTTCAGATAAATTTTTGGTCATTCCGTTTGTCGCAAATCACCTCATCGAATAGTGAATGTTTGGATAACAACTATCACCGTAACAACATATTTGGACGGTCTCGTGGCGCACCACGTGACGTTGAAACAAACATGGTATAAGAGAGAAAAAGGGGGCGAAGCGGAGATCCATTCGATTCATTCACGTGCTACGTTCGGACCAGGATGGGGTGCCAAGGATGAAGTAACTACGCGTAGTCATCGCTTCATATACACCGGTCTCGGTGATTGTAATCGTAGTAGTAGTATGTGCGACCTTGGACGCCCAATTGCATAGACACACTGCAACTTGGATTGGAATCCCCCATGTAACAGGCCCAGATATATGCGTTGCACCGTCGAGCCAGCCTAGACCGATCGGAGACGTGAAGATTATTGTAAAGTTGCGTCAACTCGATCAACAAGTAGCGACACATTTTTTTTAGTTATCAGCTGGCGAACACTCTGATAACAACGTCGTACGCGTATTAATATTAAATAACGTTTTCACGGCACATCCTGTATATTATGTTAAGTACAAAGACAAAGGACCAAAGATTTTTTTCATTTTGTACAGGAAGGTTAAGAAATTTTACATTCCAAAAATGTCCATGGAAGTTTATTCAAATGGGACCTCCTGTATTAGTATTCGTTAATTGACACTGAATTGTATCCACTTACACCTATTCTCTGTCGTTTAAAAATTCCTTTCAATTTTTTTTGGGAAAAATTTTCCAAAAAAATATTCAAAATAGAAAATATTTTGTCTATGCTAAGGGGTGAAAAATAAAATTTATACTAACCTTAAATAAGTCTGTTTGATGGCAACGCATCCATTGACACAGGAAAAGGGAAGCTTCAAAATGGGCAAAATTTCGGACCAGGTATTTTTGGAATTGACCTAAAAATCCAAAAAAAGGGTTCTCTTAAATGTAAAATTTTACAAATTCGTTTGTGCCCCCCATCATTTCGTAAACCCCATCTTGTAGAATCTCAAGGTTACATAGCGGGCGCAAATTAATTATTAATTCCTCGAAAAAACATCAAATGGGACATGCCGAATAACAAACGAAAACCGGTAGAGAAGGTAAGACCAATATATCAACATTGCCACAGACAAACTTCTATAGATAACAGACGTAGTCGGGATTGTTTGCAACGTTGTCAGATGTAAGTTTCAGATACGAATTTCTTTGGTTTTTATCGAGCTTCTTTATAACCCCGACTCGGTACCTAGTGAATACATTTTTAATAAAAAATATTGTGTAAAATCGTATGTATTCACTTTTCGGACAACCCTCGTGTTATATACAGTCGAAAATAATAAAAAAAAGTGTCGAACATGGTGTAGCCCTGTTTATAAGCTTGCAAGAACAAGGTTGTTCCATGATATTCTTTAATCTAGGAGGGGTGTATCAACAGTTTTTAACGGGGATGAATAAAAACTGCCTTCTTAACCCTCCAAAATGGAAAATATAACGATAATTTTACACAAACACGTCAATTGGTCCTTCGAGCCGGATTAATATAAATTATAAACACATTAAAAATGAAATTTTTTACGTAAATTAATGAATTGATATCGATATTTGTTGACGACTCGGCAACATCGGATACGCGGTGTTACCAAAGGCATCACCGATCGTCAGAATGGAGCACGCGCCTTAGTAGCGACACCTTACCGCTTCGCTCTTTTTGTAATGAATCGGATAATAATCAAGAAAAGAAACGAGACGTTACGATTTTGTTTTTTAATACGGGAGCAAAAACGCTTGTTTCGGTCGACAACAGTGCTGCCAAATGTATCGAAATTTCTGAAAAAACTACAAATTAAAATGTATTAATATTTTGTTTTGATATACCTTCTCCCCATAACCCCCCTTCTGTCACGCCAGAGGCGCCCTTCTCCGCATCGTATGCGCATTTTAATTCCAGACTTGATAAATCGCAATAAATAAAATGAAAGCCACACCTCTTTATTGAATCGATCACCATTTCTGTTCTATTTTTATTCACAATGTTATTATTAATTCTCTGAAATGTTATTATTCTCTACGATAAGCTTAGATGACAACAAATTACCGAGATACAGGGTACTAAAGTTGAAGTTTATCATCTTTTACATTACTATGGTTGGGTTTCAATTTTTTTATAAAAAATCTCGGTCCTAGAAACATCTCTATTGTTAATAACCAGAGTTTTGTTTGGAATAAGACAACCGAACGAGTTTCTATAGTTTGTCGGGTTATTGAACTTTCAGCAATGTTGTACTTACTACTACTTGGAGAAGAGAGAAGAACCTGCTGGTAACGAAAATCCGACCTGTGCCGTACGTATCATCGTAAACTTTCGTTATATGGTCGGCAATACGCGATTTCATGTAAAAGTTTCTCTCATATGATCAATGCAATTATGCGGGTGTATCGAAATTGTTTATTTCTTATAAGCTGTAGTTATACAAAGTTGGTGAAATTTATAGTTGACACTTGAGAAGTTGAGGGTCACTTCATACTCAAACTCAACTTAGTTTCAGACGATTTATTGTATCCACAAACATTACTCAAGTAATACTTGTATATCTTGAAATTTAAAATGACTTTTTAGCTGAATACTCAACATATCGGTGGCCAATAATTCTAGGAACTCTTGGCATGTCACCATTTCATTTCATTTCAAGATATACGCTTCGGGGGTGTATTCATTATTTTAATAAAGCAATATAGTGGTTCGCAATGATAAAAAACATGCAAAATCTTATGTTTGAACAGTAGACCATAACTGTCATTTTTGTCAGAAAAACAACTTTTTGTTGGCCATACTGACCTTAGACTGAACTCCTCTATTAGGATGAGTGTCGACTATGAATTTCACCCTTAATCGAGAAAAAAGAAATACCTATCCAACGTTTTTCACAGCTGTTGTAGCTGAATATGACAACTACGGTTGTGCGCTACCTAAAATCCAATCTTATTTCCGCACCTCCGCAAAGAAATTGGAATCGAAGCGCACACAATACAGTAAATAAGATAACTATAGACCTGACCCTGTGTACTACACTTAACATGACGACGACTCTGTTCTGGCCTCTGCCTCCTGATTGTTGGAACAGGTGGTAGGTATCAGACCGATTCGTGTGATGTGGTGGGGGGAATGAGAAACAGTAGAGTGTCAAATTGATTAACAATAATAACAATAACAAAGCCGAGTGCGATGAGTCTAGTGGATACCTAGTTTTTTTGTAAAAAGAGAAATTATAGATCAATTTGAAATCAATTTAGTAAACTCGAAGCTTAAATACAAACTAAAAATGTGTAAAAATAACATTTTCACAATTGTTTTACTATCAACAAACCTAAAACTGTTCTATTGTTATAAATTTGTATAAAAAAATAAGCTCATTGTGCTTGCATGGTCACAAATACAATAAAAACCTTGTACCTATAAAATTGTGTGACAAATTATGATCTAACTAATATACCTATCAAAATATATTATTCATTAGATGTAAATATGATCAACTCTACACAAAAATTAATTATAAAATCACTGAACGGAAATTTACTGCCATTAGATACATTTTTAGCATCACTATATACATCCACACAGGTAAACATAGAAAGTTCCCGAGGTGAGAGTCCTAGCAGCATGAGAAATACACCGAATAGGTGACTATTGTTATTATTATCATCTACTCTATATTATAACTGTTTAAAAAAGTCTTACTGCAACACTGCACGTGTGGATTGATATGCAGTGAAAAATTGAGTCGCGTGAACCCGATCCTCCATTTCATGTTTTTGTTTAAGACAGATTCACTACAAGTTGCAGGTTATACTGTATACTTTTACCTATATTTTTTTTATTTGAATAAAATTTTGTTTCTTTTTTTGTATAAATAAATACAACGTTCTTTGTTTATATTACGACAAAAGATAGGTACTTTTATGTATACATATATATACCCAAAATCATTAAAATTATCAAGGCCACTGCCTCGTTATTTGTAAGTAGGTCTAAAATCACCAAGGAAGTATAATTACACAGAGTTTTAAATAAAAGTACAGGGAAATATATAATCGTACTTACCCTGAGCCATCCTCCTTGGGCAGTAACAAGGGTATAAAGGAGATACAAATCGACCTCCTTGCCACCTAGAGTAGGGGCCCGCTTGAATGGCGTCCTGTAATGACGCAAAAATATCGTTATTGACTATTTATTGGATAGAAATGTAATAAGTTAGAACTTACCCTCGAATTTCATGAAAATGTTGCAAGTCCCGAAGGAAGACTTCGCGTTCCTTCGCGTACGTGGCCTGATCCTTGCCTAGAAAGTTAGCCATTATCACCCAAATTCCTTGTTTACTACTTCGCACGTGTCATATCGCTGAAACCGGCACCGGACGCGACCCCAAGACGTTAGAACAACGGTCCCGACGTCCGTTTGCTCACCTCCCGCAATTGGGGATGCTGGAAGCTGGCAGTCGTTGGCCAGGCAGTAGACGACTCCCTGCGCTACCTAGCACGACATTGCACTCTGACCGTAAAAATGCGCAGAAACATTACTTTCGCAGCCACTACGCGATCTACTGTAACAACCGTTTAAAAGATGCAAAGTTTATAGATAAAATTCACTGTCTTGCATATTTTCACAACAATATTTTTAGCGATTTGCTGCCAGCACACTCGAGACTGTTAACCCATGATGCTTGTCAAGAATTACAACATGGCTGCCGGTTCCCTGTTATTATCTAGGCGCGAATAAACTGTACGAACACGGCAAATATAAGTTCTTCCACCTCTGAACTACACTTATATGATGAATAATTTCTTAACTAAATTTGTTTCAATGTTTCTAACCAATTGAACCACTTCATATTAAAAAAAAACCTTTAAAACTCCTTACGAATTATTTTTGACAGCACAAAATATTAGTTCAAAATGACAAACTAATTGCTTCCAGTGGCGACATCTACAGCGTTTCATGGGAAACTATTAGACGGTAAAAAATTGAAGCTACTTTATACAAACTGCGGATGCGCTCGTAAATTAACAGATTTCTGTAGCTAAACTCAAATTATTATTATAAATAACAAATTAAACGAATGTGTTATATCATTGAAATAATTATTAGTAAAGAAGGAAGTGTAACTTTTTTATCTTATCATTTCTATTTTGTCGTAATAAATAAAATAAATATACCAAGATCTGTTTTAATGGGACATCTACAGGTATCTTAAGAAAGTATTTTGCTGTCAGTAACACAGATATAAAAAAAGAAGGATTACTACATAGTAGGAACTACTTTTTGTACTATTTATTGCACTTATTACTGTCAGATCCGTACTGAATCAATATCCAGCTCAGGTGCAATGCATTTAGAAACTAAACCATATTATTGAGTACGGATCTAATATGTGCTTACTGCTCAAACTCAAAATAAACGTCTGTGACAGGTCTGAAGATGTCTCAATTTTCTTCTTTTCTTACTCTTTATTTGATTGACGTTTCCATGTGTTTCAATATTTTGTATTGAAGCAGTAGTGAACTTTTATTTTTCTGATGGTTTATAAACGAAAAAAATACCATTACGGTGACACCCATTTGAAGAAAAAGTGGAGAACAAAACGACGAACGAAAGATTTAGATGAGGTATACTCAAGTATAATATAATTTTAGAGGTTAGGTATTTACTGTCTGCTATTTTAGATTGATGAAGACTTGAAACCAGATAATTCCGAAAAATTATTGAATCAAGAAATTGACTTCGACAAACCAGGTACCGCTCAACATTATTGTCTACATTGTGCAAGATATTTCATATCAGATAACGCTTTAAAAGATCATTTTAAAACCAAAGTTCACAAGAGAAGATTGAAAGCGCTAGAATTAGAACCGTATACCGTTGAAGATTCTGAAAGAGCTGCAGGTTTTGGTAATTGGAAATCTCCCAGCAAAAGGAAAATCGAAACACAACCTTTGAAATCTGATAAAGAAGATTCAGAAGAGTCATCAAGTAAGAAAATTAAAATTGATGATGATTCGCTTTAAACATATTTTTAATCATAAAAGTATCAGTAGGTTTTATTCTTCTGCTTTGTATATAACAGGAGATAAAGCCCAAAAGACTTACGTAGTTTTAAATCCGGTAATAGATTTTGAAAAGCATTTAACAAATCAAGACCAGTTGGTAAAAAATATCACAGCTAGGAGATTACCAATAAATATTGAAAGTGTTACAAAAAAATGGATATTTTTTGAAGAAATTCTGAAACGTAAACATACTTTGGAGCTAACCAGGCAAGACATTGCACAAAATATATCTAGGTTATTAAAAGAGTCAGACGTGGATCAAGAAGAAGTTGATAAGTACAAGTTACATAACAAAGTAGTGAAAGATGATCTTAAAAACCTCAAAGATTCATTTTACGATATTGAAGAAACAACAATGCTACAAATACTCGGTTTACCAAATGTTTTACATAATAAAACCCCACTAGATGATAAAAATATTGTTTTAACTCATTCAGAAGCGCCTCAAGGTAAAACTCCAAGTAACGTTGATATAGGAATAAGTAAAGGTTACATTAAATACGTGGATTATTTTACTTGTTACTTAAAATCCGATGCAGCCCTTCTAGAACTCAGTGCACTTGAATATTTTAGAAAAATGCTGTTGAAATGTACTTACCTACAATTTTCCAATCCGAATTTCTGCAGGACAATTATTGCTGAAGGATGCGAGGAAATTTGTCGTGGAAGGGAAAAAGTTTTAACTCTTGAGGAAAAGGATAATGATGAACATAACCTCAACAAACTTCATTTATGTGGTTCTGGAACTTTGAAATCGTTTATGGCATATTTTGCAAGACATGCTGTTAACCAAGTAGCGTTTCCTTTGAAATATTTCTCTCTAGGAAGAGTTTATCAGCCTGTAAACAAAGAAGAGGTTCCTAGTCTTTTTAATTTAACTCAACAGACTGTTGTTGATATGTTTTGGGCTGATTTGGAAGAAAAAAGTGAAGATTTAGAAAGTGTGGTTGATTTAATTTCAGAAATTTATAGTGTGCTAGGTTTTCATTATCGTATCGTTATTCTACCAGCAAGTGAAATAGAAAAAGCTGAAAGTTTAAGAATATCAATACAGATGTTCTCGAATTTTCAGCAAGAGTATATCGAAGTTGGAAATGTATCTTTTTACGACTCTTATGTAAGTAAACGATTGTTGTTTACTTATAGTTTCAATAAGGAGAAAAAGTATCCGAAAATTATTTCAGGTCAAATATTAAACTTCCACAAGTTTCTAGGATGCGCTTTTGAGAATTTGTATAGTAAAAGCGAACCTTTGTTGAGTGTTTGTTTAAAGGAAAAAGTTATTAAATTAAAAAATAAATAAACCAGTTTTCTTTTTTCATTTTCTTACCAAAATATACTTTCTTCACATTTTAGTAACAGGTTTTAAACCAAGAATTTCAAAACACTTCTTCAACATAATAGCAGTAATTTAAAAAGAAAATGTCTCTGACACAGAACACATAAAAATAGAACTTTTTTCTGTGTTCTGTGAGTTTCTCTCTTCTACTTTTTTTTAAAAGTCTAATAAAGAAAAAAGAAGGAGAAATGTCAAATGAAGACATAACCACAGAGTACAGTGTACTCTTTGACATAACCTAATATTTTTAAAAATAAGTTACTACATAAAGAGTAGATAAAACTAAAATGTTAAAGCTAAGTAAAAGGATATTTAAAAATTTTAACAAGGTCTAGAATTTTATATAATTGCAAAGTGAACAAAGATGTGCTTCAAAGTGCTTTTATTTCACAAGCTATCCCCATATTGAAGAAAAAAGGCAGAGATTCACAATTGCTTATTAGCTGCAAACACTCAAAACTGAATCACTATGCTGGGGTTTATTATGGTAAATAAGAAGAAATCCCATTAGCTTCAAAGGTATGGGCACATACCAAATAAAAAGGAGATATTTTTACTGTCAATAAAATAGAAGATGTAAAAAGCCCAACATGTTCATTCCAAGAAGTAGGTATCCACTCAAGTTCAATCCCAGCTTTGGAAAATCAATAAAGGAATTAACTGAATTTCAATAAGGAGAGTTTCTAGGATGTGCTTTTAAGAATTTGTAAGGTAAAAGCAAACCTTTCTTGACTGTATTTTCAAAGGAAAAAGTTACCAAATTAAAAAATGAATAAACCAGTTTTTTTTATTTACTTTCTTAACAAAATATACTTTGTTCACATTTTAGTAACAGGTTTTAAACCAAGAATATCAAAACACTTTTCCAACATAACAGCAGTAATTTCAGCCAGCAAAATCCTACCAATATTAACCTTAACAATATCCCCAGAAGAATCCTTCTCAATACAATAACAGCAATCATAGAATTCAGTAAAAGTAGTTGAAACTTCGTACACGTATTCACACAAACTGTGTAAAAACAAGTCCTTGGTAATTTTAATAAGAACGTCCGGGAAACGAAGCAAAACTTTAGCCAACTTCCACTCTTTTTCATGATCCAATGAAATAGTGTGCGTTTTACTCAATTCCTTTATTTTTTCAGATGTAAAATTGGCTGTACGAGCTATTGATTTTATACGGGTTAAAGCATAGAGGAGGTAAACCGCTGTGTTTCCTTTATCTTCCAACATTTTATCAAAAGAAAAGATATATTCGTGGTTTCTGTTATGGGAAAGATCAGCGTACTTAATACATCCGTAAGCGACTGATTCTTGGGCTTTTTTTAGTTCTTCATCTGTTAAAACCTTAAAAAAACTTCTTAATACAAAATAAATATAATAAAATAAAATTTTACCTTGTCTCTTTCTTTTTCTTTCAACTTTTCCAAAGCACGTTTTAAACCTTCGTCTAACAAATCTAGCAGCCTCACTGTCTCGCCTGATCTGGTTTTGAATTTCTTCTTGTCTTCACCAAGTACAACACCAAAACCAACATGATCTACACGATGTTTGTTGGGATTTAAAATACCTGCCCTTTTAGCACAACTGAACAGTACGGAAAAGTGAGTAGCTTGACCTGCATCTGTAACGTAAATCACCCAATCTGCTTTTTCTTCCTTAAGTCGATGATTTATTGCTGCTAGATCTGATGTGTCGTAAGTGAAACCACCGTCACTTTTTACTACAGTTAACGGGATGGTTTGTTCACCCCACATAACTTTACGACCTTCATCTAATTCTAGCAAATTTTTCCCATCTAATTCTTTAACAATCTTTTCCATACGATTCTGGTAAAAAGATTCACCTCTTTCTACTAGTTTTACATCTAATCGGTCATATATTTTCTGGAATTCTAAAATTTTTATAAATTGCATTACGTTTTTAAAATATACTTAACTATCTACCTTTTCTAGAAACATCACAAATTAATTCCCAAGCTTTTTTATGTCGAGGCTCAAATGATTGCAATTTTACTACACTTGCATAAGCTCTCTTCTTAAATTCTTCATCTTCATCGAATCGCTGCTTGGATTCTTTGTAAAATGCTTGCAAATCGCTGATAGGAGGAGATTTGATGTAGTAATCAGGATATTTATCTTCCAAGTGAGCGATAAGCATACCAAATTGAGTACCCCAATCACCAACATGATTTATTCTTAATACATCATATCCTAGAAATTCTAATAATCGACAAATACTGTCTCCAATAATAGTAGATCTCAAATGGCCCACATGCATCTCTTTTGCAATGTTAGGAGAGGAGAAATCAACTAAAACTTTCAGCTTTTTGTGCAATTCTGGTCCTTTAATACCATGTTCGAATATACAAGATAGATTTTTCAAAGCAAAGTTTTTGTTTAAGAAAATATTAATGAAACCAGGTCCGGCTACTTCTAATTTTTCAATAGCCTCATGAGGTGATACATTTTCTACAATTTTTTGTCCAAGGTCTCTTGGTGCTACTTTTTTTCCCAACTGCTTATAAATATTTGCCAAAGGCATAGCAGAATTACATTGATAATCTCCAAACTTTGAATTTGTACCTGACAATGCAATAACTATTGGTGGATCAGTTATATCCGGAAAAGCAGCAGTAATTGCAGTTGAAAATAAATTAGTAAGAATATCATTAATGCTTTGCAATCTAGTTTCATCCATTGGTAACTTGGGAGTTTTTTTCGTAGACTGAGCACTGATAGCCTAATGAAATTAAATGTAAATAATTGTAACTGATATGAATAATTACATCACACTTACTTTATTTAAAATCGCAAGACGGTGTTTCAATTTTATATTTTCTGTAATAAGCTTATTTAAATTACTATCACTAGTGGTAGGCTGCAGAGTAGTACCATCTATATTATTTTTCAACTCCTTTATACCTGCTGTTAGGACTTTGATTTGTTCCAGCTGTAATAAGCAATTGCAAATAAATATTCAAAATTACACATTATTTTTAAAGACTTACAGCTTTGTCAGCTTCTAAATTGTATTTTGCGATGTCTTGGTCCATAATACTGTATATTTTATGAGAAAAATAAATAATATTTCAACATACGGATATCAGTCAGTTATAACCTTAAAAAAATGTCTTTGAGTTTCTCTCTTCTACTTTTTTTAAAAGTCGAATAAAGAAAAAAGAAGGAGAAATGTCAAATGTAGACATAACCTAATATTTTTTAAAATAAGTACATAAGGATACCTACACAAGTGAATAAAACTAAAATGTGCTAAGTAATAGGATATTTAAAGATGTTAACAAGGTCTAGAATTTTATTTAATTACAAAGTGAACAAAGATGTGCTTCAAAGTGCTTTTACTTCACAAGCTATCCCCAAATTGAAGAAAAAAGGTCGAGATTCACAATTGCTTATTAGCTGCAAACACTCAAAACTGAATCACTATGCTGGGGTTTATTATGGTAAATTAGAAGAAGTCCCATTAGCTTCAAAGGGATGGGCACATACCAAATCAAAAGGAGATATTTTTACTGTCAATAAAATAGAAGATGTAAAAAGCCCAACATATTCGTTAAAAGAAGTAGGTATCCACTCAAGTCTAATCCCAGTTTTGAAAAATCAATATATAAAGGAATTAACTGAATTTCAATATAGGGCTATTCATGAAATTCGATTAGGTATTATTATTACAATACAGGAACTAACAATTATATTAATTTAAATTATTATTTAAGGAACCCATGTTATGCTTGCTGCTGAAACTGGGTGTGGAAAAACTCTTGCTTACCTCTTACCGATTATACAAGACTTAATTGATAAAAAATCTGAAAATGCAAACACTCCAAAAGCAGTTGTTATCGTACCCAATAGAGAATTAGCTTACCAAGTTGGTGAAGTAGCTGGATTACTCGGAGAAGCTGTAGGATTATCGACAAAAACTCTTGTTGGTGGAAAAACAAAGTCTTTAATGATGAATCCTGTTTTTGAGAACATTGATATTTTAGTAGCAACCCCAGGAGCACTAGGAAAACTTTCTACAGTTGGAATATATAAATTAAACGAAGTAAGTTATTTAATTTTCTAGATTGTGTGGTTTTGTAGTGAATTATTCATTTCTTTAGGTGAAATATACAGTATTAGATGAAGCAGATACTCTAATAGATGACAGTTTTGTAGATCGAATTGAAGGGTTGATAAAACGAATGCCGCAATCGCAACTTTTATTAGTTTCAGCAACAATTCCAAGAAAACTCCCACCTGTACTTGCACCTATTGAAATGACGATAAAACATGTAATTTCACCGAAAATCCACAAACCTCTTTTAAATATAACTCAAAAATTCATGAGGTTAACGAAATCATCCAAACCTGGTCATTTGTTACAACTAACCAAAGAAAACAGACAACCAATGTTAATTTTTACAAATAAAAACGAAACGTGCAACTGGGTGGCTTTATTTTTGAGAGAAAACGGCGTAAACTGCGCTAACATTAACGGTGACATGAACTACTCTATTCGAATTGATCAATGGAACCAATTCGCTAGAGGAGACGTACAAATCTTATCAGCTACTGATGTAGGAAGTAGAGGATTAAACACAGTACAAGTCAAACATGTTTTAAATTACGACTTTCCTTTGTATGCTGCTGATTATTTGCATAGAATTGGAAGAGTTGGGAGATTGGGTAGTGCGGAATCTTGCAAGGTTACTAATTTCGTCGCTGGGTTTCCAGAGGTTAAAATGGTGCAACAAATAGAGGTGGGTTTGTTGTTTATTTCATTTAGTATTTTATATTATTTTGTTTCACTTTCAGCTTGCAATAAGACGAAATCAAGCGTTGGAAAATGTCGATGGTAATATTACTAATATAGTTCAAAGAAAAATTGCAAGAAGTCAGAGGGATGCAGCTTGAAAAATGTGTATTGTTCAATAAAAATCCTTGTTTAACTCAACTGTTTGATTTATTTACAAAAAAAATGTTGCTAAATAAATATTATTTCAATAATTGTCTCTTATATACTTTTTTATAAATAGGAAGTTGACTAAAATATACAACCTTGAAAAAAACCTCAACTAGTATGTTTATACAGCAAGGAGCAAACGAAAAGTATTCAAATACGTTTATCTAATTCATATAATAAGTATTGGATTATTACATACCTACAGGGTTAATCATGCTACAGTTTGATAGTGGCTAACATTCCTGTCTATTTATATAGGTGTATAGGGTCTAGTGAAGTTTTTACGACTTTATGAACACAGTTCAAATCTCCACTACAATTCAATGTATGTATAATTTAAAAATTGGTATGGCAATTATTAAAAACGTGTATCATCTGGCATACGTTCAAAATATGCAACATTATCCTCTTCCACTCGATAATCGTGAATCCATCTACTTCCTTTTCGTAAGCTACCGTCAATTCCATCTTTCCAAACACCGGCAGGCAAATATATCTAAAAAATTAGATTTAAAATAAAAATAAACGTGACAAACTTTTGACATAATTTTATCTTCTCCTTTTTTAAATTATTTTGGCCTCCTATATTACAGGACACCAGCTAAGAAATAATAGTTCGCAGCATGGGCGTAGATAAAGGTGGTAAAAACAACTTACTTCTCTTTCTCGAGCTCCGCTATATAATATAGGGGCTACAATTATTTCGTCGCCTATAGAAAACTCATCAGCTGCTAGATGACAGTAAGGATCGTCCGAATCCAACATCCATAATGGTCTTATGATCGGCAAACCAAGATTTAAAGAGACTCTGGCGAATTTTTTTAACCTAGGAGTTATCTAAAAATAATTATTTGCAGTGTTTAACAACAAAGTGAAGTTAGTTATTAAAAAAAAGACTCACATAATCATGTCTCTTCTTAGCCAACTCCTTCGCTAACAAAGAAATATTTTTTTGGGAATAACTGCTGGGTAAATGTCTGTATCTAACGACGGGTAAAAACGTGGCAAGCTGTAACCACCTTAAATACAACTCTGGGTCTTCAATAATGATATGTACTGTATTGTTTTCGAATAGAACAGTCTCCGTTCTATCGTAATCACCTCCCACAGCTCCAGGTATTAAAAACGGAGATCCTAAAATACCGTAAGTGAGAATGGTGGGTATAACATTCCTAAGACTTTCCCAGGAGAATTCGAATTCTGGTAAAACTACGAAACTAGGAGATTTTGGGCGTTCTATAGCACTGCTAACGCCGAATAAAGTTACTTGTTCTTGCAAATTGTTTGTTAAAATTGTTTTGTATTCATCAGGATTCAGTAGAGGCTTTTCGCATTGGTAGTAATAAGGCATGTTATAAGCTATGCCCATATCTAAATAGAAAGAATCGATTTTGTAGGTTTTGACTATGTAATCCAGTTTTTCCAGTAACCAAGTAACCGCCTGGGGGTTTGTTATGTCTAAAACTCCGGCGCTTTGCACGCTTTTATACCTGGTAAGTGCCGGTATTCTTCTATCGCTAAATCTTTCGGATATTAGTAGTTTTCTTTTGACAGCTTCTGCGAAGTTCAAACTTTCTGTCGAAATAAACGGTTGTATGGTGAAAGCTACTCGAAATCCGCGTCTTCGTAGTTTTTCCTTTAATGTATCAAAATCTGGAAATCTTTCTTTATCTAATTCGAAGTCTCCGATTTGATGTTGCCAGAATTCGTTAAAAAGTATGTGACCTTGCTTTAAAGTTCCCACTGAATTGGCGATTTTTGTGGTTATATCATCAGTAAGAACTGAAAAAACATAAAAAAGAAGAATATTGTAGGTGCAATATTTAGTTCGCGCAAGCGTACATTGCATAAATGTTAACGTATTTTACCTTCTGTCAAAATTTCTTTGATCTCCGGCATTTCCCAAACAGGTTCTGTCAAAAAATAATCTATAATATTGCTGTCTTCTTTCTTCAAACCATCCCACAAGGTGTGTTCGCTGAGAAATATATGTAATTGTGACATGTTCGAGCTAGTACACATACTATAATTCAATTGCGCTGTATCGGTGAATTTATTAACAAAAGCAAAGTCGTCATATTTAGCTCTTAGACAAAATTCTTTCTTAGGGTGATCTTTAATAGATATATACAAAGGTGTTTCGTTGTCTATAATAAGTGCTAAACCTAAAACAATATTTTAATCCACTGAATAACTATAGTTTTTTACAACTCACCTTTTGAATTTATAAAATATCTTTTCAAAACATTTCCCCACTCGTGAGTTTCAACATTTCCGGTTATAAAGGGTTGATAAAAATGGCTTCCTTTTTCTAAAGGCCAAGCGCTTTCAGCTGTTTGTCCACCGCCATACCAGTGAGCGTCTGACATGTCAAAACAATCAGTCGGAGTCATATCTTGCGATAGTGAAATCCACTGTAAGTTATAACACTTGACATCCGATCCCAAATCGTAAAAACTCATATATAATCTCGCCCTATAGAAGTTAAAAATAAAAAAATCGGTCAATAGCGAGTCTGACTCGGTCAAGTGCCACTCTAACTCGGTCAAGTGCGACTCTGACTCGGTCAAATGCGATCCTGACTCGGTCAAGTGCAATTTGACTCGGTCAAGTGCAAGTTTGAGTCGGTCAAGTGCGACTCTGACTCGGTCAAATGCGATCCTGACTCGGTCAAGTGCAAGTTTGACTCGGTCAAGTGCGTTCGGTACCCTAAAAACTACTAAAATTGTATAAAAATAAACTGACTCGGTCAAGTGCAAGTTTGAGTCGGTCAAGTGCGATTCTGACTCGGTCAAATGCGATCCTGACTCGGTCAAGTTCGTTCGGAACCCTAAAAACTACTAAAATTTTATAAAAATAAATATACCTGTTCATCCATTCCAAGCATAAACTACCATCTTCTCTGGAGTCTTCTGGAAGACAGTTTAAAACAAGATCATAGTTTATGGTTGTTCCTAGAGTTAGTTGAACGATATCAGCGCCTTCTTCGTTGAAAATTTTCACAGATCTTGTGTCTTTGTTGAATTTCATGTTTCCGAAATAGACTTTTGTTAAAATTTTTTGATGGTAAAGGACGTAAGCTGTCGTTATGAGTACTACGATTGTAGTGAATAAAAATCCAACGAAAACTTTTGTTTTGTATTCTGGAGACTTTTTTCTTCTTAATGTGTGTGGGATATTCTATAAGAAATGTTTAATTATACCGGGTGGGATATAACAAAAATAACATTGACTTGCCTGAATTTTTTCTTTAAGTAGACTCGCTATTGAATTGACAGATGTTATGGAATTATTAGGGGAGGTTGGAGTGAATTCTCCGTCACTTGGTGGTTTCAACATTATAGGACTAAGTACTGATTTTCTTCTAATTCTATGTGGATTTCCGCTGTGAAAATATTATCATTTTATTATTTCAAGCTACTGAGTGTCGCGCCTTTAAACTAAAAGATCTAGTTGCATTAAATTAAATGTCCAGAAAGTGATACGTTAAGCGGATATGATCATTATAAGTATTATTCGGACATAGGCGGGTTATTAGAGAGTATTTTTTTTTGGAAAATTCAATTTGGACAAAAAATGGCAGCAAATTAAAATTTTAATCTCTATTTATCGCTTCTTTGCTGAGTTAAACGGTGTTTGAAGTTCTTTAACAGATAAATTTGTATTAAAATCGTCCCAAATTTGTTGTACAAACAGTAGCGTGCGAAGATACTATATATTTAGGTTATATTCTTTGTACCTTAACCTTATTTCATCTTGTCGTAGGCACTGTACATCAAAAAACACTTATAAACTGCAATTGCTTTTATTAAGTTCAATTTGATAATTTCATTCACGACTTACGTTCCCTCATCTTCTATTTGAATCGAATTTAGTCAAGCTAGCTTCAAGTTTATCAAAAGAATTAGTTTTTAGGGTTGTTATATCGGAAGGGAAGATTTAGCACACGATATTAATAATGGTAATAATATTTTTTAATAATAATAAAATAAATTAACTCACGAAATGTGTTGGAATTCTTCGTCTGCTTCTTCTTCGATAGTGATGACTTTTTCTGAACTGTTTTCCACATTATCACCCTAAAAAGTTTAAATATCACTTGTTTGATTATAAAAATCCGCCTCGAAAGGACCATTTTAACGTTATGCTGAGCGTCCAAATCCCCTTCTCCCTAACTAACTAATGATAGTGGAATACGTTACTTTTTCTTTTTCCATAAAAACTTTCATGTCATCCAAATTAGGCATTGATATACTATTCTTTCTTCGGATATATACTTTAGATGGCGGCGTTAATTTTTCAGTCTCATCTTGGTTAATTTCTTCCAGAGTTTCTTTCGAACAGACCATATCAGAAGTTGGTTTATCAAGATTCTCGTTAGATGGTGCTGCTAACATTATTTTCGGTATTTTATCATATTTGTACTTTTTTTTGTCCATTGTTGTTTGTATATTTCAAAACTGAAAAGATGGTATCTAATAGAATTTGTAGAGCTACAAAAGTATAAAAAAAGTGCTATAAAAGGATTAAGTTATTTATAATAACATTTTAAAAAACCTGCTGTACCTATAACCAAAGAAATCATGGATCATGAAAAAAAAGACTCCCAACAAGTAACAAGTGAAAATATTGAATAGTGGTCAAGGTGAATGAAATTTCAGCGTATTCAACAAACTAGAATGTTAATCAATTACTTAAGTATTTTATAATTATATGACGTAACCGTATATACAGGGGTAATGTGAGTTGTAACGTATAGAGTTTTCCTTTAAAAGTATTCAGTTCAATGTGGTTTTTATCGCTTAGATTGACAGCATCTTAAGTATAGGCAACACTTTATTCATATGCAAAGCTGAGAGTCTGTAAGGTGTATCTATAATAATAATTAAAAAAAAATATTTACGAAGTTTGCTGATATAAATAGTTTAAAGATAAGATAACCTAAAAACCATACTAACAAGTATAAAACATAAAAAAAATCATAAAAACAAATTAACATACCTAAAAAATAACTAATCATGCAAGTATTCCCACTCAGACTTTTAAATTTTTATCCCAGGATTAAGTGATTGAAAGAAAACACCCAATAATAAAAAATTATTATACAATTTTTAAATCAGGTGAATCTATACCGTCACTACCAACTGTTGTACTAAACAATTATAATTGATATTGTTTATTTGATTTCTCAGTTATTATGAAGAGAGGTATGAAAATACAAGGGAGCTTGGATAGTTACAAAAATAGTCATATATAAAATGATTTCTCCACGACTAAATAATAACGCACACATTATTTTTACATATTTAGCTACATAATGATATATATATATATATATATATTCTTCACATCAGTGAATAATGAAAAAGAATTCACTCTCGTTAGCCAATCACATTCTATTATTATCAGAATACACGCATGAATAAATCAAATCGTCTCTTTTAAAACGTCCAAAATACCAAATAATGCAAATCGATTCTGACAGCGCGTCGTTTGAAACGTCAAAATAATGATAAAATCATAATTTTACGTATTAATTAGAGAAAAAATGGACAACAGTAGTTATATTTAGTTATAACTCCCAATTATCATTTATAAATGTAAGGGTTTCGATTAAAACTGTATGTTTCGTATCCCTTTTTGAAAATAAACATGCTGTATAGCCTCGTGGTAGAAATAGTTGACTCTGGCGCGGACGATTGGGGTTCGATCCTCACTGGAAGCTTTCTTTTTTTAGTCGTGGAGAAAGTATAGTCTTTTACTTGCGTAGAATGGCTAATATTCACTTGAATGTCCAGAAAAAAATTGATTAAATTGAATATTTCAACTTATCCTACCTTTTTTGAATAAAACACAGACAAATTTACACCAAATGGTAACTCTAGACTTAAATGAATAACCGACTCCAGCCAGAACTATTTCATTTACGTTATTTGTTCATGTAGCATCCACTTATAGTAGGTTAATAAATAATTTTTATTAATAAAAATATATTGATAAAGTCACATATATTTAATAATCCCAGTTTCGATAACTTATGTCAAGTTATAATAAAAACTTCAATTCATTTTCGCTAGATAAATCATATATCAAAACTGGTTATCAAGAAAAATAGTATAGATGTCCTTTTGATCCATAGGTATCTTGAAATTATCACGTGCTATATAGAGTGTTGCATAACTTCATAACTGCATATCTCCATCTCTAATCCACTTATCTATTTCTTTTTTCTACTTTTATGTACAAAATTTAGTGAATTGCAGACAAAAGTATATTATTAAACGAGCAATTTATGATGGCCATAATTCATGATGGGTGACGTTTGCGTCACGAGCCGCAGGCGAGAGGCGCAAGTCACCCAAGTGAATTATGGCCATAAATTTCGAGTAGAATACTATACTTTGTCCACAACACTTGATTTCTTTATTAAATAAAAGTCAAAACCGATTTGGTATTATACTAACTTCAAAATGTTCTGACAGCTACATAAAAATATAATTTGACATATATAGAGATGGGCGATACTGTAGAAAGTATCAATACAACGTACCGTTATAAATATATTGTTTTAAAATACTTAATATTAGAAAATATCGCTATGAAAAGTATCAATACTAAAAATTACAATATTTTATCGATACGATATATGTCAGAAACAAATTTCCTGAACAAAATACACAGATTTAATAGTTCATTTCATATTGTAGGTACCCCCATCTCTAGTTCATAATACACTGTAGTGTATTATGGTTCATAATTCACGACAGTTGATATATGGGTACCATATACCTTTTGTTAGGAGGTAAAATATCGGCTTATTATTAGGTGGTCGTGGACAAAAGTATGATAAGATGCAGAACGCCTGCTACCACGCCACTGGTTATTCGAATTTGACAATATTGATACTGTCGATGTATTTTGAAATAAGGAAATATGCAAAAACGTGTATAATTAGTATGTACACTTTATCAACCGGTATATCATAAGGCTAATAAGGTTAATATTTAGGTTTTTTAACAATCTAACATTTCTAGTAGACATTTTTTGACTATGAATTTAATATCGAAAAGACTTACCGTATAAATGTTGGTGAAAACAAAGATTGGTTATTACTCACTTTATTTATATAGAATAACCGTAAATATTACAAAATTTTGAATATTTTTAAGGTAGTAACATTCTGTAAGCGAAGTTTATGACTAAAACTGTGTTGAACTAGTTTCTACCTACACAAAAACACAAATTAACTCCATTTTATAAAATTCTACAAACATGCAATCATTTTCAATGAACATTATACTCATTATTCATCCTTATTATAACAAAAATTTGATCAAATCTTACTAAAATTAAACAAAGAGCTACGAAATGTTTTTATTACATAATAGTTATTTATGCAACAAGTGCAAAAAACACGTTTTGCAAGAGTTGCATACAATATTTTTTCTAAATTCATGCAAAAACTGGAAAATTAGAATATAATATGTCAAGAACCGAACCTAACCTAATTAAACTCGACCCGTTCTTCTTTTTTTGTATCTTTATGGCCTCCACCTTGTCAGTACTCAATCATAGCTGGTTTTCGCCTGGACCATTTAAATTTTAAATAATTAAAGATTTTTGCAATAATTTTAACTCGTTGAGACTAAGTAGTAAGATATACATATTTTATTGTTGTATTAAAGCAGGATCAGATACTTGCTATGGATTTTTATTTAATTTAAATGTTTATGTTTGTCATTAATCATCACAAAACTGACACAAGAATGACAGATGAGTGCAATAAAGTACCACTTTTTGCATTAAATGTGGTTCACAAAAGTGTTGTTTTTTGCATGAATGTAGAAAAAAAAAAGTTCAATATTCTCTAAACATGTACAACTGAAGGAGGTATAATATCATTATCCATCACTGTACACTCTTCGATAGAATCAATCAGTTCTTGAAAATGTACAGTTAATTTTTTATCTTGAATACATACAGTTCCTCCTCCTCTAACTTCTTGATGTTGCTAGAACAGAACAAAGAAAGACACTTCAAACATACGAAGATAGAGCCACCTATGAGCTCGTCTTCTAACCTATGCCATTGAGCCCAACCCAAAGGTATGAATAAATGAATGGCCTTGTAGACTCACTCACTAGCGAATGGTTATACTTACAGCTCTGTTGATATCACCTACGCAAACCCAAGATTTGCCAGACGTAGATGAAGATACTGCCCATTTGGAATGATCCACAGTGGATTTAAATTCAATACCATCAACTGGCATCTTGATGGTTTTCACATCGTAAACTCTGAAAACGTAAAAAGTTATAGACGGTGACAGAATCAAACTAAAACTCACTTGTAATTTCCACTACAATTTGATGGTAATCGTCCGGCTCCGTTTGGCCATGTTTCCACGTCAATTTCAGTTTTCAAGGTCGGTGCTACAAGCCCAGCGTATAAATCTTGATTAAAATGTCCATGCTTAGCGAAAGATGTAAAGACCACATTATTTTTTGAATGGATTTGAGCGACATTAGACCAAGGTGGTGATGAAACCGTTTCATTTGCAGCTGCTTTGGTTAATTCCGGTATTTGGGATTGCATACCTTGCGCAATATGTTCAAAGTATATAAACGGTTGGTTGTACTGTAATTGAGTACCTATAAATAATTACGGTGATAAAAAAGCGGATTAGAACATATTATTAGGAAGTTAGCAACCCACCAACAGTATTTATATTGTTTAAATCCATAGAGATACAAATAAATGATTGTCCAAATCTTCTAGCATTGTTGGGATAAAAATAGGAATCTCCTTCGTTTGGGAATTTAGGTACGGAATGTACAAGCCAAATCCCACCTTTCGTGTCAGCTATAACTACTCCTTTCGTATGACCTTGCTTGCTGGATTGGGTTCCGTTGGGGGTTTCGTCGTTGTATAATACATAACTTAAGTTAGTCTGGAGAAAATTTATCTTGATTAATATAAAAATTTATTTCTCCACGACTAAATAATAACGCACAAATTATTGTTACATATTTAGCTACATAATGATATATATTCTTCACACCAGTGAATAATGAAAAATAATTCACTCTCGTTAGCCAATCGCTTTCTATTATTATCAGAATTCTCTTTTAAAACGTCAAATACCAAATACTGCAAATCGATTCTGACAGGGCGTCGTTTGAAACGTCAAAATAATGATAGAATCATAATTTTACGTATTATTTAGAGAAAAAAAAATGGACAACAGTAGTTATATTTAGCTTTAACTCCCAATTATCATTTATAAATGTAAAGGTTTCGATTAAAACTGTATGTTACGTTTCCCTTTTTGAAAATAAACATGCTCTTATAGCCTAGTGGTAGTAATAGTTGACTCTGGCGCGGACGATTGGGGTTCGATCCTCACTGGAAGCTTTCTTTTTTTAGTCGTGGAGAAAGTATAGTCTTTTACTTGTGTAGAATGGCTAATATTCACTTGGATGATTCCAAAAACTTCATCCGCGTGAATAATAGACATCATTCTGCAACATTAGATTGGAAAAAATACGTACTCGATTTTGATGATAAAATTCTCTTAAAGTATTTCCAATGATAGAATTTTCATCACCAATTGAAAGCTTTGAATGAGTCCATGATTCATTTTCATCAGAAGTTATGTAAAGATATCCATAGCCTTCTTCTACTACAGTGCCATAGTCGTGAAGTTGCGGAAGTTTGTATACGACAAACCTATACAATAGAAAATATTCAGAATATATAAATTTAAATAAATGAAATTCACTCACCAGTCTACTGGATTGTTGTTTTCATCTTTGCAGTCGAAGGCATCGACTTTAAAAGCCGATAAAAGACAGAATAACAATATTATTATAGTATTCATTACCACAAAAGAATGTTTAAATTTTATGATTGTGATTTTATCAACTATACAATTGTTATAAGAAAAATTGATACGACACCGACAAATATGTGGTTTCGAAGATACTTGAACTAAGTACCTACCCACAGATGTGGACTTGGTCACTTTGTATATAAATAAAAGAACGTTTTCTCATCATATATTTGTTAAATAAAATTGGGCATCATCTAATTCCTGTTTATGTTAATATTTAGATTATAATAATTATTAAAAAATTTTAATTTAAACGGAAGATGTGACAACAATGTAAATAATAATAATAATAATAATAATACTTTATTTAGCCCAAAAGCTAGTTTACAATATTCATTTCATTACACAGTTTTTATAAGTGTATAATTTAGAAAATACCTATGTGTATATGTATATACCAAAAACAAACAGATGAAAAAAAAAGTTTGAGGTGCCTTAACATAATTTTTGATACACCAACATTCTAGTTATGTTTAGTTGTTCAAAATTATCATAATATACAATATTTTTTGGGTCTAATCACATAATCCGACATGACACACTTTCCGATGACTTGAAATATACTTGAGGTTTTTCTGCTTTCGTATCAAATTCTTCTACTGCTTTTGAGCCGTTTGTGTACCAATGAATGACATTTTTTTCAAGTCTATAAGACTCAAATCTAATTTTTTGTCAAGTTAAATACATATCTGATAAATTTAACTCTTAAAACGGATTTCAAGTGTTACAAAAATTTGAAGTATTATTTACATAGATCGAATGTCTGAAAAATTGAGATAAATATCAATAAGTCTCTTAATACTGGCATACATTGTCTCTTTTGCTTATAAATTTAAATAAATTCCAATATTAACTGATAGGTTCAAGATAGGTGGGTGTAACATGGTGTAACTTTATAAAGATACTTCAAATTTTTAATCAGCCAAAAAAAGGGGAATTTCAATTCGTGAGATATATTTATTTTTCACTTATGCCTAACCCATACCATTATACCATGCATTCGATCCAGTGTAGGCTCGAGAACATACCTATGGTCAGAGGCGTACTATTATTGTCTACAATTTATTTATCTATTTTTCTTTAAACTACAATAAAATAAGCAAGAACTACGCAACCAAATTACCAGCACTGAATTTTTGCCCACTGACACGTCTTCAATATCAGTGATACCAATTAGTTTATGTTACACTGTTAAAACAAACATTAATCATTTTGTTTTGATAAACTATGTCAGATGGTGATTATTTTTGATATAAAATGACTCATTAGGTCACAAATCACTTTTACGTCTTTGCAATCCAATCTTTTAAAAAATATTTATATTATAAATTTTATAAAAACAGTTTAATCTTTAGTTTTGCTAATACTGAAGATGTTAGTACCAGTTTTATTATTATTAACTACTATTTTATCTTTTTCAACACAATCTGAGTGTAATTTTTTCCAAAAAATATGGAAGAACGATTGTAATGAGGAAAAACAAGTACATACACTCGAAGTAAATTCTTGTGGTTATTTCGATAAGGTTTTTCGAAATAAAAACTGCGATGACAATGAAATATCTTCGCGAAGTTGTGGTTTCGGATCAAAGTCCTGCGACTACAATCCCGACGAATATTTGACAGTGGTAAGTAGGCTTTTTACAGTTCCATAAAGGAAAAAAAACCCCATACGTTATAAAGTATGTTTATATAATGCTACGAGGGTTATATGATAGTTATTTATACTATATACTTCAAAATGCGTTGTTTACAGTATAGAGAGGGATATATTGTTCATCATATCGAAACATTTTTAGCCCCAAATAATATCCAGACATGGCTATCCTTCCGAATCACACACAGTTGTTACAGACGATGGATTTATATTAGAAATCCACAGAATACCGAAAGTAGACGCGTCAGGTCCTGAACAACCGATTTTTTTACAACATGGTTTACTAGGAAGCAGCGCCGATTGGGTAATCAATGGTAACCAAACCTTAGGTAAGATATTTTTTCAGCAATTTTTCGATTTATCAACGATTTTTTTGTGTAGCATTTTTCCTAGCCGATCGAGGCTTTGATGTATGGTTGGGAAATTGCAGAGGAAACTTATATTCGCGTGCTCACGTGTCTTTACCAACAGATCATGCACAATTTTGGAATTTTAGGTGAAAAATAAATAAAAAAAGTATTAGAAACATCTCTTGTTT
This sequence comes from Galerucella nymphaeae, assembly GCA_963978555.1. Taxonomy (NCBI): domain Eukaryota; kingdom Metazoa; phylum Arthropoda; class Insecta; order Coleoptera; family Chrysomelidae; genus Galerucella; species Galerucella nymphaeae. Next base: position 17,415,407 of record OZ021714.1, read on the forward strand.
AATATAATGTTTCAGTTTCCATGAAATGGGTACAAGAGATTTACCAAAAGTTATTTCTTACATTAGTAAAGTAACAAATAAACCTGGAGAAATTATTTACATCGGACATTCCATGGGAACAACCATGTTTTACGTATTTGCTTCTGAATATCCCATAATTGCCAAGAATGTTAAGGTTATGGTTGGAATGGGATCTGCAGCTTATATGACCCACATTACGTCACCTATTAGATATTTCGCACCCTTGACAAACGAGCTAGAGGTATAGTATCCAATGACATCTATAATATCGCGATCAAACTATAAAAATATTGTTTTTAGTGGCTTCGAAAATATTTAGGCTTTAACCAATTTTTACCCAATAACAAATTAATGAAAATTCTTTCGTCTCAATGCGAAGCGTTTCATATAGAAGAAGATATTTGCGAAAATCTTATATTTTCAATTTGCGGATTCAACAAGGAAGAATTTAACATTGTAAGATAGATGCTTCAAATTAATTTGAGCTTATTTAATGTTTCCGTTTCTTAGGACATCCTTCCGGTTTTATTATCTAAAGAACCAGCAGGAGCTTCTACTAAAACTATCATACACTACGCACAAGAAGTTAAAAATAACGGAAACTTCCAAAAATTTGATTACGGAAGTGACGGTAATTTAATTGAATATGGTACTTTTCACCCACCCTCGTATAACATTAGTAAGATTAGAAACCCGATATATTTGATGTATGCAAAGAACGATTGGCTTTCAAATCCAGTGGTAAGTTAATAACAATAAATAAAATAAATTTAAATATAATACTAGTAGCGTCATCTATACGTTGACGGTAAAAGTTTGTATGTCGATATGATGGTAGGTGTTAGATTAGTTTATTCATTTTGATTAAGATGTCGTTGGTGGTTTTAAAGTATTTAAAATTTCAGGATGTTTTACGTTTTGCAAAAAAATTGAAGAACTCAGCTGGAACTTACGAAATAAAAATGGATTCATTTAATCATGTTGATTATATATTTGGAAAAGACGCTGAGAAATTGGTGTACGAACCTTTGTATACATTTTTAAGAAATTATACCATCGTCGAATAGCAGTACAACTATAATTATATTATTTACTTGTAGGATTCTCTCTTTATATTCTCTAGAGGCTCACGTGGAATTAATTTAAAATATGCTAATAATTTGAGCAAATCTGTTGGTCCTAATACAATTTAATTTGATATATCAATCAAATAAAATATTGACATTAACTTTTGCTTCATCACCATTCATTTTGCAACAGTCTAGTAATTTTATAGACAAATATTTTGAGAGAGCTCCAGTTTATTTTTCACCATCTGATCTAATCATTTTTGAATAATTTTTCAACATTATTTTATATTACTATTTAATTCCTATATAAACTTAATTTTATGTACGTACCTAATGGTTTTAGAATTATATAAGTTAAAGTAAATTGAAGATATGATGGAATTGTACAAATTTTTGACTTTATTTTAATTCGGAACAAAAGCAGAGGCGGGTAACTTTATTTTTATAAAATAAAAACGACCAAGTGTGAGTCAGATACATACAACTGAAGCTTGGATAAAGAAATCCTCCCGTGGATGCTTTAGTCCTTGGATTTTTTCATTCCGTTACCACCCTTAAGCTACGCCACTGCTGTATTTTATTAAAGTAAACAGTGCGGCACTGGTAAAGATTCATTGAATATGAGAAAACCGCCTAGATTTATCAACATTTCCTTAATGTTACCGTTAAAAATGAAATAATGAAAATAGAAAGCTACATCTTATATTGAATAACAAGTTTTTTAACATTTCAATCTCCCGTAGACTAAGTACAGTCTGCTAAAACGTTTGCTTATGGAAAATGAGAGGCTGCTTTAAATTTAAACCGATTAAAAGCAATTTTTGTTTTGGCAAAAAGAATATTTTGAAATTGTCATAAAAGGACAACAACCGATAAAGGACAACTGTCGTAGCCTTTGTTTATTTCAATTTTCTATAAATATAATACCGCCATTTTTTGTCCAAAATAAAAAAATGTTGACAATTATATTTAAAAATGTTGTTTGATACCTTATTGTTACGCCACTGTTGACAGTACACGTAGCAGTCATGGGATTATTATTCTTTAATTTCTATCTGAGTCGCTAAAATAATTTTAATCACTTAATCTAACAAAAGAATGAAATAGACAAAAATATGCCGATAATTATTCTTGAAAATATTTTAATTTCGAATAAGCGAGTCACATGATTGAAAAATGGAAAAAAAGTGGGTAGAAAGAGAAGCGTGTCTGTCGACCGAACAGTGACAGTGACCGTCAAACTACCTGCTCGCGCGGGATATACCGCGTGTTAATAATAACCAACTCGAAAGCGTTTGAAGAATAGTAAATCGCGAATTTTCGTAAATAATGTTGTTTTTTATAACAATGTTTTGATTTTTTTTTTCATCATTTTTTCCTTCGCAAGATTTTCCTTTTCCCTGCATATTTATAATTTTATTTTCAGTTGAAATTACAGTTTACAATATGGTACATAAAAATAGCTACGATTTGGAAAAGAAAATTCCTTCTTTGGAAAAAACTGCCTTAGGTAAGTAAATTTATTTTAAATATTATTTATAAAAGACAGACGAAAAGAAAAAGCTTGTTATATAAAATATATCGACAGGTGTGTTTATCGAAAAATATTCATAAATTAAGGATAATTTAGTTGCAGCTCATTATCAGTTTACATGCTTAAAATATAATTATTTTTATAAATATTTGGGTTTGTCACGATCTCACCTCAATTAAGCTATTTTTTTATAAAAAAAATTAGTGCTGTTGCTTTTGGAAGTAAGTTTAAATTTAAAAATAAAATAAAAATAAATTTTGCAGCTAGTTTTAGGGAGATTTATGTTTGCGGTTTTAAAATATTGTAAAAAACTTGTTAAATCTGTTTTTTATGGTCTCTTAAAATTAATCGGTTGAAATTAAATTTAGTATTTGTAGTTTTATGTTTTTATGTCTGAT